>JANAVB010009596.1:11787804-11972804 GCA_029216955.1 Iris pallida | reverse complement strand
GGGAAAAATATGATAAGTCACTTAGAATAATCTAAAATCAAACGGGCTGAGATAATTGCACACCAATTCCTACTATGATTCAGCCTACCTATCAGGTTCCTATAAATCATATGATCCATCAAATACGGCTAGTCACTTATTCCATAATCCAACTCATAATATTCGAAAGTCCTTGATATCCTCTAATTCCCCATTAGTACACCCCATTCTAAGGCTTTTCCCTTTCAATTATAACTTCTGCTAACATAGTATCAAGATGCTCATAATATAATAGGCCAAGGTCTTCAAACGTCTTCAATTCTTGAATGTTTAATTCTTAACTTATCCTCTTTGAACATCTCCAACTTCAAGAAATTTGCCATCCAGTATTTACTTACTCAGCTCTAGATTCTATTCATCAACTATTTAGGACTACCCTACCTTTCTATCTTGAAATATTTTCTTCTTATCTCATGCCATAGCCTTGATCAATGCTTACAACTTTTCCATATCCACATCTTCATTTTTCATTATCATTTTTTTTTCCTAATCTTACCTTCCTGTATCATAAATTTATCTCGTCTGTCTCCTCGAGATAATCTTCTCGCTCTTTACCTGGATCTCAACTTCAAGATATTCTTAAGGGTATAGTTCTCTCTGTAATCATCGTTATGTCATCTTAGATAATCATGGTCATAAACCTCGTCGTGATAACCTTTTTTAAATTTCATTCTTATTCCTCTCCATTTATTCAGACCAACATAATGTTCCTTACAATTACCTCTTCTTGTATATCCACTTCTTATCCTCATACTAACACAATGTTCCCGGTGCAACTCCTCAAGGGTCTCTAACTATCTTGCATCAACAAAAGATTTACTAGTCTGCCTTGAGGTAAGGTTCTAACTCTACTCCTAAATCCTTGGCTACGATTATTCATCGAAGATCATGATCAATTCTTAAACTTAACCAACTCTGAAACTCCACGCTATACTTCTACAAGCCTTAAGTTCTATTAAATAACAGCCTAACCAACGTTCTACCCTATCTATCCATAAACAATTATACGTTACACAAGCACGTCTAACTATCTGCTAATATATATATATATATATATATATATATATATATATATATATATATATATATATATATTATATAATATATATATATATATATATATATATATATTAATATATATATATATATATATAATATAATTAAAAAAATAAAAAATAAAAAGATATAAAAATCCAAGACTAGGTCTAATAAGTACTTATCTCTAATACCTTTATCATAGTCTAACTCTATTAATCCTAGTCCCTATCTCCAATAGTTCATTCAAGGTTTGACTTATCCACCATAGAGTTGGTTGACTAGTCTAACTTAATCTTACACATTTCCTTAGATCACCCTTCTCTCTGAATCGTAATCTTCCTAGGATATTTCTTCAATATCCAAGTAATCTCCTCTCTCATTATGTCATTATTACTTATTTTCATATCCCCTACGTTAAAAATTTTCACCTTTTACTACAACTCTCAAGCTCGTATCTAGTCATGATCGCCACGTTTCATCACAAAAAAAAAAAATTGACGGGTCCTCGAACTTTAGTTGCTATTATCCCTCGAAACTTTCAAGTTGTCTCCCTTCGAATTCAATTCTTATAATCAAAGAATTCTTGTACCTTCCTTTAGTCAACTTGTATGGTTTTATCATAAACCCTCTCCAGGATTCTATCTAACCCAAGCATAGGGTGATATGGTTTGGCCTGATAGTCCTCATGTCTCCTATTTTGGTTCTATACTGCACTATTCTCTATTACACATCCCATCTTAGAGAGGCATCCTTACAGTCTACCCACCTTATCTAATCACCTAGTCCTGTCAAGCATGTGTTACTACATCCTTTCAAGTTAACTTCCTAGCTCAAAGTGACAATTCACATGATGTTGTCGAACCACTAATTTGCGATTCAGCAATCGTTCAACCAAAGGGATTTTCCTATGAAGAAATTTAAACCTCGACCAAAATGTCATTCTTACCCTAACTGTCTATCTGGTAAAGACATCTATCCAAACCTCTATATATCCCAAATAATTACCCATAAGATATTCTATCTACCATAGTCACAATCAATAATAAGACATTGACGAAGTGATTGTCAACACAAGTGTTCGTCCTTCCGAGAGAGGGAAAGACGAGAATTCATAAATAGTAATTCAAGAATGGCATGATTGAGCACAATGCGAATTTTCAAGGGCGTTAGTAGAAGTCAAAAGAATTTTTCAATAGCAGTAGTGGATTGAGATTCTAATATATCATCCTAACGCAGGCTCATTCGGTACAGTAACGTAACCGAAACGATTTATCTCGACCTGCATGGGCCACCACTAAAATATGTCACACCCCCGGTTCCAAAATATATAGGAACCTGAGCGCGGCCATGCCAGCTAATACGATCTAGGGTAAGTTCCGACATACTCCGCTGTAAAGGGATAACTATGAGTAACTGATCATCTACATCTCAATCTACAGTAAATGAAACGGATACCAAGAAATGAACATAATATACTAAAGTTGGCCACCCAGTAATATACATGTTCAAACAAGCTCGAGAAAGGAATAAGCTCGGTAATAATAGGCTACATAGCAGAATGAATCAAAATATATGTGAAGATATAAGCTGGAAAGAATAAATGGTAGTAACAAGAACACATATTTAAATATATACCTGAGACCGCGGTGCATCATGCAGCACCTGCCAGCTACCCTGCACTAACTGCTCAGTAATACCTGGAGAGATCACCAGGTCCTCAGAGGGACGTAGCAAGATACAGAAATACATACCATAAAGTAAATACTGATCTAACATAAGGGGGATATGCTAACCAGTCTAAGTGAATGCATACAAAGACAACCTTAGAATGTATGGGTAGGTGAAAATAATATCGTCGAAGCACAGGCCGACGTCGGATCACGAGCCGAATGATTTGCATCGGAACACGGGCCGAGCGTCGGATCACGAGCCGATTAGCTCAATACTAGCGTCCTCCCGACCGAACCTAGCGCGCAGCTAGTGGCCGCTGCCGGAGATGTACCTACTAGTAAGGGCCCATGCCAACAACGGCCATCCCTGAGGCTAACATAAAATAATGTAATTGTCTGTCCCATACGCCTACTGGTTGTCTTTCCCGTCCCGTGATGTATAACTCGCATCCACGACTCAACATCTACTCTTTATGAAGAGTCAGCTATCTAGGACAATCACTACCCTATATGTTGCCGTCACACGAGCCACTCGCACTGATGGCCAGTCGAGAGCGACAGCGCGTGCCATGATCTGATCTCACTCAGTGCCGTGTCGTACCACGTGTCATGGTCAAGGGAGTTGTGACAACAACTCCACAATCCAAGGGTACGTCGTTTATAACTAGGCCAAGTAGGTAGTCCTAGTGTCGACGCCAACATCGACTATGCCCGGGTAATCCCGGACTCTACTAATCAGATCTACACTACAAGAGTATATAATGTAAGTGTAAAGACAGTAGTACAAGGCAAGGTATACTTGCCTTCAATCCCGCAATGCGCAAGCAAAGCTCCGGTACCTCCTTCCTCTATCACGCCGCCCAAGAGACCTACAATTACACAACCAAGGCCCACAATGAACATATATGACTACGCTTCTAACCATACACAATGTAGAACGTACGTATTTCGTACACACACATATTTATATAAATAAATGTTGAAAAGGTTTGCACACATAAATTGCCATTCACACATAAAGAAGGCATATATATAAAGTTACATATATGTAAAGAAATATACATTAAAGTTTTTATATATGGAAAGTATATTACGGGTAGTATACATTAAGGAAATATATAAGGAAAATATATGCAAGTTGAGTATATATATATATATATATATATATATATATATTATATATATATCTATATATATATATATATATATATATATCTATATATATCTATATATACAAGTTATATATTGGAAATATATACATAGGAATATATAACAAAAAAATCATATACGGAAACATATATGTGAATATATATAAAAGTATATACGGAAACATACATATATAGTATATATACACGAAAAAATATATAAAGGAAAATTTTATATAAGGAAAAATATATCTAATCGAATATATCTATATATATATCTTATTATATCTATATTATATATATATATATATATATATATATATATATTTATATATATATTTGAAAAAGTGTATATATGAGTATACCATATATACATAATGAGGGTAAAAAGTGTGGATATATATGTATATATTTATATGGAAATTATCTATACATATATATGTACATAGAGACAAATCATATTTTTATATAAAAGTATGTATATCATCTATATTTGTACATAGGGATAAAGTATATATTTTTATTTATATAAAAGCATATACACTATATTTGAAATAGTCCATATATATATTCATACATATATATGAAAATCATTTATACATATATACAGAAGAACAAGTGTATATATATTTCATAAAAAAAATGTATACATATATACGGGAGGGGGTATACATATATATTTGAAAGAGTGTGTATATATTATATATATATATATATATATATATATATATTATATATATATATATATATATATATATATATATATATATAAGAGCATTTATCATATATATATACACATATGTATATAAGAGCATTTATACATGTGAAAATGCGTAAGTGTATATACCTATACATATATTTGTACATAATGAACCAAGAGTGTATGTATATATGTGTCATGTGTATATGGTAGGAGGGTACATATATCATACCAACATGTATATCCACAAGTATATATTTGAATTTGTACATACAATGGTTCTCATAATAAAGTTTGGGAGACCAAACTCTCCATAACTAGTTTATATGAAAAATTCCTACAACATAATGTAACACATTCAACCTTCACAACCCCAATGTAATTAATGTATATTCTAACATACATCTAGCATTAATATATATCTCACTTATATACATTTATACTATATAGAAGATTATATAATATATATATATATATATATATATATATATATATATATATATATATATATATATATATATATATATAAATATATATATATATATATATATATATATATATATAATATATAAAGAATGAAGAAGGAGGAGATGAGGGTACCTAAGAGGATATGGAGGTGGGGTGGTGCTCGGCCTAAGGAGGCTGCTGCTCGGCCAAGGAGGAGGGGTAGCCGGCCTGTGGTGGAGGAGAGGGGGTGAGGGCTGCTGTGGTGGTGGTGGAGTGGTGGTGGAGTGGAGGTGAAGAAAAATGGAGAAGGAGATGAAGAAGGGAGGGGGAGAAGTGCTCTCGGTTTTGTGAGGGAGGAGTAGACCGAGAGGAGAGAGGGGAAAAGGTTGTGGAGTAGAGAGAGGGGGTTGTCCCTAGGTCGGCTGCTAGGTGAGGGAGGAAGTGTGGGTGATGGAGATATGTTAGAGAGAATGATGATGGAGTGGAGAGAAGGAAGGAAGTGTTTTGTCATTTCAAAAAGAAATGTGAGGAGAGGTCAACTTGAATAGATAGAGGAGAGAGGAGAGAGGGGACCGAATGGAAGAGGGGGGTGTATGGCTGTCGGGTTTGGTGAGGGAGGAAAGAGAGAGTGAGTGAGAGATGAGGCTTTCTTGGGAAAAAGGTGATATATAGTGATAGGTGTGTACTTGAGAGGTGTGTGGGATAGGGCGTTTATTGGTGTTTGGTGTGTTGTAGGAGTAGTGGATATTGTGTGTGGGGGGGGGGGGCATGATGAGGGATGTTGTCATGGTGTTGGGTGTTGGGTTTAATTAAATTGGGTTGGGTCACAATTGGGTCCAAATGAGTCCCAATAATTAATAAGGCTTAAATTAGCCATTTATAATCATGGTTAAATAAATAATACATGGGGACTAAATTGGGTGGGACACAAGTGTCATGTGCGTAGTACGTCCAAAATGGTCCGTGTCCATATATTGGGTTGACAAGTTTGGGTCAAAATGGTGTCTCCAATTCAAGTTGAAAGTAAATGGGACTCCGTGGGAAAAATAGAAATTGGGTAAAATGTCAGGAAAATCATGCGATGAAAATAAAGCACAAGGGAGTGTGTTTGAGTGGGACACAAGTGTCATGGGTTGTAGAGTGTCTCGATTAGGTCGTGCATGATAAGTTGGTTTAGAGAAAATGACTAGTCTTGTGCTTATAAATTGAAAGACACGGTAACGTGTCGATAATGATCAAAAATAAAAGTGGGAAATTAATAATAATTAAAAATGGCCTAATTTGACCCAAAAGTTCTGTGATGCAAATGGAGTACAAGGGAACAAGTTTGAGTGGGACATGACATATCAACATGAAGATAAACTTGTCTAGATCAAAACTCATGAAGGGCGTTTCGAGATACTGACATCTCTTGCGCTCCAAAAATCAATGTCACAGAAAACTATATTTAATGATCAAAACTAATTATAATAAAAATATTTATCGAAAATAATTCATTTAAAAATTTAAAATAACCCTAAAAATCCAGGGGGCTTACACTTTTTATTGTTGCATTATTCTCATTCATTATTATCATGACGTAGGATTGGTCGGGTATTTAGCGTCTATATCATATTCGGGTGCCGATGTCATTTTATTGACATTGTATATTGGCAGTAGGCATTGCGTGCATTATGACGTATTCATTGACACGATGAACCACAAGACACAGACACGATGGATGATGATGATATGATACAGAGTCTGACTTCAGATATTCATGACTAGGGACTCTGTGATAGTATGTAGTACTAGCTCGCGTGACTTGTTACTTGTACATGATTCGTGTGTGACTTGACTGGATGGTTTTAGAGCATGGGGAGGGGAGGATTCTACCAAAATATCCGGTCGTCTAGACTCGTGATTATGCTTCGATATTTGGGACTTGGTTATTTACTCGTGATTATTGTCTCTGTAGCATAGCTATGACTTTGTTTACCCCGTTCGCCCATCGGTATCACAACACGGTGCCATGGGTGATTGCCAGTATGGCTGGGCCTCATATTAGGAATGTCCTCAACTGCATATTTGCACTTAGATGGTTATAGTAGTTTTCCTTCGTTTTATAAATATTCTCTTTAATGTTACTTGGCATGTATATTATGTACCTTGCTATGTCTATGAGGACCTGTTATTCTCCAGGCTTAGACGAAGAGGAGGGATACCCGGAGGTATGTGGTTCTGGAGTCGAGACTGGAGACGTACTAGTGCAGGTGGATGATATAGTGCCAGAGAATTTCTCTTGAGACATGTCATTCTCTATTTTAGACAGTGCTACTTTATTTCTTTTCAATTTAGCAGACTTGTAGTGATTACTTATTTCATTTCTTGTTGCTATGGTGACGGGTTGTTTCCCCGTACATTCATTACTTATATTTACTGTTGGATATTTGATATTATTACTATTTTCGACTTAGATATCTTTTAACTTGATTATTCTGCATGGATGAGATTTAGCACTATACCCTGTGATTTGTGACTTGTGTTGTGATGTTGTTATGGATTTATTATCATGATTTACAGCTTAAGCATTTCGCTAATGTGCTTGTTATGAGGTTGTGTCCGTGGGTGACGTGCTGCTGGCATGTATTCGTATATCTGGTCCTACATATTTTGGGACTGAGACGTTACACTAATTGTGCTAATCAAATGTTTCTATTCTTAATTATCCAATTAATTAGCATACTAATTAATATTTATTTCTTGTTATGTTAATAACTTAGTTACTAAGATAATTTATTATTATTAAACAATATATATCATTGAACTAATACTCATCAATTAAGTTAGTAAATTATTATTGTGTAAGATAATAAATGATAATTGACAATTAATTAATTATTAATCTATAATTATTAATTTTTTTTAATTAAATTCCAGTTGTAAAGTTAAACTTAAAGTAATAATTACTTTGTTAAATAAATAATGTTAGTAATTAATTAATATTGGTTAATATATTATATAATTACAATAATTGATTAGTTAACCAAAATAATATTATTAATTATATTAATTGTTAAAATAATTTTTTAATTTTATTAGTGCTCATGAATGAAAAATATTAATTTATTATTATGTAATAAGATAAATAGTAATTAAAAGGTAATTAACAAATAAATAATACTTAGTTAAATATAATATCAATAATTAATTTTTACTTTAATATATAATGAGTTAGCTTTATTGTTTAATGTATCATATGGCTTTCCACTTTCTCTCTTTCTTCTCCTAGCCAAACATATTGTTCCCTACCGGGGGACAAGAAAGTGTATGGATTTCCATGAAAGTGAAAATCCAAATCCTATTCCACTTTTCGTTTACCAAACAACCCATTTAAAAGAGGGTGGGGGGGGGGGGGGGGGGGGGGAGGTGTTTTATGGTCCCAATCAATTTGCCTATTGGTATATAATGTTCGTTAAAAAGTAGTATTGCTTTTTAGTAATGACCTTATATAGTGCATGATATTATGGGGTTAGCGTTTGGTTTCAACAAAATCGAAATAGTCAAAACCGAATAAATTGAACTTTTAAAAATCTGAAACCGAATCAAAAATAGCCATAACAAAAATCGAACCGAACCGATAATCAATTCAGGTTTATTCAATTGTCCAGTCGGGCTACTTTTGTTGTTTAATGAGCCGGAACCCAAAGTTGGAATTGTAGTTAAATTATATTAGAAAAAAATATAATTTTTATATATACATTTGTTGTATTTCAAAGTTGAGTCCAAAGTTGGACTACTTATTAAATTATCAAAGTTGGAATTTAAATTACATACATATAATTATTATTTTCACAATATACAAAATTTTATTAAAATATGGACAAAATTCAAAGTAATTATATAATTATTTAAAGTTTTTCCGGTTTGGGATATAAAACCAAATTAAACCGAATAAGCCCGTGGGGGTGTAGACTTTGGCCTCGTTTGGTTACCAGAATTTGAGCTTGGGAAAGGAAAGTGATTCCTTTCCTATGTTTGGGAGCCAAAGGAAAGTTGTTGGAAAGGAAAAATGATTCCCAAGAGGTAGAAAAATAGGGGGGAAAGCGGTTCCTCCCATTTATCTAAGGAATCACTTTTCCTCCAACTTTTTCGCATTTATTACAAAAATTTTTAACCAAAATATACATGTTCATAATATTATTTACCATTTTTATCCATAATATCTTTTAGACAAAAATATTTCTAAGTAATAATTTTTTTTATTAGCACGAGGGTATTTTTGGAAAATTGACTTAATTTTGTTTCCTTTCCTTACAAACACCAAACACTATAATGGAAATTAAAGATATATTCCGGCTATAATTCCGATCTTTCCAAACACCGGAAAGGAAAGTTTATAGGAATTATAATTTCCTAAAGGAAAGGAAATACCAAGGAATCAGTTTCCTCTCCTTTCCATTCCGCGAACCAAACGAGTTCTTTGGCCTCGTTTGGTTCGCGGAATCTCCGGGTTGGGAAAAGAAAGTGATTACTTTCCTATGTTTGGGTGCCAAAGGAATTGAGGAGGAAAGAAAAGTGATTCCCAATGGAAGAAAAATTAGGGGGGAAAGTCCATCCAAGCAAGGAATCACTTTCCCACATTGAAGTAATCACTTTCCTTTCCAAATTCCTTGGCATTTCCAAACATCGGAAAGGAAAATCAATGAAAAATAAAATTTTCCAAAGGAAAGAAAATGACAAGGAATTGATTTCCTTTCCCTTCCATTCCGCGAACCAAACGAGGCCTTTGGGTACATCTGGGGGTTCCGTGGGGATGAGTACAGTTCGAATCTCTAGGCGTTGCTCGTCGGCTCGAAGGAAAGGACACAACAAAAAAGACCGAATTTTTTTTATAATATTTTCAAACCCGTAAATTTTTAAATTTTCAATTCGGTTCGGTTCGGTTCGGTTCGGGGTATTCTCTATTCGGATGCAAATGAGGATTTACTCTCCTGCCTGCCTTCCACCGGAAGCAAGATCCAGAACACTCGCACGTTCCAATTTTGCCATCAGCAGAAGAAAGAAGTTGGAGGGAGAGGAGGAATGAAGATCCTTCAGTTGGGACTGGCCCTCGCTCTCACCACAGGCATAGCTGCCATCCTCGTCTACATCGTCGGACTCTCCACTTCCCGTAACTCACACGCCCCCTCCCTCTTTCTTTCTTGCTCCATTTTTTTCGAACTCGACATCTTAATCTTCCTTTTTTCTTTGGCAGACGAGAGATTTAGGGTTTCGAGCGAGGATCTGGGCGCCTTGTCGTCGCTCCAGACCGGCTTCAAGAAGTGCGTGGTGAGTGGCTGCCGTCCGTCTCTCTTACCAATTCCTACACCTCATCGAATCAGTCGATCTGTGCTGATCTTTTGCTTCCTCGCTAGTATCTATCTATATAGGTGCTACCGTGCCCGAGTCGTGTCATATTCGTGTCGTGTGATGTATCAAACTTTTAACTGTTACTGGCATTCTATAAGCTTAAGGATCTGCTTGGCAATGCACTGGTTTTGGGGGTTTTTGAGCTGCTCGTTTATGAAGTGCTTAAAAAAACTTGCTTGGTAATTTTTTTGGGTTACTGGTTTTGGTCGGCTCATTACCCCCAGAACCAGTGCAATGTAATTTTGGATGTCTTTATAAACACTTCAAATCGGAGTGTTTTGAGGGTTTCTATTTTTTTTTTTTCTTCTTCTTCTATTTATATCCTTATAAAAAAATATCTATTCTACTATATAATAGAAAAACTTAGATGGTGAAACTTTTGAATTCCGAAAATACCCTTACATACTTATACTAATTAAAAATAGTTCATTAATTTTAATAAGGACAACTTAGTAATTAGAAAGACTACCCTTTGGTCTTCCTAAAGAGTCTTCCTAAATTAATTAAGAAATATTAAAATACGTGCAAGACACGTGCACATATACTAGTAACTATAACTTCTAATACTCCACCGTTTTTCTTTTTTCTCATCTTTGTTTCTCCCGAGGTCCCCTGATGACTACTTCCTCTAAAATGTGAGTTTTTTAAATTTTGCGGTCCATTTGATTCGGTAGTGAATGGTTGTCATAAAATTTTGCGGTCCATTGATGTGGCGGTGAATACTTCTCTCAACATTTATGATTTGCTGCTTACCAAACCATTTTATGCTTTCAAGTTATATGAGTGTATAAACTATTATTTGGGAGGACAATGATATAATCTCTCTTTGGAAGAGCTTTTGTTTATGTATGGAGTAAGTAATTTTATTGTTTTTTTTTTTTTTTAAACCGCTCGTTAATGAATTACCAACCATGGGTTAGATTGCTTTAAAAACTGCTACTTAAAACCCTCCAAAACCGGACACCCTTATAATCGCTCATAACTGATACTTTAGAAACGCCTCATAACCGCTACCCAAACAAGCAGACCCCAAAGTCTAAAGATTAGCCACATGGAGATGACACTGGTGTTCGAAGTAGTAAACAGTAGGAACCAAGGACACCTAAAAAAGATCGGTGTCGTGTCGGACACATAGTGAACATGAAACAGACAGTCCAAAATCAGTGTCATGTCTGTAACTTGTTGTATTTGTGCCCGCGCAACATGGGGATATATCAAACTTTTGGGTTTCCTATGCCAAAATTATATCATCTTACCTCCTTGTCTAGGAGAAGCTTGCAGGGTGCTCTTTGGTTACATGAGCCTAAACCACATAGCCTAAGGTAGATGGTCTACTCTATTGTCCACCAACTGTCCGTTTTGATTTCATGGGATGTTATCTGATGTTCATAGCTACATTCGGTAGGAATTTGGCACTAACATAGAGGGTTGACATCAGATTGACAACTGGTCATAAAACTTCTGTCAATTTCTGTTTGGAGCTTTCTTATTCCCTGTAGCCGACCCCATTCTGATTGGATAAGACTTGGGTGATGATGATGATGAGATGGCAATAATCTCTAGTGTACTATACCTACGGGTACCCTTACACCGGTGGATCTCCTAGTTGGTCTTCTTTTACCCTAAAAGAATTTCTAAATTGTAATGAGGTATGTGGATGTTAATCTAACTTGACATTTAACAACAAATATGTTTGAAACATTGGCCATTGGTCGAAGTCAAACATAAGAAGGTATGCAATTGGGATCCTATGGATAGGTATCACCAAATACTCAAATATGAAACAATAAAAATACATTTCTATATAGATTCCAAAGATCTAGAAATCAATAAAATTCCAATAACTATTAATGAGTTAACTGTATCAAGCTATCTAAAAATTGGTAAGTCGAGATCGGCATTTCATATAATAACATAACAGAATAAGTATTTATCTATCAGGAATTGCTGAAGGATGCAGTTGGGTGGATGGACAAATTGTTGAAGAAGACAGTTGGGTGGATGTAGGATGGCATTGGGATGGTTGAGGAAGAATAATAAAACCAATAATCAAATGGAAGGGAGAGAGAAAATCTCTCTTTGATGGTAATGTTCGCCGTAACTGAAATCTCTGCCTCTCTTCTCTCTCTGGTTGTGTCCATTTGGTAGAAATTTTTGGCTGTGTATATATATTATGATACCCTACCCAACCATCCACGATTTGTCTGTAATTGGATGAATATTGTCAGCAGTGGATATATCATTTATATCTATCCTGAACATCCATGTTGAATCCCATATTTTAAGATGATTCTTCCATAACCCATCTGCTGCATGCCAAATACCAATAAAAGGAATTATTATGTTAGTGAATGGCTTAGGTATAGAGCCCTTACAGAATCCCACCTCGGAGGATTCTTCCATGAAAAATATTTTATTAAATGTTCTCATCTTTGATCTTTGCCATTGTTATTTTTGAGAATCTTCTTGAACTGCTGCATAGCGAACAATGGCATTATTCTTACTGTCTTACGACATTGGACCTTTTAAAGTGAAAGGATTGGACCTTCCTGAATGTGCAATTTTTTTCGGTTCACTCGTTCTAACAGAACTCACAACCTATGAACGGTTATAAAGTTGCATACTGAAATAACATTAGGGACTCCTCCAAGTTCCTTATATTCGGTTTTGATGCTCATTCTAGATAAAGAATAGATTCTCATACACTATTCATTTTTATCTCATATGATAGAAGAAAGAGCCACATACTTATCTTCATTGCTCTTGAATGATGTAACACATGGCATCCTTCAAAAGCTTGCAAATAGAGGAATCATTTCTTTCACGATTACCATTGAGGCACACCAAGGTTGCATTGAAACTACATGCAGACACTGTTGATGTGGGATATAGATTGCTTCCCAATGAGGGGAGTTCGGCTGTAGTTAGTTTTATCAGTTTTTAGCTTTTCTACTTTTATGTAGACATTGGTAAGTAGTTGTGCCTGGTTCTGGGGGATGTGCTTACCTATTAGACTTCAATTTTTTCTCTCCATTATTGAGTCAAGGTTATCGTAAAATTCTTATGTTATAAACTTGATTAATAGTGGAACAAATTAGGATTGTTCCATTTTTTGATTTGACTTTTTGATTAGGCGTATTTCGATTTGACTTTTTGTTATTGTTAGGCTATGGCCAAAACCTAGTAACCTGTTTTAGACTATTTTAGTTGGTTGAAGCATCATTGGTTGGTATCTGCTTGACCTTGACCTAATTCATGTTGAACCAATAGGGAAAATGGTTTTTTGAAAGTGCGGAAAAGGAAATGGATTACTGTCTGGCTGGTGTGGTGCTATTAGAAATGTTTGCTACGTGGAAACCAGTTTGGTCAAACGCGAAAGACACTACAACCCCTGTAGCACAAGAAAACACTTGCCCAGATGAACCAAGATGCCATTCTATGAAGAATAAGCTTTGTTCAAACTTTGTGTAGAAAATATATGATAAAAGGAAGTGGCTGATAGAATATACAGAGGAAAGAGAGGATAGAGAAGTTTCTGAAAAGCGTGTGGACATGCAATAGAATCAAAGAGAAGAAAGAAAAGGAAAAGACGAGAAAAAATAGATGTGCAAAGAATAGTAATAAAAGAAATACAAATAAAGTATACATACCCTTTGAAGAAGATGGTGGATGTTCTGAAAAGTTATAAGTATCTTGGATCCATTAGTTGCAGAAATGCCAGAAAGAGGCCGATTAGAGAGGACTTGAGCACGAACAGCTTTCTTTATCAGAATAACCTATGTGATGTATGCTAGCAGCAACTATTTTTACAATAAATACCAACCCTAGACAATAATACCCCTTCTTTGTTATATATATATATATATATATATATATATATATATATATATATATATATACCTTTTGGTCTTGTTGAGGCCTTCCATGCGAGGGATGAGGGAGCTTGCGGCAGTGATGGAGGAGTTCGGACAGCTATCGGGCCTTCGGTTAAACAGGGACAAGAGCAAAGTCTACTTCAGCAACTCCTGCACTTTGAAGGAGGAGCGGGCCATGGAGCTTGGGGTGGAAAAGGGGGACCTCCCGGTGAAATATCTAGGGGTGCCCCTTTCCGTCAACTATGCGAAGGACCGTGATTGTCAGAGTCTGGTGGATTTTGCACAGAGGAGGGTAGAGGGCTGGCAGGCGGCTGGCCTATCGTTTGGCGGGCGTATTGAGCTGGTTCGTTCGGTTATTTCTGCTATTGCTCTGTTCTGGCTCCAATCGATTATGGTCCCCTTGGCTACTATCAGAAAGATTGAGGGCATATGTGCCAAGTTCATTTGGCATGGGGGGATTCATGCCATCTCTTGGGAGCAGCTATGTCGGCCCAGGAAGGAGGGAGGTGTGGGTCTGCGATCTCTTGTTTCTGTCAGGGAGGCGGCGGTGATCAAGCTAGCATGGAGGTTCCTTCAGGGTGATTCTCTATGGTCGGCCTAGATGACTAGTCGGTATCTCCGGGACAGGAACTTCTGGGTATGTGAAATTGACAACAACTTCTCTGTGTCTTTCAAGCATATCCTGAGGAACCGCCCTGTACTTCGGACGGCTATGCGGAGGAGGATGAGAGAGGGAGGGGAGACGGACCTATGGCTGGATCCATGGATCTCGGGTCAGTCGCTCCTGGATATGCTGGGTCCCCAGAGGGACGGCGTGGCCTACAGAGGTCTGACTTGTAGGCACATCATCCGTGGTGGGGTCTGGAGGCCAGAGGAGTATCGTTTCACT
Source organism: Iris pallida (assembly GCA_029216955.1). Lineage (NCBI taxonomy): Eukaryota > Viridiplantae > Streptophyta > Magnoliopsida > Asparagales > Iridaceae > Iris > Iris pallida. Next base: position 11,957,610 of record JANAVB010009596.1, on the reverse strand, counting down.
GCTCCGTTAGGTGAGGAGATCAGACAGGTGCAGATCACCCCTACGGCACTGTCTGATGTTTGGATTTGGGCCCCTCCTGGCCGCTCGGAGGGTGCAGGAAAGTTCCGATTTAGCAGCTGCTATGACCTTGTCCGCCCACACTTCGATGATATTGAGGAATACGACTTTGTCTGGGGGAAGGGGCTTGCCAGGAAGATGCAACTGTCTGCATACAAACTGGTGCTGGGCCGGTTGCTTACTAGGGACAGACTGCTTCGGTTCGGGGTTTCTGTTCCTGACCCTAAGTGTGTTTTGTGTGAGACAGAGACTGAGTCCATTGGGCATCTGTTCTTTCAGTGCCATGTGGCGTGGAGCATCTGGGCAGAGCAGAGCCGGAGACACTTGGGAGGGGTTGGAAGGGAGCGTGACTTCAGAGAAATCCTTAAGTGGATTGGGGATTGCAGGGGCAAGGAGCAGAGCTGGGCTAGGCGTGCTAGGTTGAGACTTGCTGCATCAGTTTGGCATGTCTGGCGGGAGAGGAACCGACGCATCTATGAGGGACTGTCCACCCCACTGGGGGGCATCCTCCATAACATTGAGTCGGATGTACTAGTAATGTCCCCCTGAGTTGGGATTGTATCTCTATGTTGTAACCTTATTGCGTTGATGGAATAAAATTTACCCTTTTTCCAAAAAAAATATATATATATATATATATATATATATATATATTGTCCCAGTGGCCGTAGCCCATTGGGAACGGTGGAGCACCCCGGCGTAGTGACGCGGGTTCGAGCCCCCTTGGAGGCATGTCTCCAAGCACCATTAAGAAGTGGATACCCCGCAGAGACTGGAGGGTTCTCAGGGCGCGATAGTACCGTTCAGGCCCCAGAGGAGTATGGTGACCAGGGGTATGAGTTCCCTGGATAGCAGACAGGATGGGATGGAGACTTTTATGGTGGAAAAGGTCTATAGCAGGAAAATGCATGTCCCATCCCCACGGAAAGAGGAGCTCCAGCCAGGGGGCCTTGATGATCAGACCGTGGCCAACCCGGATTGGACCTTGACTCTCTTCAGGATTCAGGCCCATCTTGCACCTTCCTCGGAGAAGGGGGCGGGGGAGGATATAGATCTGACGGACGGGACACTTTCCTCGGGTGTCAGTCCAGATGGAGTCCAGGAGGTCCTCACATTAATTAATTAATGTCGGTCCTTGCCTGGAACATTCGTGGTGGGTGTTCCATTGGAAGATAGAGGGAGATTAGTGGAGTTCTGAAGAGGGAGAAGTGTGACATTACTATTCTTCTCGAGACGAAGATTAGAGGGGAGACTATGTTATCTCGCAGGACGCCTGCGAACTGGGCACATATCCAAAACCTAGATCTTTGTGACATGGCTAGGATCTGGGTTCGGTGGAACAGAGATAGTTGGGAGGGGGAACAAGTTCTGATGACTGAGCAGCTTATTGGCATTTCCTTTGTCAACAAGGGAGGATTCAACTTCATCCTTGGAGCAGTGTATGGGCACAATGATAGGCAGCTTAGGGAGACCTTGTGGGCGGACATCGTGCGAGTAGGTCATATGGCGGAGCACATGCATCTCCCCCTACTGCTTATGGGAGACTTCAATGCCATGCTGCATCGACAAGAGAAGGTGGGAGGTCGTCAAGTGCCGGATTCGATCTTATACGACTTCCAGAGGTGTCTCCTCTTGTCTGGGCTGAGGGGACTGGAGAGAGCCGGACACATCTGGACCTGGCACAATAAGGCGGTCCACAACAGGATTGCCTGTCAGCTGGATCGGGCTTTGGGAAATAGCGAATGGTTTCGCTACTTCCCGAATTCCATGGCGGAAGGGCTAGCGGCAGGGACCAGCGATCACTTCGCTATCCGGGTGGGTCTCTCTGAGAGGTCCACTTGGAAGACTCGGCCATTCCGGTACAACAATGGCTGGTACCTTTCTGCGGGATATGAGGTGGCTGTTATGGGAGGGCTGCGGTATACTCGGGAGGGCACGGCTCAGTTTCGTATGGCTCACAAACTCAAACAGGTCAAGAGAGCTATTCGGGATTGGGTGAAGAAGATGCCGTGGTCTTCCCTGGAGGATAAGGAGGCCGAGCTTCGTGAGGTTCAGGAAGCTTTGCAGGCTGACATGCTGAGCAGTGAGTTGGCGGCTAGGGAGCGGGACCTGATTGCGGAAGTCAACATTATACGACTTCAGCAGGAGATTAGTGCGGCCCAAAGGGCTAAGTGTTCATGGCTCAAGGATGGGGATTGGTGCACCAAGTTCTTTTATGATGTGATTCGTGCCAGACAGCACCGGAACAACATCCCCAGGCTGATTAATGGCGAAGGCAGGCTTGTTGGCGATCCGGTGGAGATACAGGAGGAGGCAGTCAGGTTCTATTCTGACTTATATCAGCAAACTGACTATCCCACCACGTTTCCAGGTCTTGTCACGAAGAGGCTGGTGACGCACCATGGGAATAGCTTGCTGTTGGCCCCTGTGAGATTGGAGGAGGTGGAGGATATTATGATGAAGGCAGATCCTAATAAGGTTCCGGGGCCTGACGGCTTCTCTTGTGGGTTCTTTAGACGTCATTGGGGTGAGCTAAAGTTCCCAGTTCTGGAGGCGGTGCAGGAGTTTTTCTTGGAAGGGAAGTTGTTGAAGGAGCTGAATCACACTTTCTTGACCTTGGTTCCGAAGAAGGAGGGTGCTACCTCCCTCGCCGACTTCAGGCCTATTGCGTGTTGTAATTATCTATACAAGATAATTACTCACCTCATGTGTCGACGTATGGAGGGGATTATGCAGGGCTTGGTGTCTCGGAATCAAGCGGCTTTCATCAAGGGGCGTTCGATTGCTGAGCACAGTCTTCTTGCACATGAGATGGTGAGGGATTTCAACAAGCCGGGGGGATGAAGGCATGTGTAAAGCTGGATTTGCGGAAAGCCTATGATACGGTCAACAGGGACTTCCTCTGCCACCTTATGCTTGCTATGGGGTTTGATGAGAGATGGATGGCAAGGGTGAGGGAGTGCATATGCGTCCCCACATTTTTGGTCCTCATTCAGGGTACTCCATATGGTTGCTTCTCGAGCAACAGGGGACTGCGACAGGGGGATCCTCTCTCTCCGTACCTGTTCACTCTGGTGATGGAGTACTTCACTTGTATGATGGACCTGGCGGTGCATAGTAGGAAGATTGTTCCTCTTTTCAGGCAGGTCAAGCCGGTGGTGTCTCACTTGATATATGCTGACGATCTCTTGGTATTCCTGCATCCATCTATGAGGGGGTTGAGGGCGCTTTCAGATACTATGGAGGAGTTTGGACGGTTTTCCGGTATGCAGCTGAATAGGGAGAAGAGTAGGGTCTATTTCAGCTTTCTGTGCACACTCAAGGAGGAACGGGCCCTTGCTCTGGGAGTGGAGAAAGGTGAGCTTCCGGTGAAGTATCTGGGGGTTCCGTTGACGGTCAACTATGCCAGGGATCAGGATTGTCTCAGCCTGGTGGATTTTGCCCAAAGAAGAGTGGAAGGCTGACAGACAGCTGGTCTGTCCTTTGGTGGCCGTATTGAGCTGGTGAGGTCTGTTATCTCTGGCATCGCTATGTTCTGGTTGCAGGCGATTCAGATTCCTGTAGCTACCATAAGGAAGGTGGAGTCCATTTGTGCTAATTTCATCTGGCAAGTAGGAATGCATGCGATCGCTTGGGAACAACTATGCCGAACCCGGGTGGAAGGAGGAGTGGGGTTGCGACCTCTTCGAGCGGTTAGGGAGGCATCTGGGGTGCGGATGGCATGGCGGTTCATCAAGGAAGGTTTCCTTTGGGCAGAGTGGCTGGCCAGCAGATATGTGCGGCGGATGAATTTCTGGACTTGTATGATTGATAACAATTTTTCGGTCTCATTTAAGGCTATTCTTAGGTGCAGACCGGTCCTACAGTCCGCTATATGCAGAATTATGAGAGATGGGACGAATACTGATCTCTAGTTGGACCCGTGGATGGGAAATGGCTCCCTTCTAGAGATCTTGGGGGCTCAGATGGACAGAGAGGCGAGCAGGAGAGTAAAATGTAGTCGGATTATCAGGGATGGGATCTGGAGGCCTGAGGAGTATCCATACACGGCTCGGTTTGGGGAGGAGATTCGTCGGATCACTATCGATACTAGGCTGATTGCGGACTCCTGGAGTTGGGTTGATCCTGGTTCGGTTGGAGGGTCAGGGATATTCAGTTTTAAAAGTTGTTATAATCTGGTTCGGATCCCACATGACAGGATTGTGGAGTATGACTTTATCTGCGCGAAGGGAATTGCTCGCAAAATGCAGCTTTGTTCATACAGACTCCTTCTAGGTAGGTTGATGACGCGGGACAGACTTATTAGGTTTGGGATGCAGATTCCAGACCCGAAGTGTGTTCTCTGTACGGGTGACTCGGAGTCTATGGGCCACCTATTCTTTGAGTGTCCATGGACTTGGCACATCTGGGAGGAGCAGTTCATGCAATTGTTGGGTGGAGTTGGCAGTGCCAGAGATATCCGGGGGATCCTCAGCTGGATCAGAGACCGCCGAGGTATGGACCCTGGTTGGGCCAAGATGGCTAGAGTTAGACTTGTAGCATCAGTTTGGCATGTCTGGAGGGAGCGCAACAGACGTATCTTTGAAGGACTGACTACTCCGCCAGTAGGAATTCTACATAATATAGAATTCGATGTATCTGTAATGGCCCCTTAAATTGGGTTAAATTGGGTGGGAGATGTGAGAATAGTGTATTGTAATACCGATACCGTGATTTGCGTGGAATAAAATTTACCCTTATTCCAATATATATATATATATATATATATATATATATATATATATATATATTGTCCTTGTCAAGTGTAAATACAATTGTAGGCAAGTCATAAGAGCTCACTTGATAAGCATAATCTGAAAGGTTATTTAACTCAAGCCAATTTGCTGCATCTTAATAGCCTAAAAGGAGTGGGCTTAAACCCTACCAGTGTTTGTCTCACTAAAGGCACATGACTTGATGGTACACTATACTCATTTGCACTTCGCCTTTGTGCCGAGGCACACACCTTGACAACAAAATAGAAACCAAGTTCTTCTCTCTGTATCTTGACTGATAATAATTCCTACTACCTTGTCAACTCTTCAACCACATCTTCTGCCCCACGCTCCTCGTCCTTGTGATTTGTACTCTATATGGATCATTGGGACTCAAATAAAATGATTGCTGCCTTGAAGAAAGTTCTTAGCTACTTTTACTTGCTAACTTCTTACATTTTTGTTCTTTAACTTTCCTGCATTCTCTTGTAGTTCGAGTATATCATATGTTATACATTGGTTGTCGTGTTCACAAATGTTGAGTTTAATGAACTTAGTTATTATATGTGCGCAGACGTGCAATTTTACAGTTTGATTTGACTTTTAACTTTTTTTAAGTTAGTAATCAAAGTTTTGATAGCTAATTAATTTCCTACTTGGTTTTCATCTCAATTGCTTTAATTTTTGGGCTTGCTATGCTGAAAAGTTGTGATTTATGATTTGATTTTCTGCTCTAAACCTCCAGTTATTTGTATGGGAACCTTAGAATTGCATAGTCTTTTCCTGAGTTAGACAGGTTTCTTGGAATCTATTTGATACCTTGTATGTTCTTTTCGATCTTGACATATGTGCAACTGGGAACAAGTCTTCTTGCATGTAATCAACCAAGACGGACCTTTGGGTATATCCAAGTGGGAACTTTTGAAACTAACCTGAATAACAACCTCAGTGTCAAGATTTGATCAGTGCTGATCCCAATGCAAGGCATAAACCAATATGAAAAACTGTCTAGTTGTGTCAGATAAATGTTGTGGATGTTTTAATTAATTAATTGAGCCTTATCTTGTGATAGTGCAGAATGCAAATGGATTAGGCCTACAAGCTACCGGTGGAAGGGGCTATTGTCAAGTTAGAATACAGTTTCCTAGTGACACAGTACCCAAGTGGGTAAGTTCATTCCTCTACTGTCTTATGAATGTGCTTAGTTGGTGAAGGCCTTGTCCTGGAAATTCTCCTCTTATGTTGGGTTCTTGTTTGAAGGTATGGCAGGTGCAACAAAGATTTGAAATTTTGGCACTTAAGAAATAACAACATGTCGGAACATTTAGTTTGAAAAACTTAATCTGAAGTTTACTGCTATTTAGGACACACTCTTAATTTCAATTCTTAATTAAAGTAAAAAGTGGTAGATAGTATGTTGCAAAATTACTGACTTGCCGGCTTACAAGTCATGGCAGTTATATAGTATAGTAAAATGATCTGAAAAATATTTACTAGTAACTACTAACTAGTGCATCTATTTCTCTTATGACATGCTAATCCAAGGTGGTATCAAGATATACAGTTTTATAATTGTCAGTGCCATTTAGTCACTTTTTCTTTTGAAATGTGTCCGATCTGTCAGGTTCTTAAATAGTATGCTTCAAAGGAACTATTTAGAATTTATGTTATCCATTTGATACTTGTTTTCTTTTCCCTCTCCTATATAAATTTAAATGACCCTTTTGTTAAATATTTTGATGGGAAAGCCTGTGTGTCTCGCCCATGCAAAGTGTTTGTGTGCATGTTCAACGTGTACACACATATATACAGTCACCTATGGTGAACTGCAGTAGCATGGAATTAGTTTTAGCTTGTACACATGTACTGCCCGCCTGTCCTAAATTGCATGAATCTAGAATTGTTATAGTTTAAACTTGGACTTAGTTTTTAGCATGGAGTTAGTTTTTAGCTTGTATACATGTACTGCCGCCTGTCCTAAATTGCAGGAATCTATAGTTGTTATAGTTTAAAGTTGTAATCCAATTTTTTAACTCTGATCAGAGGGATCCCAAGTCTGGAAAACTTGAAGAATTATCATTTGACTTTGATCTATGTGAAGCAGTAGCCACATGGGAGCAGGTGAGCCTTGGTAATATCATACTATCTCATACATGTTTAATCTATAACTGTTTCATTAGTAAAAGTGCATTTATAGGTTCTGGTCTATTATGTGATTAGTGCTCTCTCTGTTCTAAAATCGGCTTAGGCGGCCGCTAGGCGCCCTGCCCGCCTAGGCGCCTTCCTAGTGCCCCGTGACGCCCAGCTATGCATGTTTTTGGGTTTTATGGACAATTGCCGCAATTTTCAGCAGGTTTTTTGGAACCGCCTAGATCTAGGCGTCCGTCTATGCGGGCTGTGTCCATCCGACTTGCGCCTAACGACTTTTACAATCTTGTGCTTTCTCATATTGTTTTTTTCTTACTGCGTAACATAAGGTTGTTAGTGATACTGAATGGTAACTGACAAACCCGAAAACCGATGCTTAATCAGACAGTTAAATTTATAAACTTTATTTTAAAATGCCCAATGCATTTTAGTCACTAAGCAAGCTTCTTTTGAGTATTATCAACATAAAGCATGAATTAATAATTTAACACTCAACTGCATCCGAAAGAAGCATAATATCAGGAACTTTTTAATTTAACCATTACACTAAAGCTGTTTGAAAAAAAAAAATTCATGGAAGGGGGTTGTGAGAAAACTGAAGACCTTGCTTGACAAATTTGGAAGATTTATTGATCAACCATGCAAGAGATAAAATCCAGTAACACACCCTAAATGCACACCTGATATCTTATTGTTATTTGATCAGATCAACATCCTTCTTATGTATTGGCTTCATATCCAACCAATTCTTGTAAGGTTTGATTCAGACATGCAAAATATGACCCCTATCCAGCTCTTTTACGGCCATAGTGATACATGAGTCGGGGACACATCATTTATAACAATCTGCCTCACAATATTTGACCCTGAGAATCTGTAGTCAACCTGGTAATATCTTTGTGCTTGGGTAGACAATCATATTTCTTCACATGAAGATCTGTTTTCCAGGTCCGCAATAGTACAACTATTTTGACAAAGGAGTTCATCGATGCTCTGCCAAATGGATGGGAGGAATATGCCTGGCGCCGGATCAACAAGGGAATACATCTGTGAGTATATACTAGCTGCATCTGAATCATTCAAGTATATTTATCCTGTGTTTAATGTACATAATTCAGAAAGAAGTTCTGTTGTGTCACTCTAAACATTTTATCATAGGAGAATGGTTCATACAGAAATTTTTTGTTGATCCAACTCTTTTGATATTGTAGCAATCGATGTGAGAATAAGACGCTCTGCATGGAGAAACTTGCTTTGGTACTTCCTGAGACACCTCCTTTCGTGCCCCGGCAATTTGGTCGGTGTGCTGTTATTGGTAATTCTGGAGACCTTCTTAAAACAAATTTTGGGGAAGAGATAGATGGCTTTGATGCTGTTGTTCGGGAAAATGGTGCACCAATCCAGGTTTAATGAATAACTTAAGCCATATTGGATGTTGAATGCCATACTTTCTTGATTATCCTTATTTTTCTCTTCTGTTATGACAGAACTACACGAAATATGTTGGCAGGAAAAGTACATTTCGCCTTCTTAATAGAGGATCAGCAAAGGCACTTGATAAAGTTGCTGAATTGGACGGTCTGAAAGCTGTACTCTTTTTAAGTTCATCTATTTGTGCTATATTCATGCTAAAATTTCTCCGATGTACAGATACTGGGAAGGAAGTGCTCATTGTGAAAACAACTATCCATGATATCATGAACCATATGATTCGGGTATGTGTACCATTATCCCATATTATCATGATCTAAAGCTTGAGTCCGTTATTTGGTACATCCTGTCCTATCTGGTGCTGTTTGGTGTTTGGAAGTTTGAGAGGGGACAAGGAACTTGGGGTGGAGGATTATATGGTGGATCTCGTCTTCCAAGTTCCTTGAGTTATTGCTTCCAATATGTAATGTTTTTGGTGTTTCGTTGAAGAAGTCCTCTATGGTGGGCCCATATGATTTGCTATTGTTTCATGTAGCATTATGAAATGGACCCCACGATGCATGGAACATCCTTTGAGTTCCCAACACCAAACAGCCACTTAGATGCTTTCAGCTGTAGTAACTAGACTAAATAATACTTGTTTACTGTTATAGTGCTTTAATCATGGAGCTCCAATTCGGACATAGTGGATTTGTTTGAAGATTAACCCTAAAACAATTTGATTCCTGTAATTGCCAATCCAAAACATCTCCAAACTGAACTTAAGCTGTAGTTTGCACTTAAGGAATCAACCCATGCCTGATTGAAACCCACGAGCAATAAGGTTGAGTATGACAGCTGGTTGAGTTGGGTCTTTTGAGTAAAGCTATTTTGTGTTTGGGACTCGAAAAATTTGATGATTTTATGGGAAGAGGCGTTAGAGGTCTTTGGACTATAAAACAGAATACTAGGAATTGCCATCTTTTGGTGGTGGTTGCGCGTATCCCTACAAAGGAGTATGTTGGAAGACAATGTTGGGTGGAAAAAAATTGCGACAGATTCTCCCCTTTTCTCTATTTTGTCTTGAAGCCTTAGAAAAGGACAAGGGAGGAAGACCAATGATTGCTTAAATAAAAGCCTTCTGTTATATACTTGTATTGCCAAGACAACAAGTGGCATTAAGTTGGGAATGTGTCCAATGCCGGGTTTATAACTGGAGATCAGGAAAGGAATAGAAAAAAGATATTGTCCACTCCTTATTAGTACAGGTGCCATGTTATGAAAGGTATTCTGCACTTGACCCGTGTAAGTGATTTAGAGCATATAAAGCAAGGTTTAAAGTATCGGCCGATACCGATACGTATCGGCCGTATCGGATCGGTTTTGGCGCTGACCGATCCGAAACGCAGCCAAATTATCGGTATCGGCCGATAACGCAGTGACTGTGGTTGGATCGGACCGTATCGGGCCGATACAGTCCGATACCGACCGATACTGGCCGATACCGGCCGCTACGAACCGAAACCCTAAAATTTTCGACGTCCAGACAAAGCACGAAGAATCTCCGACAAAAAAAAAGCAAGCTTTACTTTAGGTCAAATCCAACAGAGACTCCAATAATGAAAATATTTACACAGTTCATACGAAAATTCTATAAATAGACCCAAAATAGCCGATCAAAGCATCAAACAACCAACAGAAGAAAAAAAAAATTGAAGAAGAAATTTGGCGAACTTACCTCGAAGGTTGTTCCCTTTTCCATCGCCTTCACCGAGGTCGACCTCGCCGTCGTCGCCTCCGCAGTCGCCGCCTCCGCAGTCGCCGCATCCGCCTTCGCCGCTGCTGTTGGAGGAGTGATGGCTGGCAAGAGAGCGGTGGCCTCTCTCCTCCCCATCTCCTTTGAGTCTCTGACCCGGTGGAGGAGAGAGTCGGTGGAGGCGGCCCCGACTTCGGAGCTGGCGGCGGAGAGGGGGAGAGAAAAATTTCAGATCTGAAATTTCTCTCTCCTCCCAACCGATACATATAGGTTATAAAAAAAGAAGAAGAAAGAATAGCGTTAATGAACGCTCGAACCGGCGTGCTCCAACCAGCAACTCAATCTACAGAACTTAAGAGTTGAACCACCAACCAGCAACTCAATCCAACCTTTGTGTTTAATATGGAATAGAAATATATTTATCTCTTACATATGTATGTAAGCTATATATATATATATATATATATATATATTTTTTTTTTTTGGAAAAAGGGTAAATTTTATTCCATCATCTCAATAAGGTTACAACATAAAGATACAATCCCAACTCAGGGGGACATTACTAGTACATCCGACTCAATGTTATGGAGTATGCCCACCACTGGGGTGGATAATCCCTCATAAATGCGCCGGTTCCTCTCCCGCCAGACATGCCAAACTGACGCAGCAAGTCTCAATCTAGCACGCCTAGCCCAGCTCTGCTCCATGCCCCTGCAATCACCAATCCACTTAAGGATTCCTCTGAAATCCCGCTCCCTGCCAACCCCTCCTAAGTGTCTCCGGCACTGCTCTGCCCATATGTTCCACGCCATATGGCACTGGAAGAACAGGTGCCCAATAGACTCAGGCTCTGTCTCACACAAAACACACTTAGGGTCAGGGACAGAAACCCCGAACCGAAGCAATCTGTCCCGAGTGAGCAACCGGCCCAACACCAGTTTGTATGCAGACAGTTGCATCTTCCTGGCGAGCCCCTTCCCCCAGACAAAGTCATACTCCTCAATATCATCGAAGTGGGGGCGGACAAGGTCGTAGCAGCTGCTAAATCGGAACTCCCCAGCACCCTCCGAGCGGCCGGGAGGGGCCCACAACCATACATCAGACAGTGCCGTAGAAGTGATCTGCACCTGTCTGATCTCCTCAACTACCGTAGCAGTGAACCGGTACTCCTCAGGCCTCCATACCCCTCCACGGATGATGTGCCGACACGTCAGTCCTCTGTATGCCACGCCGTCCCTCTGGGGGCCCAGAATCTCCAGGAGAGACTGACCTGAGATCCACGGATCAAGCCAAAGATCCGTCTCCCTTCCCTCCCTCATCCTCCTCCGCAAAGCCGTCCGAAGTACAGGACGGGTCCTCAGGATATGCTTGAAAGACACAGAGAAGTTGTTGTCAATTTCACATACCCAAAAGTTTCTGCCCCGAAGATACCGACTAGTCATCCAGGCCGACCATAGAGAATCACCCTGAAGGAATCTCCATGCCAGCTTGATCCCCGCCGCCTCCCTGACAGAAACAAGAGAACGCAGACCCACACCTCCCTCTTTCCTAGGCCGACAGAGCTGCTCCCAGGAGATGGCATGTATCCCCCCATGCCAAATGAACTTGGCACAGATGCCCTCAATCTTTCTGATAGTGGCCAGCGGAACCATAATCGATTGGAGCCAGAACAGAGCAATAGCAGAAATGACTGAGCGGACCAGCTCAATACGCCCTCCAAACGATAGGCCAGCCGCCTGCCAGCCCTCAACCCTCCTCTGTGCAAAATCCACCAGGCTCTGACAGTCACGATCCTTCGCGTAGTTGACGGAAAGGGGCACCCCCAGATATTTCACCGGAAGGTCCCCCTTTTCCACCCCAAGCTCCATAGCCCGCTCCTCCTTCAAAGTGCAAGAGTTGCTGAAGTAGACTTTACTCTTGTCCCTATTCAGCCGGAGGCCCGATAGCTGTCCGAACTCCTCCATCACTGCCGCAAGCTCCCTCATCCCTCGCATGGAAGGTCTCAACAGGACCAAAAGGTCATCTGCATAAATGAGATGAGAGACCACCGGAGAGACCCTGCTGTATATCGGTACAATCCTCTCCCGATGTACCGCGATGTCCATCAGACATGTGAAATACTCCATCACAAGAGTGAATAGGTAGGGGGAAAGAGGGTCCCCCTGCCGAAGCCCCCTGCTGCTGCCGAAGAACCCGTAAGGGATACCCTGGATGAGGACCGAGAAGGTAGGAGAGGTGATGCACTCTCTGACTCTATCCACCCAAGTCTCGGAGAAGCCCATCGCACCCATCAAATGACAGAGGAAGTCCCTGTTGACGGTGTCGTAGGCTTTCCTCAGGTCGAGCTTCACACACGCCTTCATCCCTCCTGGCTTGTGGAACTCCCGAATCAGCTCATGAGCCAGCAGGCTATGCTCCGCAATAGACCGCCCCTTAATGAAGGCCGCCTGGTTCCGAGACACCAGACCCTGCATAACATCCTCCATCCTCCTGCACATAAGATGAGTAATTATTTTATACAAATAATTACAGCAAGCAATCGGTCGAAAGTCAGCAAGAGATGTCGCCCCCTCTTTCTTGGGCACTAGCGTCAGGAAGGTGTGGTTCAGCTCCTTCAGGAGCTTGCCCGTATCAAAGAACTCCTGAACAGCCGCAAGGACCGGGGCCTTAAGGGAATTCCAATGGCGTTTGTAGAAACCACTGGAGAACCCATCCGGCCCAGGCGCCTTGGAAGCATCAGCCTGCATCACAATCGTCTCCACCTCCTCCATCCGTATAGGGGCCATAAGAAGACTGTTGCCATACTCCGTAATCAACGTCTTCGTAATCAGCTGCGGGAAAACCGATGGATAATCCGTCTGATGATAGAGCTCAGAGTAGAACTGGACAGCCTCCTCCTGAATAGCAACCTGGTCAGTCACGAGGCGCCCGTCTCTGCCAATCAGTCTCTGGATACGGTTCCGGTGCTGTCGCGCCCGGATGACATCGTAGAAGAATTTGGTGCAACGGTCCCCATCCTTGAGCCAGGAGCATTTGGCCCGTTGGGCCGCACTAATCTCCTGCTGAAGCCTCAAGGTGTTGACCTCTGCAGCCAGACTCTTCTCTCTAGCTGCCAGCTCCCCACTCAACATGTCGCCCTGAAGCTCTGCCTGCAGGTCTCTCAGCTCCGCCTCCTTCTCCTGCAGGGAGGTCCGGGGGAGTGCCCTCACCCAGTCCCGGATGGCGCGTTTAGCGCACTTCAGCCTGTGAACCATGCTAAACTGGGCAGTGCCGTCCACCTCCTGGCCAAGTCCTCCCGCCACAGTCTCCTCATAGCCATCAGATAGGAACCAACTGTTGTCATATCGGAATGGGCGGGCTCTCCATCTGGGACTCTCCACGAAGCGCACCAGAATCGGCGAGTGGTCACTGGTCCCCGCAGGGAGCCCCTCAGCCACAGAAGAAGGGAATAGGCGGAACCAGTCACTGTTCCCCAGGGCCCGATCCAGCTGGCATGCCACCCTGCTCACCTCTGCCTTGTTGTGCCAGGTCCATATGTGTCCGATCCTCTCCAGGTCCCTGAGCCCGGACTGGAGGAGACAAGACTGAAAATCAGAAAGTATCTGGTCCGGCACCGGCCTCCCCCCCAGCTTCTCTCCCCGGTATAGCGTAGCATTGAAGTCTCCCATAATAAGAAGGGGAAGATGCCGATGCCTCGCTAGTGAGCTCAGCCTGATGATGTCCTGCCACAAGGTCTCCCGACGCCTCCTGTCATTGTGCCCGTAGACGGCACCCAGTAAGAAGTGGAACCCCCCCTTGTTGGTGAAGGAGATAGCCACCAGCTGGTCAGACATGAAAACCTCCTCACCCTCCCAACTAGCTCCATTCCATCTAACCCAGATCCTCGCCATATCACAGAGACCAAGGTTGTGAAGCTGGACCCAATCCGTAGGGGTTCTACGGGTCAGAGTTTTCGCCCCCCTGATCTTAGTCTCAAGTAATATCGAGATTTCACACTGTTCCTTCCTCAGTACCTCACTAATCTCCCTCCATCTCCCCAGAGAACACCCCCCCCGTACATTCCAGGCAAGGGCCGACATCTAAATCACGGGTGGGGTCCCCTGAACATCCTCTGAAGGGGCACCCGGGGAGAGTGCAACCTCCATATCTCTGGTATCCTCATCTCTATCCCCCTGTAGAAGGAGGGGGACCGTGGCCCCGTGTGGGTCCCCCTGCGGGGGAGGCTGTGCTAGTACTGCCACCCATTTCGGGTTGACCTGCCACACTCTCTCTGTCCCACCCTGTCCGCTGTCCTCACCATGTGCCTCCGTAGCCTGGCGCTTCCGACTGTACACCTGAATAGCAAGCGCTTCTTTGTCTCCCTGTCGCCTGTCCTCCTGTCCCATACTCCTGGTGGTCATGGTCCTCGTCCCCACATACTCAACCAACGCTCCAGCAAGATCCTCCGTCGGGAGCCCCTCACCCTCCCCCGAGATGGGGGGAGAGTCTGCCTCCATATCATCCTCCATCACGCCCACCTGGTCCACAACGGGGGAGTCATCTGCACCACCTGCCACCCGCACAGCCTCCTCCGGCACCACCTCAGAAGCTCCCCCACGTCTACACGCGCTCGGGAGATGCCCGAAGCAGGCACATGCCGGACATCTGGGGGGTACCCACTCATACTCCACCTTCTGCCAAGCGAACTGGCCAGAAGGTGCCCTGTACTTCAGCTGCTCAGGCAGGTCCGATCTGGCGTCAATCTCCACAAAGACCCGAGCATACAGCAGTCTAGTCCTGAAGGTGGTGGCCTCATCCGCCTTAATCGGCTTGCCAATGAGGCTGGCAAGTCTCATAAGCAGTGGAACACTCCAGAAACGAACCGGGAACTCAGGGAAACGAACCCACACTGGCACAGCATTGAGCACCTCCTTCTCACACCTCAAGTCGGGAGTCCATTGCTTCAGAATGATGAGGCGGCCGTCAAATGTCCATGGCCCTCCCTGGAGTATCCGAGTCACATCTTCCGCCAACCCAAATTTAACGAAGTAGAAGCCGTTCTCCTTGGAGAAGAACTCCATGCTCCCCTTCGGCCGCCAGACTCTGTCCGCATATCCTCGGATCTGCCCGTAGAAGGGCTTGCTCCCCAACACGTATAGCACTAACGTGTTCTCCCAGAATGCCGTCACCTTCGCCACTTCATCGGCCGGGAAGTCGGCGCAGAGCTCACCCCCAATCTCCATAGGTGCAACATACTCCATCGATGCCGGCGTCTTGGCGACCCCCACCTTGCAAGCATCCGCCCAGGAAACAGGCCGCGGACCCGAACTCCGAGGTGGGGACGTCGGGGGTGGCCTGGCACTCGTGCTCGCAGCAGTAACTCTCCCTCCGATAACTGGGACAGCCGTCCCAGTCGCCCCTTTCGCACGAGGCCGCCATGCAATCCTGGCTTGTCCCTCCCGATCCCCCGAGTGTGCCTGTCTCCCCGATGGCCCCGCTCTACTGGCTATCCCCGCCCTCCTGTCTGATCCCTGCGTATAGGTTGTGCCCCTCCTAGCCTCAGGGATCTGAGGTCTTTGCCCTCCTCCGCGCCGGACCCTCCGATTCTGGACCGTAGTCCAAGCCCCCTCCTCTACCTCCAATCCCGACGATGTTCGTTGGGCGGCGAACACCATCGGGGACCCCCCGGATGTCTCCGTCGTCGAAGACCCAACGAAAGCCTTGCCCGAGAGGGGATTTCCCGCCCGCAGCCCGCCCCGTCCACCCCCCCCCGCCTGGGGGGGGTCGCCGGCAGCCGCCCGCCCCCCGGGGGGGGGTCGCCGGACCTCCCCGGGCCGTTTGCAGCCCGCCCGCGCACCCGCGGTTGAGTGCAGCGCTGGCCGCGCCGTTCGCCGGCGGCCCGCCGCCGCCGACCGCCCCTGGCCGGTCGCCACCGGCCGCCCCCGCCACCCCCTTCCCTTTCCCGGGGTCCGGGGGGCGGTTAGCCGCCTCCAGGCCGTGGAAACTGGATGCCCTAGCAGAGCTAGGGTTTCCTACTGTAGCCGCCGGCTTCATGTTTATTATATATATATATATATATATATATATATATATATATATATATATATATATATTATTCTGTTCTTTTTTTTTTGCTAACCAATTGTACCTACTCAACTAACTTTTGTTCTTTTATATATATATATATATATATATATATATATATATATATATATATATAATTTTGTTCTTTTTTTTTGCTAACTAAATGTAGCTACTCAACTAACTTTTGTTTTTTTAATTTTTTTTACTAACTAATTGTATCTAACTAACATATATGCTCAACTAACTTTTCTTATTTTTTTTACTAACTAATTGTATCTAACTAACTAACTAACTAACTTACTAACTCTATATATATATATATATATATTAACTAATTGTCTCGTCCAGCCATTTGCATTGCTTCTAATCTCTTGTGCCTCCCTTTATGCTTCTTAATTCGTCAAAGACTCAAAATTTGAACCCGTAGTAATAAAACAATACAAGATTCAATTAGTACGAATAATCAATTAATGACATAGTAAAATTTAAACTAAAAATACGGAAATGAAGAAAAGTTGTAATCTTGTATATCGCAGTTAAAACAATCACAAAGGATGACTATGTTTAAAAAAACTTAAAAAAACTGTCGATACTGCCGAATATCAAAAATCTGATATATGTTTAAAAAAATTCTGATTTTTTAATAATTATTTAATCAATTAATGACATAGTAATTAATACGAATAATCAATTATAATAATAAAAAAAACTTAAAAATAATTAAATAATGCATAAATATGTTTAAAAAAATTTTAATTTTTTTTAATAATTATTTAATATTGCCGATACTGCCGATACCAAAAATCCGATACTCCGATCCGATACCGCCGATACCGCCGATACTTCCGATACCAATACTCATACAAAATGTCCGATACCGATCCCGATACCGATATTTTGAACCTTGATATAAAGATTAATATAAGCCATGCATAAAACAGAAAAAGTATATTTTCTAGTGTAGGATGGGTTAGGTCGAACTGGGCTTGGGTTTAATTAGACATGTATTAGGTTCAGGTTGGGTTTCTGGTGTGGTGTGATTCGTGTGAATCCTAACTTGAGCTGAAGTCGGGGTTAAATTTCCAAACAAGATTTTGCATGGACACTTCTATGGTCGGTGTAGGTTGGGCAAGGGTGTCTTCGGCAGCATGAGACACAGGTCGAATCCTCACACTTGCTTGCAAACTACATCTGAGTCTACACTTCTACATGTGAAGATTAGCGATCATATCGTGATTAGGCTACATTGACATACAAATTGAGCAGGTCTGAGTATGATTGTGAGTCGTGACCAGTACAGCCCACATAAATTGATGTTGACTAATAGGACTTGTTAAAATGAAAATGTTATATATTGATGCATTTAACATTAGATAGATATGGGTCATAAATACGAAAACTAATAACATTTGTTTCTCAAGCAGATTTGAGGGATCAATTTAGGCAAAGGGCATAAAAAAGCCATTAAGTGGGTAAGGCATCTCAAATCCGGGCCAAGTAATTTGATCTGCACACTAGAATGGGTGAAGAAACAACCTAGTTTTGCCATACATTTAAGTATATAAGCTTAGTTAGGAACTCCACCTTAAATCGTGTGGACAAGTATGTGATGTCATCAATAATAGCAGAAATGGTGAAAATGTGATTTTCAAAGCAGCAACAGTGAGCCGAAAACCAAAGAAGATATTCTTATGAGGGTGTTTGGTTACAAAAAGACAACAAGGAGTTCCCTACTTAAAGTAAATATATCAGGTTTAACATGAAATGATTTTGGAAGCATAGTATGTGGGGTGATCTAGTGGATGCATGACATATCCTGCTTGTTCTATCATGACGTGCAGTTACAAATACCAGCACATTCTCTCTCTTCCAATGGCAGTAATGTCACTTTGTATTCTCTGAAGGAGAAACCAACACCAATATTTCAGTAGTGTGCCAAATAAGTCGGCACTATCTAGGCCTTGTCAAGCAAATTTTAAACTTGAAAAAAAGAGGGTAGCAAGGAGGTGCCTTTTGAAGTGAAGGCATAATAGAATGATTTAGAGAAATGATATAATGAAGGCTTTATTCCATTTTTTTGGGCAGTATATTTCTATCATTTTCTTCCATTTAGGGGCTGAAACAGTTATTTGAGATATATATGGGCCAAATCTTGAAGGGGAAGAGAGAGAGAGAGAGAGAGAGAGAGAGAGAGAGAGAGAGAGAGAGAGAGAGAGAAGTAACCATTACCACCCAAAATTCCTTCCCCTTCTAATTCTGTATTATCACATCCTCTTTTTTGGAGACGGGATAGAGGTTGAATTTTAATTATTTTTTATTTAGCACATAATATATAACACTTGGTTATTATTTATTAAGATAATCATTTATTATTATATAAGTAAGAAAATTAACTCATAATTAGAAATTTAATTAATAATTAGTTAACATTTTATTTAATAGAACTATTTTGTTAATATTAATTTTTTTATTCTTAATTAGGTATTGTGTTGTTAGGTATATAACATAAATAAATACTTTGTTAAATATATAGTATTAATTATCATAATTAGATAATTCATTAGTGTTTACTATTATTATGCATAGCTATTAGGGTAACTATTAACAAAATAAATTAGATCTAAAGTAATAGTTGGTTAATAAAATAATTTTGTATATTAATCATCAGTATTTAATAATTAGGTTAATTTGTTAAATGAATTAATTATTTACTATTATTGTATTACATTCTTCCTACTTGACTATTTTCTTAGATAACCAAACACATCTTGAAATTTGGAGTGGCAAAGAAATTGTATGGATTTCCGTACACTTATCTTTGAAAGTGAAAATCCAAATCCTCTCCCCACTTACTGTTTACCAAATAAGCCCTTAGCTCTATTAAGGGTCATGTACTCTCTAACGTTGGAAAATTCATATCCTTTGCATTCTTACTTTAAGTTTGTTTAAGCATGCCCCTAGTTCTATCAACTCCGTTAACTAGTATCCTTTCACTCCTAAGTGGTGCATCTATTATTAATCTCTATTATGTTGTAGTTAGTTATATTTAACTTAATGATATGATTGTGCAAACTAACTCGGGATATGCCTCTCTTTAGAGATATGACTGTTATCCACTGTAACCGTATTGGTTGTGTGTATAAATTTGACTGCATATCCATTTTAGGGTTGCTTGTTATTATGAATAACATAAGACTTCTCTCTCCTGTCTCTCTTTTTTCTCCCGACTGAAGAACACCACCACCATTTAGACTGCAACACGTTATCAACACGCTCTACTAAAAAGATGTATGATTTAAAGTTTTTTCTTTAGTTCTAATTTTTTCCTCTGTTTTTTGTTTAACAGATTAAAAAAAAAAAGAACAACCATGGTGAAATGATCAGATCCTTCCGGATCGTAATCCATCGTAATGGCAAAATGATTACTTTTCTTGTTGATTTATTTTCTCGCAAAAAGAAATCTATTTTCTCGTAGGAAATCTGTTTCGCACATGAAATCTGTTTTTGTGCAAGAGGCCTGTATCGTGCAGGAAACCTGTCTTCGCACAGGAAATTGTTATCACGTGGGAAACTTGTTTTCATGCAGCAAACCTCTTTTGCAAAGGAAACTAGTCTCGAAAAAAAACTATTTTCTCAAAGAAACTAGTCCCGAAGAACTAGTTTCACAATTTCTCTCTCTCAAAAACTAGTCCCAAAGAACTAGTTATCGCATAACAGAACTCCTAAAACTCTACAGAAATGGAATCAGTCCTGCAGAACTGGCCTTGCAGAGCAAAGCTCGCGAAAATCTAAAATTTTCAAGTTTTGGCTGTGAAACTCATAACAAAAATATTTGCCCACAACAAACCATCACTCTATTTTTTTTTTTTTTTTTTTTTTTGGAGTTTTTGTTGCCGGAACCTCCGTCAGACGGGCACTTCGCGCCCATTGTCGGGGGGCTTCACGCCCAGTGTCGGGTCTTTGCCCCCCCCTCAGAATTTAAAGTTTACCTTGAACCTGCAGTTCATAAGTGAATTCGAAGCATGGGGGTTAAAATTCAACCATATTGTCAGGACTTTTCCGGAAGCAAAATTTTGAACCCGAAGAGGCTTAGGATGTTGAACCTGAAGTTTAAATTGAAATTGAACTTGCAGGTCATAAGTGAACCAGATACTCATAAGTGAACCCGAAGTTCATCTTGAACATGAAGTTCACATTAAACCCAAATTTCATAAGAACCATAACATCGCAATATACCATTAGAAATGGCTGTCATTAGTCTTGCCATATCGCTAGCATTATACTAACAATACACTTTGCGAGAAGCAAAACTAAATGACAGAGGTACTAGCCCTGCTATAGCCATAGAATTGCTGTATAACTAAGCTTGCCAGAAGCAAAGTTTGGTATTTCCCACCTAGCATCACCTAAAGCGATGTTATAATTTGGTTAAGGCATGAGCATTGCCATATGGTATAGCTTGCCACATCCTAGCATCTCCTGAAGCAAAGCTAAATTATTATGAATGAGACATTAGCCTCGCTAAAATGCCAGCAACATTAGATCCTCCATAATACCAGAAGAATTAGCCTCGTTGTTTCATTAGCTTTGTTATAGAAAAAAGTTACAAATTGGCAGAATGAACAACTATTCCTAAAGCAAAGCTCATACTCGACAGAGGTCACAACCTCATCATAATGCCACACATAATGATTTGTCGTAATGCCAACAACATTAATACTAGTCGTAATGCCAGCAACATTAAGACTCGTCATAATGTCAGCAATATTAACCTCGTCGAGGCTCATCGTACTACTAGCTTTGCCATAAGGCTAGACATTGGTAGAGACCTAGTCCCGGTGCTCCGCCTGAAGCGGAACATATTGAAACCGAAGTTCATATTCGAACCTAAGGTTCATAAATGAACCCGACGTTCATAGATTGAACACGAAGTTCATATGCATGAAACTTGAAGTTTCCCAACAGTAAAACACTTTTTGTTGGAGAACCAAAAGTTCCACATGTTTAATCCATAATTTCTCTGTCACATAACCTAAAGTTTAATATAGTTGCTTGTTTATTTATCTAAACATACTAAAATATTGTGTTAAACCTGAACAATTCCCTTGCCTGAAGAAAATGTAGGATATGCAGAACAAACCATTTGTCTCGCACCTGCCGTACACCATTGGTACTATCTTTATAATGGTTGACTTCTACTAGTCGATGACAAGGTTCTAAATGGCGGTTGGCGGCTGCACAGCGGTGAGAGTCGGCCTACCACCTAGGCCGCCTAGACGGTCGATACATTTTGAACATTTTTTTTTACTATTTTACCACCTTTTTTTTTGCATAATACGGGTGTTCCATGCATAACTAAGTTGTAGAACGAAGATTTATAAAGTTTTAGTTTTGTAAAAGTGAACCATAAGCATAATGCTTACAAAATTTTTTTGGCCAAAATATCTTGTTAGGTATTGTTCCGCCTAGGCGTCGGCCTATGCCGCTTCACCTCTGCTTATGCCGCCAACCTCCGTTGGCCGCCTACTCCACCGCTTATCGAAAAGCGGTGCGGAGAGAGTAGACATAAAAGGCGTTAACGTGCTGTAATCAAAATTTATTATTTGTTAAATTTTAGTTTGGATATGTTTTTAGGATAATTTATTTTTCGGAGATTAATTGAATTATACATGTGACAAATTCAATTAATCCCTTCTTAGTTATAATAAGTGGGAAGTTAGATGTCTGGATGACAGTGTGACTTTGCACTATTCTCCTTGAATGTAACTAGTTTTCTAACTTTATACCTAAGCACAATACTCTGACAACCATATCAGGTCCATCTAATTTGATAGAGGGCATGCCATAGCCCATTTCATGTTGTCGAATAATACCAAATTTATCATTAAAGAGACTATATTCTCTTTGTTTTGGAAGAACGTTGTTGAAAATTTGGGATCCAAGAAAATAATTTTTCAAGTTGAAACCACTGAGTAGTTCTAATACAAATATCAGGAGCATATATTGGAGAAGATAAACAAGTTTATGCAATGACATGACCGTCTGGATTACCCAGGTCGATACATGATGGCGTCGTATCCTTAGTTCTCCACACATGCATCACTTTGCATATAGTAAGGATCTCGCGTATTCTAAGTACGTTTTGTCAAGCATGTTCCTCCCTTGTTTCTATAACAAAATTTAGGGGCAGATTTGTGGACATATCAAACCAACATACGAACCATTTAAAGATTTAATGGTGTTGGTTGATGAATTAACTCGTTAGTCCCATATATGTTAGTTGTCCACTCGAAAAGCTGCAACTCCTTGCTCAGCTTAATTAAGCTGCAGACTCAGCACTCCGATTATCACATAAAATTTAGAAGATTTGAGCCCTTCAAATATGTTTGATAATTATTGCATGTTGTTGGAGATTAAAGTTAAACATATGGTCCCCATGTTCATATCTAGAACGGTCTCGCAGAAACATAAGTCGTCTAATCGATCGCAAGGACTTTGGTGATGCGCACCCAACTTCTTGTTTCTGCGTAGGGTTATGCAATAAGATATGCAACAATGTTCATCCACATGATGTCAGTTACCACCGAACCTTATTCGACGTTACAGTTGGTTACTAGGTATGAACATGACGTTTCGTATTTACGCTTTTGGGCGTGCAACATATATGCGAATTGTGTCGTCGCAAAATACCGAAATGAGCCCTCAGAGAAAAATGGAAATATATGTTGATTATGATTCGCCATCAATCATTCGCTATTTCGAGCTATTGACAGATAATCTCTTTATCGCAAGATTTGCGAATTGTCACTTTGATGAGACACTCTTCCCGTCGTTGGGCGGAGATAAGAACGTCAACGTTTCTAAAGAACGACGCGAATTGACGTGGTTTGGGCTCACTCTGTCTCATCTTAATTTCCGTACCACTCAGTATGATAGTGAAGTACTCGGGATCCTAGAACTTCAGATGGTAACATAAAATATGTGAGATATGTTATCTGATCTAGCAAAAGTGGCGAGATCACATATACTTGCTGCAAATGTGCCTCCAAGGATAGACGTTCCATGCGGACACTAAATTTTTCCTGAAGGAAACGTCGTCCCTGAAGGACGATGTGGTGTTGTCCTTGAAGGACGACGTACCATACCTGAAGTGTGATACGGTACAACGATGGCTAGCCAATTATCTGTCCTCGGTCTAAAGCGCAACAGACCACTCGGTTCAAAGGATTTCCTCCCCCCCCAAAGGAGGAGCTTTGCACCCCCGAATCATATCGCTATCTTAAACGGTCTAACTCACGAGATTACTTCGGATTATAGAAGCGTCTTGGAAGGGACGAGTACACAAAATCCCATATCCGAGAATCAGAAAATCTTCATCCTGTTTGCATGCTTAGATGACTTGTGGAACATGAATGAGATAATCATTGATTATATGTTTGCATATTCAGTGGCTATTGAAATAATAAAGTGCGGCGATATTGAACCGCGTTCCGTTAAATAATGTCAACTTAGAACTGATTGGCTAAAATAGAAGTAATCCGGTCAAAGTAGATTCCTTAGCAAAGCGAAAAGTGTTTGGGCTTGTAGTTCCAACACCACCCATTGTAAAATCTGTCGAATATAAGTGGGTCTCCATAAGGAAGCGTAATGAGATATTGCAATATAAAGGATGCCTTGTGGCTCAAGGCTTCTCTCAATATCTTGATATTGATTACGATGAGACATTCTCTCGTAATGGACGTCGTTATGTTCTACTACTTGTCAGTTTGGTAGTTTTCGAAAAAACTAAATATACAGCAGATGGATGTAGTTACAACGGGGAGTTGGATACTGACATTTATATGAAGGTCCCTGATGGACTTCGTATGACTGATGCAAATAGTTCTAGACCCGGAATACGCTATCAAGCAGTTTGAAACATTCACTTTACGAATTGAAATAATCTAGTCAGATGTGGTATAATCGACAGAGTATTTGATGAGTCAGGGATATGTGAATAATGAAATATGCCCTTGCGTGTTTATCAAGAAATCACATTCCGGATTTGCGATCGTAGCAGTTTATGTCGATGACATGAATCTCATTGGGACTCCTGAAGAGCTTGAGATAACTACCTTGTACATGAAGTCGGTATTTGTGATGAAAGATATAGGAAAAATTCGATTATGCTTACGCCTGCTTGAACATTGTACGGATAGTATTTTGGTTAACCAATAGAGTTACACTCTGAAGATGTTATATCGGTTTAACATGGACAAAGCAAACCCTCGTGTACACCCACGATTGTTTGTTCCCTGGATGGTAAACGAGACCCACTATGTCCTAAGGAAGATGATAAAGAGGTAGTGGAACTTGAAGTTTCATATCTAATAGGCGTATTATTGTACTTACCTCAATGCACTAGACCGAACATATTATTTATTGTGAATTTCTTGACTAGATTTAGTACTGTGCCAACACATCGTCACTGCAATTGTATTAAAGATATCTTCCCTTACCTTAAGGATACTACAAACATAGGAATATTCTATCACTATGCATCTCGGAATGAATCAAATCCTTGGAATGATGTCCGCCTTATCGGTTATACCGATGTCAGTTACTTATTTGACCTGTACAACGCGATACCCAAAGTGGTTGTCTTTACCATTTGAGGAACAACGATATCTTGTAAGTCTACAAAATAGACACTCGTCGCTACTTCTTCAAATCACGCTGAGCTCATTGCCCTCCATGATGCCACTCGGGAGTACATATGGTTGCGAGCCATAATTAAGTACATTCAGACTGCAAGCGGATTCTCTTCTATCAATGATCTCCCGACGATAATATATAAAGACAACACCGCATGCATTGACCATGTGAAGACGGGCTACATCAAGGAAGACCATACCAAGCACATTGTACCAAAGTTTTTCTTCTCGCATTAGCAGCAGCAACAACAACAACAACAGAAGATTGAAGTCATGCAGATCCGATCTCAGGACAACTTGGCCACATGTTCACCAAGTCCCTGTCGAAGTCTACTTTCCAGAAGATCATTTATGTCATCAAATTGCATAGATTCTCTGAATTACAATGCTCGTAGTTTGTGATAATAACGAAATCAGAGGGAGTATTAGGAAGCATACTCATTTGACCTTAATGTACTATTTTTTCTAACTTAGAGACATTTTTTCCACAGGGTTTGAGGCAACATAAGAAGGTTTTAACGAGACACCCACATCGACTTTGATTCATTTTTTTCCTTGGAGTACGATTTTTTACTTGGTTATTCGAATCAAGGTTTTGGTGAAGCCTACCTACGTTTGTATATCCGCATGAAACTTGCGGTGATATGTTACTCGAAGACTAATGATAATAACTCATGAAGACTGATCAGTTTCTAGTTGAGTTATGCACACTCAAGGGGGAGTGTTGTAGTTAGTTATATAACCAACTGATATGCTTGTGCAAACCAACTCGGGATATGCCTCTCTCTTTAGAGATATGACTCTTAACTACATTAACCATATTTGTTGTGTATATAAACCTGACTGCATATCCATTTTAGGGTTGCTTGCTATTCTAAATAACGTAAGACCTCTCTCCTCCATCTCTTTGTTCTCCCACATAGTTCCTGAAGAATACCACTGTCGTTTACACTACAACACCTTACACCTTTTAATTATGTCTAAATACCCCAAACAATTTTCTCTCACCTTATTCTCAACCGGCACCCACTCTAAGCCTCCAACTTCCTATGTATACCCATTTATTTATCTTTCAACGTATTATCACTCATATGGTTTGGTGTTCTAATTCAACTAGGTTCACTTTTTTGACATGTTTTTAGTTGCACAATAGTCAGATCCATAGAACATGGAGGTTCTTATCACTGTCCATTGTTCTAAAAGTCCGCGTATGTGGCGCCTGGTGCCCGTCTTACGTCCGCCTAGTCCACCCCCCCCCCCCCCCCCCCCCCAAACGCCCGACTATGCTTGTTTTTGGGTTTTATGAACTTTTTTTTTTTTTGCAATTTTCAGTATATTTTTTGGATTTTTTTTGAACCGTCTAGAACTAGACGGCCTCCTAGACGGGCTAGGTGCTATGCGCCTGATGCACGTCCGACTCGTGCTAGCGCCTTTTACAACCTTGTGAATGTCTTATAGATTTTTTTAACTTCAAGAGCATCTTATGATCACAACACTGACTTTTTCCCCGACTTCGAGCATATCCT
Source organism: Iris pallida (assembly GCA_029216955.1). NCBI lineage: Eukaryota > Viridiplantae > Streptophyta > Magnoliopsida > Asparagales > Iridaceae > Iris > Iris pallida. The sequence goes on along the minus strand of JANAVB010009596.1, from coordinate 11,931,203 downwards.
ACGAGCATATCCTACGATCATAACACTGAAGCACTCTTATGCATACTGCTTTAGTCTACGAACTACATCCTTCCCATTATAAAGTATGATTGTAAAGAGTTCAAACTAGTACTGTTAGGTATTGTTTGGTCATCCGTATGGACAATTTCCTTCTGAGTATTTGTTGAAGCTAAAATTTGTATACTTTATTTTCGTCCTACTAAACTTTGATCTTTGAGATTCCCAAATCTCTTCACAATTTTGTTTTAGAAGCTAACCTTTCTTCACTGAACTAAGACAACATTGTAACCAAATAAAATACACATACACCATAGAGTACTATAGAATGATGAAAACCTCATTCTGAATGTCCTTATATATTTCAACTGTGATTGTAAAGAGTTCGAACTTAATGTTAATCCTTGATGCAAGCCAATAATAGAAAATGGGACGCTATCTCCTCCAAGTTTCCAAACGGTAGTCATTATACCATCATGCATAATCCTTATAATATCAATAGTTACTTGACAGTTGATTCTTCTCCAAGATCCATTGTCTTCCATGATAGTCTATTTTAAGTGTTTTTGAAGTCAATAAAACCATAAGTAGATATCTTCTTTCTATTCTTTTATTTGAACCTTCTTAGTAAGTAAATAATTTATGGGTTAGACCTCCCCGACATGAAACCAAATTACTTCACCGAAATTCTAGTTCTTTTCTTAATAGGTGTGCGACTACATTCTTTCAGAGTTTCATAGTATGCCCATAAGTGCGATTTCTAAATAATTAGTACAACATTTTGTATACCTTGTTTTTTTTTTTTTTTTAATATACAATAGAGCCTTTATCCCATGTTCCTTCGGTTGGCTATTTAAATCCTTTTAAAGGGCCATGTCCTCTAAAACACTAAATACTTTGTATTGTTCTTTAAATTTTCAATCCATTTTTGTTTACGTCTACATAGTCCTAGCATCTCCTTTAACTATTGTTTATCCTTTCTTCTTATTGGATCATCTATTGGTCTGTGTTGTACTTTTCCGAACCTCCTAAGATGATTTTCTCTCGTCTTGTTCTTAGTGCAATCTCCAACTTCCCACAAATGCACTTATTCCTTATTCTATATAAGGTAGTGTCACTCATCCATCTCAATATTCTCATTTTGACTACATTAATTTTTTCACGTGTTTCTTGATTGTCCAACACTTTCAATTCATAAAGCATGGTTAGCCTTATAAAAGTCTTATAGAATCCTCCTCTCAACTTCGAAGGTTTTCATACGATCACAAAATACTCGGTAAGCTTTCATCCCATTTCAACCATCCTAGTTTATTTATGCACGCCATCATTGTCAATCTCTCAATGACAATGAATGATTTATTCTAAATACCGAAAATTATAATTCTTAGGTTCTCTCTCATCTATTTATGTGTAATCCTCCCTTAATTTTATTTGACTTTTGGTATTATATATTATTATTTTTTGACTTTTGGTATTATATATATGTGGTTTCGTCCTACTAATTTAAAAATCCTTAAATTCAAAAGTTTCTTTCCGCCCTTTTATTTTAGTATCTATCTCTTATTTGCTTTCATTAGCCAACACAAAATTGTCAACAAACATCGTATCCTCCATGTAAGTCAACGATGATTGGAAATGGTTTGCAATCTCCTTGAACTGTTTTGGACAGTCGTTGTAATTCCATTACACAAATCCTTAATTGTCTCAATCTAGCTATTATAAACTTGTTTTTTCTTCAAAGCCCACCACATTATCCTTCTAGGAACTCTTTCATAAGTTCTCTCTAAGTTAATAAAAAAATATATGTAAACCATCTTTCTCTAAAAAAAATACTAATCTTTTTAATAAGTAATAGGAAGATCTCTTCGTATAAAAACCAAATTGATTCATGAAATTCTAGTTTTTTTTTTCCTCAATCTTTGTTCAATTACTCTCTAATAGTTTCATGGTATAAAGCCAAATTAATTATAAGCTTAATTCCTCGATAGTTAATACATGTTTGTATATTTCCCTTATTTTTATAGGTGGGTATTATAATAGTGCTTCTTCCTTTATCATGTATCTTCTAGTCTTTAGAATTTGATTGAATAAATTAGTAAGCTATATCAATCCTTTGTCACATGAACATTTCAAACCTCAATAGAAATATCATGAGGAGGGCCTAATGTTTTTTTTTTGACTTTTTTTTTCCTTTAAAGCATCATTCACGTTGTAATCCTAATTTTACGAGAATAGCAATATGGCATATCCTGAAAAAAAATACGTATCTAAATTAAGATTTTATAGGTTATTTTCGTTTAATAACCTGTGAAAATAACTCTACTTCTCATTGTGTGGAGTTTTATCATACTGATACCTTTTGGTATACACTCTTGATATGTTTAATATTACCTATGTCTCTACTCTTAGCAAGCGTACGAATTACTTTATTTCTCCCTTTAGTTTCTAACTCCTAAAAGAATAATCATAGACCTTAAATTTAGCTTCAATAACTTCTTTCTTAGCTTCATTTCTTTGTTTGTTTATAGTTCTCAAAGTTGTCCTCGTTCATTGTTTCAAAAGGCCAACCTTTGTCTTCAGAAACTCTTTTGCTACTTCAATGATACAATTTGACATATTTAATACCACATAAGTTAGAATCTTCCTATGTGTTCCATGTTCTTTCCTTTTATCATTTTATCCTTGCGTATTAAGTTCTCCTTTCAAGTTCCTCATAGTTATTGATCTCTTGTCCATATTAGTCTCTCCTTCTTATACAAGTACCAAACTATTACTCCTTTGTTCATCAAATTTTTTGTATTCCTTGGAATTTGGTTGTGTAAACTTGTTGGCCACAATAATACTGTCTTCCAAACATTTCTAAAATTTAGTAGGAATATTAAATTATCCTACATTTTTTTAGATTTCATTTTATATAAAATCCCCTAACTCGAGAATCCAATTATTTACGACAGTGGCAATATGGTGTATCCCGAGCAAGCTCATCTGTTTTCACATTAAAATGCTCTACGTTCTCATTAAACAACTTATGAGATAAGGCCACTTCTCATTATATTTTTCTTTATTAATACTTTATGAACCTCTTAATATATTTAAGATCACCTTGGTCTCCACCATTCCTTTCCCTAATCTTAGCAAACAAAAGATTTTTTTTAGTAGTGTGTACTGATGTGCTCGACACAATATGTTATTGTTGTTGTTCTCGGTGAAACTTAAATATTTTTCGGCCACTGAGATGGATCTGCATAACCCTTATCTGAATGGGGTTTTGCTTCCAGAACATGGTGGAGTCTTCTTGAAGACTCGTGAAGTCTCCATATCTTTCTAGATATTTTAGAATATTTCTTATAAATATTTAGGACCTAAAATAATTCCCGAAATATTCTATTTTCAGAAGTTTCTTGTAAGTCCTTTGATGTTCTATAAATAAGTGGGAGGCTCATTTGCTCCTCACCACCTAAGAAGTTGTAAACTCCCTCTAGTATAGCAAAGTTTTTAATATTCCAATCTCTCTTTTTTGCTCTACTTTTCTCATTCTCGCCATAGCGATCTAGCTAAGCGTTCGAGGAAGGCTTACACGGGTCTTCGAGGAGGAAGTTCGTGCGCTGCACGAAGCGAGGTGTAGGCAAAAACACTAAGTCTGTGATACTAAGTCGTCATAAAGATTTGTTGAATCTGTAGAAAGCCTCATGTTTCTTATAAATATATAGTTCGTCCACCAATTGCTCATGTATTTTTAATAAATCGAAGGTCTAAAGGTATGAAATTTTGTAGTTGTGAGTCCTGTGACCATGGATGGCAAGGGGGCGGATAGGGGTCGGAGACCATATCCCCTATTTCCGTCCTCGAGTAGTGTTTGAATCCCCTTCCCCGTCGGATTTTATTTTTTACCCTATTACCGTCCCCATCCCCATCCGTCCCCGTTAAACAATGCACTCTCCGTCCCCACCTCCGTCCTGTTAACACTTTCGGGGTCCTGTTCTCCGTCTCCATCTTTCGTTCCGTTAATAATTTTTTACGTACAATATAGCAAGGTTCACAGTATCGGCATCGGACTATTCCTATGAATATTGGTATCGGCTATCGGTAGTATCGGTAGTTTCGGATCGGAGTATCGGATTTTTTGGTATCAGAAAACAAATAGTTATTAATAAATTATTTACATTTAAAAACATATATTTTATACATTTAGGCATAATTTTAAGTATTTTCAGTGTTATTTTGTAGTAGTTTTGAAATCAAATGAAATATTAGTCACCCTTACCGATTGGTTTACATACAATAGATTGATTTTCTTCTTTTACATGTTTTTACAACCATATAATGCTTTTTGTTGATTTGTCTTTTTCATTTAATTTTTTTTGCAGAATTGACCGAAAAAGAGACCCTCAATGTCGATATCGGTCAGTATCTGGTATCGGTCGGTATCGGGTATCGGTCGGTATCGGATCGGGACATGCCAAACCGTATCGGTATCGGCCAATACTTTAATCCATGCAATATAGGCTTAAAAATTGTTTTTATTCAAAAAAATTCAAAACATGTAAATAAAACAATGTTTTAAAAAATACTAGATAGCTCATGAACTTATACTAATGGGTTGCACATATAGATATAAGTAATCAGAGTTGGGAATTTACCAGGACGGGGAGTACTATATCCATACCTAGCCCCGAATCTGACCGATTTTTTTTTAATCCCTATCCCCCCCCCTCCATCCCCATTTTTAATATTCCCAAACCCGCCCCCGTCGGGAAAAAAAATCGGGTCCTTGTCGGGTTCGGAGGAACTTTGGTAAGCTTAGTTGTCTACCTCCAAACTTGCTCCAACCTTTGTTGTAGAAGGCACGAGGCACATGGCACGGATGGGCATCAAGGAAGCAAATGCACTTCGTAAGTTTTTTTTTTTTTTTTTAATAATGTAGTTTCAGATAAACCAACTCATATTATGTCTAATCAATTTATAACACCATTATGATAGTAAAAGTATGGAATACAATAAATGATATAACAACTAAAGGTTAACATTCATCAGAACTCAAAACAAACTATCACAAGTTCATAATAGTAATATAATAAATTGACAATCATAACAAATCATCGTCGTCCTTATTATCATCTCCATCACCAACAATGTCAAGACATTTGTATCTTTCATCATCATTTTCGACCTCCAATACGAAAACCTATTAAGTATAATAGCAGATTAGTTGATTGACTTAATACATTTGATAGTGTTTCCATTCTTAGGATCTGGTTGTTGACAATTTTTCCAACCATGTTCTTTATCTTGATTGACTAAAGTCATGGTTGAAATTTATTAATTAAATAGAAATATTAGTTTTTTTAAATAAACACAAAAGTATCAAATCATATCTATTATAGAAAAGGAAAAAAAAAATATATATAAAGATAAGAAAGAACGAAAAATAAAGAAAATAAAAGACACTAGTTTAATGAGGTGCGCTTCATATGCGCATCAAAAGAAGGCACAAGGGGTGCGTGTCAAAACTTGGTGTGAGGTGCACGAGACTCAGGCCTAGGTGAATGAGGCTGGCTTCATAGAAAATAAGGCGGAAGGGTAAGCCTTGAGCCTTAGGCATGAGCCTCACGGGCTTTTTAAAGCACCGACTCCAACAGACCATACCTGCCTAGAACATGACCATATATACCTATAACTTCAATTGGGTTAGAAAATTAAATACTTATTTTTACCGTTTTGTTTTTCATTGTGTCCCTATTGCTTGTAAGCTTCATCACAAAGTAAACCAAATTTGACATTTCTGGTCATTTTTTTTTCCTATTTTTTTTCATATGCTTAATCTACTCAATCAAATGTTTAATCCAGATTTAGCCTTTTTACATACTTCTCATGATCTGGGTACTAAATTTGTTAATTTGCATGCCTTAACTGGTATTAATCAACCTGCTATCTTAGCATGTATTCTGGGTTCTATGGTACTTCTTTTGGTTGTCTTATAGCAGGAATTTGAGGTTCCATTTTTGCAAGGTGTCTGCAATATCACCTTTCATGTTGAACTATAAGATCTATCTTTTTTTTTTTTTTTTTTTTTTTTTTTTTTTTTTTTTTTTTTGTAGCAAGTCCCAATTCGTAATCCTGTGTATCTTATGCTGGGTGCATCCTTTGGTTCTGCTGCCAAAGGAACAGGGCTTAAGGCTCTTGAATTTGCTCTCTCCGTATGTGACACTGTTGATATGTATGGTTTCACAGTGGATCCAGGCTACAAGGAGTGGTAAGTATAAGTAGGATGACTCTTTGGCTGAATCAACTGGTAATAATTTAAAACATTAAACAAAAATCTTTTGTTTTCTTCTAGGACGAGGTACTTCTCAGAGTCTAGACAAGGGCATACTCCATTGCATGGCAGGGCATACTACCAGATGATGGAATGTCTAGGGGTAAGCTCTTTAACCTCTTCTTTGTCTGAATCTGTCTCTACTTGGAAATTATGTAAGCTTAAATCCAACCTCTGATTTGTTTCTCATATATTTTTATAATTTTTTATGAAGCTTATAAAAATCCACTCCCCCATGAGGGCAGATTTCAGTAGAGTAGTGGAATGGCTACCAAGTCGAAGTACACTTAATGCTGCACGGATTGCTTCAGAGAAACTTTTGAGGTAACAAAGAAGTTTGTTAATGTTAATTTCTCCAGTTACCTTTGGATATATGTTGAAACAGAAAAGCCTGTTCTGAAATTGGCATAGAACAAAGTTTCTCTCATGTGGATGCTGTATCACATGAATGGGCAATAGAATTCATCTTCTGCAAATGATCATTATCTATTTTCATAAGTACAGTTATGATGATAGATAAATGGTACCATTAGATCTATGACTATTCATTTATGAGCCAGATACATATGAGCATTTATAGGGGTGTGAATCATACAAGTAATCATTGATACATAGCTGTCGTCATGAAATGTTGGCATTGTAGAATGAAGCTTGCAATCATTTCAGTTGAATTTCAAGGCAGCTAGTGGGAAGGTGTAGTAATAAATCTCGATATATATACACACATACTGGATTTGTTGAGGTTGACTGGCTGACCTGACCAAGCACATTAGTCTTTGATCAGTCCTCCATCTAAAGCATTGTTGCTTGAGAGTATATTAGGACGCATCGACAGAACCATGTCAAAGGAACTCAGGCAAAATGGCCTGGTAACTTCAGGAGAAGGGGTGCTCTCCTATCTTTTGATTAGGAAAGCTGCATATAACGGGGGTAGCGACTGTTTATTAAAAACAAAGGCCGACCTTAATTGGCTTGGGCAGTTACATAAATATAATCAAAATTGATTGAAGCACCAAAACAGCATAATCGAAACTTGAATTGAAAATTTTATTGGTAGTAGTAGTACAAGAACACACTCAAACAAAGGTCAAAAAACACTCTCAAGAAAGATTCATAACATCAGAGGCTATGCCTCTATTTATAATACAACAAAAGCCTTGGATTCTCCAAGGTGACTGACAACTTCCAGTAAACACCTCCAGCTGCCTGTCATCACCGCCATAGTCACGATCATATTAGGTACACATTGCATGATTAGGTGCATACATGTTTCTTTCTTTATTTTACTTCATCTTTTCTTTTTGAAAAGTGAATTCCCACTTTGGTAAAGTATGGACTTTAATAATTTCATGGGCCCTACCACCATTATGACCATTAGTGGCTGTCACTTTTGATTGTCTTTATTTTAGGACCATACATCTGTCCTACTTTGATTATCTTCGCTATTTCTAGACCTTTGCCTAGGGGCTCTACTTTATGAGAAAGATTCCGCCACTGTGACAATCATATCTTCGTTCTTTTGATGGAATGCCTTCATTATGGACATTACTTGCAGAACTATTGGAGTCCATTGATTCTTCTTCGAACTCAAATAATGCATCCATTTGTGATGTCATATATTTCAAATATTGATTTTTCAATTCTTTTGCAGAAATTTTTGTATTCTTTCTAGTTAAAGAATCTTTGAATCTCTTCAGAGGACTATCCTCCATGAAAGCCTTAATTTTCAGCTCCTGTTTCTTCTGGACTTCTTTGACAAGAGCCTGCTTGATATCTGCAATTTTCTCAACTTCATTTATCCGATTCCACCATTTTATAAGGAAATTCCTTTTAAGCATTAAGATGCCATTTTCACCTTCTTCACATTTAAAGGTCTATTTGAAAATATGTGGAATGTCATTGGATATGAAAAAGTACATCACTGTCTCTTCTTCATAAGAAGTATTCTGCTGGCATATTTCAGATTTCTCGATCCATTCGTCAAACATTGCCTGTAGAGGATCTGATAGAATTTCTAGTGTAGCTCCGAAGAAAATCCACCATTTGTGGAACCAGGCTGGAATTTATTGTTCTAGATTTTTTGAACATATTTTTATTAACCAAGAGTATTTTTGCCTCTTGTTTTCATAATAAAATACATTATAAATGCATCAATATAATCCCAGTAGCTGTATTGTAAGGATACTGATTTATCCTTTGCATTCAAAGTCCTTTTCCTATTCGGATGTAATCTCCATGATTGTGGAGTGAGGATATTAAATATAGTAATTTTACTATAAATTACCTCGCTTTGAGGATCTTTAGGATTTTGCCTAAAGTGTTCTACTTCCGCTGTATTAGTGGATAGTAGTATTCCTTCATATATATATATATATTTCTTGATTTTTGTTTCATTGGAAACATATTTGATTCGAGGTATTTTTCCTTGATTTTCCATAGATGTTGTATTAATAGTATGTCTTGTCTCTCTAAACAGATAATATCCTCAAAACAATTTTTCTGAGTGTAAATGGATTCCGTTTCTGCTGATTCAACAACTTCTTTGTAGGAACCCTGTACACCTCTCTGATTAGAGGCTTCTCCTGGAGCATTAAAATTATATTCTTTCTGACTGGAATTTTGTCCAGCCTTTGTGACCTCTTGTCCATGGGTCTCATTTTCCATGGTTGTTTTCCTTTGCCTCGCATATCCATTTTGCAAGAATTCACGAATCATAAAATCAAGGAGACTATTTTCATTCCCTTTAATATATTCAATATCAAAATAAAAAATAGCTAATTCTGCTTGCCATCTTGCAAATATTTGTTTGGATGCTAGATTTTTTTACATCCTTTTCTAATACTGTTTTTGCAGAACTATAGTCTATTCGAAGCAAAAACTTTTTGATTTAAAAGATCATCTTGAAATTTATGAATGCATTTAATGATAAAAATAATTTCTTTCTTAATGGTTGAATAATTTATTTGGTGTCATTTCACTTTCCCGAACAAAATCGAACTAAGACTTCTTTATTAGAGAAGATTAGTATATCATCAATATATGATAATATAAATTCTGAATACTTAATGAATATTTCATACATTATATTCTGGAATTCAGAAGGAGCATTTTTTTAACCCAAATGGTATTCCATTCCATTAGTAATGTCCAAATGGTACGGTGAAAGCAGTCTTATATCTGTCCTGCTCCGCTATCTGGATTTGCCAGTAGCCTGATTTGAGATCAAATTTAGAAAATATTTTTGCTCTAACAATCTTATTGAGCAAATCCCCTTTTTAGGGATAGGATATCTTATCCATTTTAATACCTCACTAAGAGGTTTGTAATTGATTACCAATCTTGGTGCACCTCTCTCTCGTTCAGCATTATTCATTACATAAAATGCTGAACAACTCCAAGGAGAGTAGGATTTTCTAATTAATTTTTTAGTGGCTATCACTTTTGATTCTGTCTTTACTTTAGGACCATACATCTGTCCTACTTTAATCATCTTCGCTATTTCTAGGCCTTCGCTTAGGGGCTCTACTTTGTGAGGAAGATTCCGCCACTGTGACAATTTTATCTTCGTCTTATGATGGAATGCCTTCATTATGGGCATTACTTGCAGAGCTATTGGAGTCCATTGATTCATCTTCTTCGAACTCAAATAATGCGTCCATTTGTGATGTCATATATTTCAAACATGGATTCTTCAATTCTTTTGCATAAATTTTTGGATTCTTTCTAATTAAAGAATCTTTGAATCTCTTCGGAGGACTATCCTTCCTCAAAGCCTTATTTTTCAGCTCTTGTTGCTTTTGGACTTCTTTGACAAGAGTCTGCTTAATGTCTGCAATTCTCTCAGCTTCATTTATCCGATTCCATCATTTTACAAGGAATTTCCTTTTAAGTATTAAGATGCCATTTTCACCTTCTTCACGTTTGAAGGCCCATTTGAAAATATGTGGAATATCATTGGATATGAAATAGTACATCACTGTCTCTTCTTCATAATAAGTTGTATTCCGTTGGCATATTTCAGCCTTCTCGACCCATTTGTCGAACATTGCATGTAGAGGATCTAATAGAATTTCTAGTGTGGCTCCGAAGAAAATCCACCATTTGTGGAACCATGCTGGGATTTCTTGTTCTAGATTTTTTGAACATATTTTTATGAACCAAGGGTATTTTTGCCTCTTGTTTTCATAATAAAATACATTATAAAATTCATCAATATAATCCCAGTAGCTGTATTGTAAGGATACTGATTTATCCTTTGCATTCAAAGTCCTTTCCCTATTCGGATGTAATCCCCATGATTGTGGACTGAGGATATTAAATATAGTAATTTTACTATAGATTACCTCGCTTTGAGGATCTTTAGGATTTTGCCTAAAGTGTTCTACTTCCGCTGCATTAGTGGAAAGTAGTATTCCTTCATATATTCTTGATTTCTGTTTCATTGGGAACATATTTGATTCAAGGTATTTCTTTGATTTTCCATGGATCTTGTATTATTGGTATGTCTTGTCTCTCTAAACAGATGATATCCTCAGAACAATTTTTCTGAGTGTAAATGGATTCCATTTCTGCTGATTCAGCAACTTCTCTGTAGGAACCCTGTGCACCTCTTTGATTGTAATAAATCCTATAAGAAAAAAGTGCTCTTGTACTACTACTATCAATAAAATTCCAGTTCAAGTTTCGATTCTGTTGTTTTGGTGCTTCAATCAATTATGCTTATATTTGGTATCAGAGCCATGATGGTTAGTGAATAGGTGCGTTCTAAGTTGTTTATGTGACTATTAAAATATAATTTATTGTTTATCTATTACAAGTTGCTAGTAATAGAAGCTTAGGGTTAGTTAATATGGTGTGTCTATGTGTTGTGGAACGACAACCAAGTCGCGTAGGCGTTTGTGACTGAGAGGGTCTTGTTAGCCGTACATTGTTGACAGCCGTGCAACTTTTTTACTACCAGATGAGTTAAGTCTAAGTTATTTATTAGCTAGCAATTGTAGTAAATATTCGAACAATAGAATGCAAGTTAATAGTCTACATGAAGAAAGTAGCAGATAACCCCAACTTCATGAGTAGCCAGTTAGCTCACCCAATAGGGAATAATAAGAAAACCCTTAATAAGGGTAAAGTTATTAAAAATGCTAATATGTATGAATTTCCTTCTGAATTTAAACAAATGGACAATTCCAAAAGTTCAACAAAAGAAAATATACCAAAATGGTACTTTGATTTTAAATCATCCATTGCAATTAAAACAATGGAAAGGACTGTTCAGGTTGCTGATACTTAACAAGTAATCAAATTATTATCAGAAGAAGATGTATCTCATTATAGAGATAAATATAACTTTGTCCCTATAGAATTAATTCAAATAGTCTTAAAACCATTAACTTTACAAGGGTTGAATGCATATGTACTAACATCTCTTCGAGATGGCAGATGTCTGGACTGGGCACAATCTCTAATGGGAGTTATGCAGACAAATCTTTGTCATGGTCCTGTTTATTTTAATGTATATCATAATTTGCGTCTGTCTTTGACAGATGTAAATATATTAGAATTTGTGTCTTTGAATTTAAAGACATTTGGTTATAATATTCTTCCTGGATCAGAAACTATAGCAATAATCTATAGAGTACACTTTAAGGTGTTAAATACACCTAAGGCTAGACATATTACTAAACCAGGAAAGACTACCTTAATAGAGACTAATTTATTAACCTCGAAGGTAGCTAATAATAGAATAATTAAATGAGAAGAAATAAACTTTTCAGATGAATGGACTCTAAATATGGCTATACCTCCAAAATCAATAATGGATACAGAGGTAGACCAAATTATTCAGACTCAAGATGGAGATGTGGAAGTAAGATTTACTCCACAAATAAAGGCTAGAATTTCTACGTCTAGTTATTCTAAAAGGTTTACATCTGATAAATCAGTATCAGACAAGGCCTCTGAACTTTCTAATAAGGAAGAAAGTGATGTCAGTAAAATAAGAATCAATAATTCTAATATAGTTCATCCAATCTACAAAACAAAGTCTAAATTAGACGATTCACCGACAATGTCGGAAATAAAATTTAATCTTTAATGGATATAGTTGAATATCCAGGAATTATAAACTTCCTAGATAGGGAGTATTATAGTAAAGAGAATAATGAGTTTAGACAATGGTATGAGAATACCTATGATAAAGTGCTGAGAGCACTCTTTAAGGTGAATTACCACCTACATTCAATGAAACCAAAAGGATTAAATGGTTTTATGAATGGTTTATAGAGCAATATATCAATGATGGACTAAGACAAATAAATGTCATAGAAGATAAGCATAAAACATGGACTACGGATAAAGGACTTAAAATAAAATCCTTATATCCTCCTAATGATCATTTAAAAGTATCTATTCAGAATAGAGCTGATCTAGAAGCTAATTCTTTCTATAAAACAATTGAGCATAAGAAAGAAACAATAAAAGAATTGCAAAAGATTGTTTTGCAAAATAATTATACCAATCTTCACATCCAAATAATGGGACATCATTTAACTAGGATAGAAACTGCTATTGAAGGATTAACTCAAAAATTGAGTAATCTTAAAAAATTAGAAAATGTAGAAAAGTCCTCTAGTTAAACCCACTAGAGAAACAACAAACATTTCAATAAAACTGCCAATAGAGGTTTCTGGGTACAAAATTAGACCCAAACTAACTGAATTTACCAAAGAAGATCTTAAAGATTTGGTAGAACAGTTCAGAAACACCAATATTAATGTACTCCAAAATGAGTACGAAAATCTTAAAGAAATTTTTTCAAAATTATGAACAGAAAAAGAATCCTTCGCAAATAAATATGTTAGAAGGAGAATTTTCTGTTCAATGTTGTCAGGAATCTGATGAGGAGAATCTTCTATTCAATGTTGTCAGGAATCTGATGATTCTGAGAATTCAGACTCTTCAAATGAAGAACAACTCAATCGAATACAGGTTAGAAAATAAATAAATTTTTCGGACAAGTTCAAAATGAGATGAACTCTGAAAGAGTTAATACAATTAAATATGATAAAGCAAATTTGGTCAAATATTACTATAAGAGACCTACTCCTGTAGACGTTCTATATGAAGAAAATAATTCTATAATTCAGAACCATTATAGTAGTGGAGATATCTATGAATGAAACATAAATGGTTTTTCAGATAAACAAATTCATGATCAGTTACATCGAATGTTGATGTACTCAAATGTTGCTCGAGCGGCTGGTAACTCTGATAAGCAAATTGCTACTTTTATTACTAATGGTTTCACTGGAATATTAAAAGGATGGTGGGATAATTGTCTCACTCATGAACAAAAAATCGAAATACTAGATGTGACAAATTGAAAATGAGGTGCAAAAGCCAGATGCTATTTACACCTTAATGCTTAATATTTTAGAACACTTCACAGGAAGAGTTTCAGATGAAGGAGAAAGGTCAAGAACTCTCCTACAAAACTTAAAATGTCCAACTTTAACTCACTTTAGATGATATAAAGATACTTTCTTAAGTAGAGTTATGCAATTAAATGATGCTAATGCGGCACACTGGAAGTCCAAATTTATTGATGGACTACCAAATCTCTTTGCAGAAATTTTTGATTTTTTTTCTAATTAAAGAATCTTTGAATCTCTTCAGAGGACTATCCTCCATCAAAGCCTTATTTTTCAGCTCCTATTGCTTCTGGACTTCTTTGGCAAGAGCCTGCTTGATGTCTGCAATTTTCACAGCTTCATTTATTCGATTCCACCATTTTATAAGGAATTTCCTTTAAGCATTAATATGTCATTTTCACCTTCTTCACATTTGAAGGTACATTTGAAAATATGTGGAATATCATTGGATATGAAAAAGTACAATCAAATATAAGTATAATTGATTGAAGCACCAAAACAGTAGAATCGAAACTTGAACTGGAAATTTTATTGATAGTAGTAGTATAAGAGCACACTCAAACAAAGGTCACAAAACACTCTCAAGAAAGATACATAACTTCATAGGCTATGCCTCTATTTAGAATACAACAAAAGTTTTGGATTCTCCAAGGTGACTGGCAACTTCCAGTAAACACCTCCAGCTGCCTGTTATCACCGCCATAGTCACGATCATATTAGGTACACATTGCATGATTAGGTGCATACGTGTTTCTTTCTTTATTTCATCTCATCTTTTCTTTTTGAAAAGTGGATTCCCACTTTGGTTAAGTATGGACATTAATAATTTTATGGGCCCTGCCACCATTATGACCATTAGTGGCTGAGTTAAAAAATAAGACTTTGATGGAGGATAGTCCTCTGAAGAGATTCAAAGATTCTTTAATTAGAAAGAATCCAAAAATTTATGCAAAAGAATTGAAGAATCAATGCTTGAAATATATAACATCACAAATGGATGTGTTATTTGAGTCCGAAGAAGATGAATCAATGGACTCCAATAGCTCTGCAGGTAATGCCCATAATGAAGTCATTCTATCAGAAGACGAAGATAAGAATGTCACAGTGGCGGAATCTTCCTCACAAAGTAGAGCCCCCTAGGCGAAGGCTTAGAAATAGCGAAGAAAAGATGAAGTGAAATAAATGTATAGTCCTAAAATAAGGACATAATCAAAAGTGACAGCCACTAATAGTCATAATGGTGGTAGGGCCCATGAAATTATTAAAGTCCATAATTTACCAAAGTGGGAATCCACTTTTCAAAAAGAAAAGATGAAGTGAAATAAAGAAAGAAACACGTATGCACCTAATCATGAAACGTGTAACTAATATGATCGTGACTATGGCGGTGATGACAGACAGCTGGAGGCGTTTACTGGAAGTTGTCAGTCACCTTGGAGAATCCAAGGTTTTTGTTGTATTATAAATAGAGACAACCTCTGAAGTTATGTATCTTTCTTGAGAGTGTTTTGTGACCTTTGTTTGAGTGTGCTCTTATACTACCACTATGCTAAAGGATGTTATACCAAGAGAAAATTAAATTAAATAGAAGATGAAGGGTTAAAAAGAACCCTATATAAAATAATGATTAATTCAGATTATGAATCTTGCTCATCAGATGAAGAGACCGATGAAGATTCGATAAATGTATGTGAGAATGATTGCGATTGTCAAGAATGTTCCAATGAACGCGATGTAGACTATTGCAAGTCCATAGTAGAAATGAATGGATTGTAAATGTATTGACCACTCAAGATAAAAGGGAGATAATAGAATCTCTAATGTCTACTGAAATCAGTAGATCAACAAGAGAAAAACTAATTGATTTCTTAAATATAGAAGAGAAATCATCAAATAATGACTCTCTTAATAAGGGAGAAGAGTCTTATACAATGGCTGAAGGACTTCAAAGGTATAGGAATAAGGAAGTAAAGCCAGTAATAATACAATATCTCCAAAATGAGGTCAGTAAAGCATGGGTACGACATATATTTACTTGTATTAGATAAATTATGCATGCGCTCATGAGTTACTCAAATATGTAGGCTGACAGGGGAGGTGAAATCCTGGTGCTGTGTTGCTGGTTATAATTAAAAGGGAGAAATTTATATATTTTTAGCATATAGTTTTAAGAGGTGTTTGCCTTTGTGTGCAGTTATCACCATGTTTTGTGCATGGTGCATACATGGTCTTGATGTCTTATTCTAGTTTCATTTTGCGATCATCTTGTTGTTTTGAGGCTGTCATTCCTTTCACTTTTTGGCTTAATATGTCATAGAGATGAAGACAATTCTCTATAGCAAATTGTATCATCGTACCTCTTCGTCTAGACTCTTATATTGGAGGGAAACTTGGAGGGTGGTCGTTGGTTGCATGAGATTAAACTGCAAATCCAAAAGATAGGTGTGCCTACCTGTTGATTGGCCACCTAGGTTTTATGGCGTGACCATCTCATACTCGTAACTACCTTGGCTAGGAACTTGACACCAATTTAGAGGGTTGAATTCATGTCGACAGTCGGCCGTAAATAATTTGTCTAGTCCTTTGTGGAGCTTTCTTATGCTCCATGTCCGATCCTATTCTGGTGGAAGAAGGTTTGGACGATTTTTTTTTTCTTTCTACGTGCTGGAATTGGTACTTGATTTATGATTTAAAGCATATTGCTCTGTCCGACCCCATTCTAATGAAAGAAGGTATGGATGATGATTGCTTTTTTTCCTACTTGCTGGAATTGGCACTTGATTTGTGTTTTAAAGCATACCTTGTTTAGGATTCTTTTTCTTACACTGGCATGGTAAATTTTTCTATGCTTCATGATGTGGACGTAGAGATCTAATGATGTAAATGCAATTTCTTTTCAATAGGAGGGTTTCGGCTGGTAAGTGATCTAATGATGTAAATGCAATTTCTTGTCAATAGGAGGGTTTCAGGTGGTAAAGAAGACCCATGGAGTTCATGTTCCATCATCAAGAAGCGAGACAATGGAAAGGTTACGGACATTTTTGGCCTCAGAGATGCCGCTATGAAACATCAAAAATATGTTAAAGGTGCTACCATGTATCCTCTAGAGCACGGTGCTGGGCACGGATCGCTCTGTATGGTCCCTGACATATAAATTACTGGGATCATATATGCAATTCACTCTAACGGAGAGATTAATCATCACTTAAGGGAATGATTCAAAAATTTATGGGAGATTCCATTATCAACTATCCATCAAGGTAGTCATGCTGATCCGGCTTCAAGGCAAGTTTTGCAGCTGTTAGAGGAAAACCATCCTCGGAAATATGGATTCACAGGAAAGCAACATCAATTTGACAAATCAAATGCTATTTCAGATGGATAGAGGATGTACAAATGCGTGCTCGCTTTTACTTGCTAAAATATTTATTCTTTGATTCAATTCTAGCAACTCACCAATTTGAAAGATGGTGCTGATGTTGCCATCCATGTACGAGAGTCCATTTGTTTATGGATATGTTGAAACACAGTTGATCTGGAACATATCCGAAGCTGTATCGATGTATCAATGCTGCTGCGTCATGTAGTGCCGCAAAGCTTATTATAGTTGTATTTCCATCCAAAATGACAGGTTGAACAAAGTGTGATTGATCGGCTGGTCATTGCTGAATGAGAAGTAACCATATCCGTAATGTTGTTATTGCCTGACGTCTTTAGACTACACTTTGCGCGCTTTTGTTTGCTGCTTGTATTGATGTCTCCTACTGCTTCTAGTACTTGACATTGTTACCTGGTCCAATCCGCTACGAAAATCCATTGCGATTATATGGCCGAGAAAGTGTTTGGGTTCTATTCCTTGTGAAGAATCACTTTGGTACATGGTTTTCAAGGTATTATAATCGTTTATATTCTCGTGGTCGTTAGGTGTAGGCATAGTGCATCCTAGCTGGATGAGTTCGATTTCACAGGAAATGGATTATTTTTTCATACTATGATGGGAGCTAAAAAAAAGAAAAGAAAGTGAAACAAGTAAAATTGGGTTAGATGGATGACAAAATATATTGTTGTTTTGTAATTTTAGCTCGTTTCTCTTTGCCAGTTTATTCTACTCACATGGTAGATTAAAGTTGCAAAGGAAAGATTAGTATAGCACAGATCCAAACACTTTGATAATTCACCGTAAATATAGTCACAGCTAAATTGTTTTGCTCACCAAAGTTTGGTTGCAACATTGAAGCTTAGATTAGATTGCTCGACAATTTCAATTCATTCGTCAGCGCGAATTCAATCTTTTGGAGGCATTTGGTATGTGGAATTTGGTATGTGGAATTCAACATTGAAGCTTAGACAATTTCAATTGATTCGTCAGCACCCGCATTCAGTCTTTTAGGGAACGTTTGGTACGCAGAGTTCAACTTGAGCTTATAGAGTTCAACTTGAGCTTATAGATTAGATTGCTCGACAATTTCAATTCATTCGTCAGCACACCCATTCAATCTTGTAGAGAGATTTAGGTTTGAAATGTTACAATAAATTTTCAACCATAAATTTGTAGCAAGTAAATAAATCTTGACATCAAGGATTCGTATGTTTGATAAAATAGTTACAGGAAAAAAGGAAGTAATATTTAGGATAAGCCAGACATTGCCTGCTGGACAAGTTCAACAGTGAGGATTTGGTATGCCTTCTCTGTTGGGTGGAAACTGTCCCAAAACACATACTTGGTATCATCGGCACACGTCGGTGTGAACTTATTGCACAGAAGTGTAACTTCAATCTCTCCAGTCCCACAACACCCCTTGTTTGAAACCACAAACCCTACAAAAGTAATTAGGATCAAACTCGCATGTATTAGTACATCTCATACTTTTTCCAAAAAAAGGAAAAAAAAGGAAAAGAAAATAACATATCGTACAAGAATGAACATCTAATATTTGAACTACCAAAATTTTGCAACTTAATCAAATAAACTTTTTCTTCCTAGCGTCGTCTTACTACATTCCTCTCCCTCCTTGAGGGGAAGTGTAATTCTTGCATACCATAAGAGTGTTGGCTGTGAGGAGGGATAGAACTATGAGGTTGTTGGACAAAATTCTATTGTCATTTTGACCATTTATATTAGATCATTAAACTATTCAATTTCTCACAAGATTTTGATCAAATCTGAACGGCCAAAAAATCGATCCAACACCTATTATTTTAGAAAACATACGAGAATACCTAATAGCAGAGATCTCGATATCTCCTCAATGGTATTGGCATCCCACT
The DNA here is from genome assembly GCA_029216955.1 of Iris pallida. NCBI lineage: Eukaryota > Viridiplantae > Streptophyta > Magnoliopsida > Asparagales > Iridaceae > Iris > Iris pallida. The sequence goes on along the minus strand of JANAVB010009596.1, from coordinate 11,912,192 downwards.
CTTATGTATGCCCAAATTTTTTTATGTTCACAGTCGTTGGATTTTGCTTAAGTCATATAATCTTAATAGTGATTTGAACAATTCAAATCGATGATTAAGATTCAATGACTTAAAAAGATCAAACGGTTGTGATCATGAAAATGCTTTGGGGATGCAAAGATGCGGGGACTCAGAATCTCGACTATTAAGTATTTTTCGAATCTATCCATTGAATCGGTCTTTTTGGACCGTTCATACTAGTTTCTTAGCTACTCAATATTTTTTGAGAGATTTTGAATTATCTCAACTATCCAATTTCTCTTCAAATTTTGAACTAATTTGTACAGTTCATAAAAACATATCCAATAATTGCTATTTCAGAAATATTCGTGGATGCTTAATAGCAGGATCTGATCCCTCCAGCTTCCTCTTTCTCTCTCTCTCTCTCTCTCTCTATATATATATATATATATATATATATATATATATATATATATATATATATATATATATAATAATAATAATAATAATAATATGGCTTCTCTCGCGAGCGATCAGGCGAATAGGGTGGCTGCGGCTAGGGTCCCTCCCCCGCGGCCACTGGACCCAAACGCCGGCAGGGGGAGGAAGAACGGCGACGGCGCCCCCCCACCCCGGTGGTGGGGGGAGGGGAAGTGTAGGTGGGGGGGTCGGGCGGACCCCCCGGGCGTTCGGTTGGTGGCGGCGCTCCCTCCGGCGGGAGAGGGGGGGGGGCGTATCTGATGTCGGGGGGGGGGGGGGGGGGGGAGGGGGGGGGGAGGGCGACCCCCCTCGGGCGGTGGCTGCGGCGTCTCACCCTGTCGGGGGGGGGGGGGGGGGGGAGTCGGGGTCGATTCCTGTGCCTACGACAGGGGATCAGATACTTCGGGGTGTATTTACCGTCCCGTATTTCGAATTCGGAGCCGGTTCTGGATCTCAGGGGAACCAGACGGAGGGAGGAGGTTGGACGACGGTTACGCGTCGTCGCGTAGCGAAGACCGGGAGAAAGACAGGAGGTGGACAGGGTCATGTTCGGGATCGGCATCCGGCTGACAGTCGACAGAGCGGGTCAGGGGCGTGGCCATCGGCTCGTGGTCCTGTGGTGTCTGCTGGAAGATCGGTGGGCTGGCGAACAAAGGAAAGGGTTAGGTGGTGGATCCCGGTGTTCAGAGATCTGGGTCATCCCGGTCGGAGGTTGTCCCCTGGCCACATGGGGCAACTACTCGGCCTGATGGACGGTCCTGGACAGAGATCTGCAAACCTGTGGGGCCGAAAAGTCCCACATCGATGGAGTACGTGCCGCCGATCAAGGCAGGGAGGGGTTTTCGGGCCTCGTTCCTTGTGGAGGAGGTAGAGAAGGTGTCAGCATATTAGGAGAATACTCTCGTCCTATATGTCCTAGACAACAAGCCTTTCTACAGACAGATCCGGGGTTATGCAGCGCGTGTCTGGCAGCCTAAGGGGAGTATGGAGTTCTTTGTCCGCGAGAACGGCTTCTATTATGTGAAGTTCGGATTTGCGAAGGATGTCGCTAGGATCCTCCAAGGCGGCCCCTGGACGTTCGACGGCAGGCTTATCATTTTAAAGGAGTGGACCCCGGAGCTTCGATGTGAGCGGGAAGTTCTGAATGCCATCCTAGTATGGATTCGCTTTCCTGAGTTTCCTGTACAGTTTTGGAGTATTCCTTTGCTGATGCGGCTGTCGAGCTTGGTGGGCAACCCGATCAAGGCGGACGAAGCTACTGCCTTTCGGTCGAGGTTGATGTACGCCAGAATTTTTTTGGAGATTCGAGCTGGGGGGGGGGGGGGGGAGCTACCGGAGTTGGTGGAGTATGAGATCCCTTCTGGAGAGGTGCTTACCCAGAAGGTGGAATACGAATTGGTTCCACCTACCTGTTCTCGTTGTTCCTGTTTCGGACATCTGGCCAGTGCTTGTTCGACGGTCGGATCTCAGGAGGAGCCTACTATTCCCATGAGTGAGGCCCCAGACTCTCCCTGCGACATGGATTTCAGAGATGACAGTGGACAGGAGGTCTTGGTGGGGGAGGTTACTCATCCAGTGAGTGATGGTGAGATGAGCCTCATTGTCTCTACTCAGCTTGCTCCCACGTGCGGGGCGTTGACCACCTGCCCGGGGCAGAGTAGTATAGTTACTAGAGGCATGGTGGCATCGGGGATTGAGGCGCGAGGCGGGTGGCGGATCGGCTGAGGGACAGGTTTACTGTAGGAAGAGACGTGCTGTCGGTCCGCTGAGGGATGGCCCCTCCAGGGAGGGGGGGCATCCTAATGACAGAGGGGAGGCGGTGTGTGTTGATAATCCTGCCTGGACGTTGGTGCTCTCTCAGGTCGTTCCCCAGCAGGCCATTCCGACGGGGATGTAGGAGGATATTTTAGCGACGGATGTGGCACATTCCCCAGGTGCTGATCCGGGTGTTTCTCCGGGGGACCCATCCTCTCATTAGTTAATAGCTATTATCGCCTGGAATGTGAGGGGGGAGTGTTCGCTAGGGAGGTGGAGAGAGATTTGTGGGGTACTTCACAGAGAGAAATGTGACATTTCTGTTCTCCTGGAATCTAAGATCAAACGTGAAAAGACTCTTGCTCGGCGGACCCCATCTCATTGGGCCCAACTGCACAACCTGGCTCTATGTGATATGGCCAGGATTTGGGTTCGTTGGAACTCGAAGAGCTGGGATGGTGACCTGATCTTGATGACGGAGCAGTTGATTGCCATCTCCTTCTTCAACAAGGGTGGCTTTCGGTTCTTGCTGGGGGCGGTTTACGGCCACAACGACAGAAGGAGACGGGAGACCCTGTGGAGCGACATCTCACGTGTTACCGCTGCTGCTGATTCGGCGTGCCTTCCACTTCTTCTTATCGGGGACTTCAATGTCCTACTGCACCGGGAAGAGAAGGTGGGTGGTCGCCCAGTTCCAGACTCTATACTGTACGATTTCCAGAGATGCCTCCTCCATGTGGGGCTCCAGGGTCTGTCTCGCTCAGGCTTCATCTGGACTTGGCACAACAAAGCTACCCATAACAGGGTTGCATGCCAGCTGGATCGAGCTCTAGGCAATGAGGAATGGTTCCGGCACTTCCCAAACTCTTCGGCGGAGGGTCTGGTCGCTGGGACGAGCGATCATTCCTCCATCAGGGTTGGCTTCACTTCTCGGTCTCCTGGTAAGTCCCGCCCTTTCAGGTACAACAACAGTTGGTATCTTTCGGAGGGCTACCTGGAGGCTGTCTCGGAGGGGCTTACTAGCTGCCAGGAGGGGACGACCCAGTTTCGCTTGGTTCGTCGTCTCAAGGCCACGAAGACGGCTCTTCGGAGTTGGGTGAAGGGGTTGCCCAAGTCTACCTTGAAAGAAATGGAGGTGGAGTTGCGGGCCATCCAGCAGGACATGCAAGCTGACATGCTTAATGGGGACCTGGCGGCAAGAGAGAAGGAGCTGATCGAAGAAGTCAACATCCTGAGGCTACAGAAGGAGATTAGCACGGCTCAGCGTGCCAAATGTTCCTGGCTCAAGGATGACGACCGTTGTTCCAAGTTCTTTTATGATGTTATTCGTACTAGACAACATAGGAATCACATCTCCCAGCTTCTTGATGCGGAAGGCATTCTGGTGGGGACGCCGGCTGAGATCCAGGACGAGGCGGTCAGGTACTATTCTGAGTTATATTTCCAGGCTGACTACCTGTCTGTATTCCCAGAGATTGTTACGAAGAGATTGGTGACTTCGTATGGGAATAGCATTCTTCTTGATCGCGTTACTCTAGAGGAGGTAGAATCTATTGTCAAGATGACGGATCCAACAAGGCTCCTGGACCGGATGGTTTTAGCAGTGGATTATTTAAACGCCACTGGGACATTCTGAAATATCAGGTCTTTGAGGTGGTGCAGGAATTCTTCATCAATGGGAAGTTTCTGAAAGAGCTCAATCACACTTTTCTGACCTTGGCGCCTAAGAAGGAGGGAGCGACAGCCTTGGCGAATTTCAGACCGATTGCGTGTTGTAATTATCTCTATAAGATAATTACGCACCTTATGTGCCGGCGGATGGAGGAGATCATGCAGGACTTGGTCTCTCCGAATCAGGCTGCGTTCATCAGGGGGAGGTCGATTGCTGAGCACAACCTCCTGGCTCATGAGATGGTGAGGGGCTTTAGCAAACCCGGAGGGGAGAAGACATGTGTGAAACTGGACCTGAGGAAGGCGTATGACATGGTTAATCGAGACTTCCTCTGTCATCTGATGACAGCTATGGGATTCGCGGACCACTGGGTTGCATTGACCCGGGAGTGCATCACGTCTCCCACTTTCTCGCTCCTCATCCAGGGCGTTCCTTATGTGTACTTCCAGAGCAATCGTGGGCTTAGGCTAGGTGACCCCCTGTCCCCTTACATGTTCACGCTAGTTATGGAATACTTCACATGCCTGATGGACCTGGCAGTGCAGCGTGGGAGGCTGGTCCCTTTGTTTCGGAGGGTGGACCCTCCAGTTACCCACCTTATATATGCAGATGATCTCTTGGTGTTCATCCAGCCATCGACGGAGGGTTTGCAGACACTTGCGACGATTATGGAAGAATTGAATTCTCTCTCGGGCCTCCAGATGAACAGGGATAAGAGTCGGATTTACTTCAGCTCCCTATGCCCCCAGAAGGAGGAGCGGGCCGCTGTGCTGGGTGTTACGAGGAGTGATCTTTCGGTGCGATACTTAGGAGTGCCTCTCACAGTCAACTATGCGCGGGATCAGGACTGCCATAGTCTGGTGGAGTATGTCCAGAGGAGAGTGGAAGGTTGGCAGGCTGCCGGTTTGTCATTTGGCGGACGCATCGAGTTGGTCAGATCGGTGATTTCGGCTGTGGTCTATTTCTGGCTACAGTCCATCCTCCTCCCTGTTGCCACTATTCGGAAAGTGGAGAGGCTATGTGCAGATTTCATTTGGAGGGGGGGTATGCATGCGATCTCCTGGGAGCAGCTCTGTCGACCCAGGAAGGAGGGAGGAGTGGGGCTCAGGCCGTTGCTGGAGATTAGGGAGGCCTCCGCGCTTAAGCTGGCTTGGAGATTCATCAACAGGAGATCTCTCTGGGCGGACTGGATGCACAGCAGATACGTGAAGTATGGCAACTTTTGGACGTGTCCTACTGACAACAATCACTCAGTCACGTTCAAGACTGTCCTGCGACACGGGGGGTGCTCAAATCTGCAATCCGGAAGGTCATGAAGGATGGGTCTGGAACAGACCTTTGGCGGGATCCTTGGATAGATCGGCGTTCGCTTTTGGACATCAGGGGAGCTCCGACACATCAGGAGGACAGACGTGGTCTGACATGTAGTCGCATCATTCGCGATGGGGAGTGGAGGTCAGAGTCGTATCGGTTTACTGAGGAGCTGGGTGGGACCATTAGTACTATTGTCATTGATCCAACTTTGCCTGCTGATCGGTGGATTTGGGAGCCGTCAGGAGCAACTCCGGGAACTGAGGAGTTCCAATTCCGGAGCTGCTACAATCTCATTCGGCGCTCATTTCCTCAGAGTCCTGACTACGAGTTCGTTTGGTACAAGGGTCTGGCCAAGAAGATGCAGCTCTGTGTCTACAAGCTTCTACTGGGCCGCCTTTTGACTAGGGATCGCCTGAGTTCGTTTGGAGTGCCGGTTCCGGATCCCAAGTGTGTGCTATGCTGTATGGAGCTGGAATCTATTAAGCATAGTTTCTTCGAGTGCGCACTGGCATGGCAGATCTGGTCGGAGCAGAGTAGAGTGTTGGGAGTGTGCGTCCCCGGGAAGGGAATTGAGGACATCATCACGGTGCTCCGAGATAGCAGGGGTCGAGGGCAGGACTGGTTCCGGACCGCCAGAGTTCGTCTGGCTGCTTCAGTCTGGCATGTATGGCGGGAACGAAATCGTCGGATATTTGAGGGGCTGGTCACCCCTCCGGTTGGCATTCTCCATAACATCGAGTTTGATGTAAATGCTATGGTGAATTGATGAGTGGGAGTCCCACTTTGATTGTATGTTGTAAGATTACTGTTTTACTTATATATATATATATATATATATATATATATATATATATATATATATATATATATATATATAGCTTAGGAAAAAAGGTCCTAAAAATGATACTTTTCACGTTATTTTGACCCCAAATATGGGGAAGACGCTAATTATAGCAAGGTCAAAACTTGCTAATTGCTTAATAGTTCATGGCTTTAGTTGCAAATAAACCTAAAAATAAAATAAAAATAAAATAAAAATAAATGTAGAGTGAGACGGATGTACCATATTCTGAGGGGTACTCGATGAGACGAAGCAAGCTGTCGTATATATCGGCATAGACGATGGTAGCGGTCGAGAGCTTCTTCCGAAGCTGTTGCAGCTCTGCTGAGAGTGCACTGTTGAACTCTTGCGCTGCTTGGTTGTATTTAGCCGCACACTCTCTCTGTGGGCCTCCTGCAACGGTTCTTTGGGACGGAAGACAGCCAACAGGAGGGAGCCCCGGAACCAAAATATTTCTTGCTCCCATGTTATACAAATCCTTATTTGTTGACAAGAAAGAAAAAAAAAAGGAAAGGATTTTAGAAAGATTTGAACATAAACAAACCAACCCATAGAAAGCACATTTTTTGGTAGAACATATCATATTGTTTAAATAAAAACATTAAACTTGTACAAATTTTTTTTTCGTATTTTCTAACAAATATTGGCTAATTATAAGGACACATCCAAAGTTGATCAGGGTTAGCCCAAAGCTGATTTTAGTTTATTTTACAAGTTTGCCATTGGAGAAATTATTCAGGACTAGTCCAACTATAGGTATATAAGACAATTTTTGTTTTTTGCCTTTATTTTTTCTTCCCTTCTTCCTTCCGAAACCCTATACTTTTTCTCTTCCAAGTCTCTCTCAATCCATGTTCATGTTTAAATTTCATCTTTTAGTAATTAAAATTTGATTTAGGACTGACAAGGATGACAAGAACAACCAGCCTTCGCAGATGGTCATTTGCCAAAAATATTTAGGACTGACGAAATTTTTGGCAGTCTTAAATACTTCTTGGACTGCCATAAAAGTGGACAGTCCTGAAATGGACTTGCTATACAGCAGTCCATTTCAGGACTGTCCAAATTTTTGACAGTTCTAAAAGTATTTAGGATTGACACAAATTGTGCCAATCCTAAATTCGAATGCAAGTGCCGGAAATTAGGGTTTATTCGGATTTATTTTCATACATTGTTTGTAAGGAGCCTTTGGGTGCCATCTCTGAAATTGGGAATGAGAAGGAAACTAGGGTTTATTAGGGTTTATTTCCATGCATTGTTTGTAAGGAGCCTTTGAGTGTCATCTCTAAAATTGGGAATCAGAAGAAAATTAGGGTTTATTTTCATGCATTGTTTGTGATGAGCCTTTGATGGAGATGGGTAAGATGGAAATGATGGAGATGGGGAAGATGAAAATGATGGAGAAGAAGTATAAATTTTTGGAGGTTTTGGGAGTGAGAGAGAGTAAAATATTGAAATGGTAAAAAATTTGGTTTTTTTTAGTTTGGTGGGGGGGGGGGGGGGGGGGGGGGGGGGGGTTGGGGGGGGGGGGGATGTTGGTTGGACAACCCAAAGAGTAAAAAATTGGGTTGTCTTGAGTAATTTTTCCTCAAAAGGTGGGAGAGGGGGTTTGGGGATGTTGGTTGGACAGCCCAAAGAGTAAAAAAATTGGACTGTCTTGAATAATTTTTTCTCAAACCTGGGCTAACCCCAATCTGGACTAGCCCGGAGTAACTTTAGATGTGCCCTTTTAAATTACCTAAGTATTTTAGATAGATTTTTAAAATGTTCCAGATTTTCTATGTCATGGGTAAGAAAAGACTCGGTTACCGTAAAGGAATGTTGAACTAATTATTGATGGTGGTTTCCTCATATTTGGAGGGTATCTCGGAGTGCGACGAGAGTCATTCGCGTGTTGGAGAAGATAGGGGAGGTCGTGTTGGAAAAGAAGCGCGAAAACCTTTCCCCAAACCGGAGAGTACCTGCGAGAGGACCGAGCAATACAACGCACGAACCCAAAAACAACCACACAAAACAATCCACGCAGACACAGAAAATTTTTGACGTGGAAAACCCTTGCGGGAAAAACCACGGGACGATCGGAGTCCAACCCTGAGAAGCCTCCACTAATGGAATAGAAGAATTACACCCTCTACAAACTCCTCCCGATCCAAATTGGATCCCCACAACACTTAGAAGCAAGAACAATGATTACAAGGCTACGAAGAGCGAGAACGACGAGTAGAGATTAACCGAACGCGATCTCCTTCGAAAATGACCTTCAATCCTCCGTCTTCTCTCCCAAAGTTGTAATGGCACTCTTGCCTCCTTCCTCTCTCTTGTCGATTGTGTGCTACAATTGTGTTACATATGATTAGGGTTTGGAAATCCCAACTTAACTCCTTAATCCCGCCACAAACCTGGACCGTTTGATTAGATCCAATGGTGAAAATTCATCCCAAATTTCCGCTCAGCCCCGACGACACAGAGTTTGGCCAGAACTCTGTGTCGGGCAACCAGAACTGTCCAACAACATTCTGGAACAGCCAGACCGAGTTCGGCCAGAACTCGGCCTGGGACCGAGTTCGGCCCGAACTCGGTGGCTCCAGTCCAGAAACCCCCTCTTGTTAGCAGCAGCAGCAGCAGCAACTCCTCGTTGCCTACTTCTCGAGCTTCTTCGACATCGAACGGCGCTCGTCGCACTCCGGGATCTTCTCCACATAGGTTGGGAACCCCACCCACTCCAACAAATCTCCCCCTTCACAACTATGGGGAGGATATCGTCATCCCGACGATCTGCCTGCAGTACTCAAACTTCCCCCTTGGTAGAATCTTCGTGAACATATTAGCTCCGTTGTCATCTGTATGAACCTTCTCAAGCTCCGCGTCCTTCTTCTTAACCATATCCCGTATCCAATGATACCGAGTCTCGATGTGTTTGGACCGGCTATGAAACGTTTGATTCTTCACAAGGTGAATAGCACTTTGACTATCGCAAAGCAAAGTATACTGCTCTTGCTTCAGTCCCATTTCCTGCAGCAGCTTCTTCATCCACAGCAACTTCTTGCAAGCTTCCGTCGCTGTAATGTACTCTACCTCTGTCGTCGACAAAGCAACACACTTCTGCAACCGCGACTGCCACGACACCGCTCCTCCCGCAAACATCATCACGTAGCCCGAAGTCGATCGCCTCGTGTCTACATCTCCAGCCATATCAGCGTCGGTATACCCAACCAGCTTCGGCTCGTCACCACCAAAGGAAAGTCTCCAACCAGCAGTGCCCTGAAGATATCGTAGAATCCACTTGACCGCACTCCAATGTACCCTTCCAGGATTTGAAAGATACCTGCTAACCGTACCAACTGCATGAGCAATATCTGGCCTCGTACACACCATGGCATACATAAGGCTTTCCACAGCTGAGGCATATGGAACCCGCTCCATATCTTCCTTTTCGTCCTCGGTAGATGGACACTGCTCCTCAGTGAGCTTAAAGTGAGCTATAAGGGGACAACTCACTTTCTTCGATCCGTCCATCCCGAAACGCTGAAGTACCCGGTGAATGTACTTCTTTTGGGACAAATGTAGCAACTTGGACTCTCTCTCTCGGCTGATCTCCATCCCAAGAATAGTCTTCGCTGCACCCAAATCCTTCATAGAGAAGGTCGCGCCAGTTGGCGCTTCAGCTCCGCTATCCTAGTGGCATTCCGATCCACTAATAGCATATCATCAACATAGAGCAATAAAATGATGAAATCATCTTCGGCAAAATACCTCACAAATGCACAATGGTCCGACGTCGTCCGTGCATAACCATGCTCCCCATAAACGACTCGAACTTCCTGTACCACTGCCTCGGAGACTGCTTCAGACCATACAAGCTCTTCCTTAACCGGCAGACCAAATGTGACTTGCCCTTCTCACAGAATCCCTCTGGCTGCTCCATGTACAACTCCTCCTCAAGATCACCGTGAAGGAATGCCGTCTTCACATCCATCTGTTCGACCTCCAAGTCGAGACTGGCTGCTAATGCTAGCACCACCCGAATAGACGAATGCTTGACGACAGACGAAAAGATCTCATCATAATCTACGCCTTTCTGCTGACCGTAGCCTTTAACTACCAGCCTCGTTTTGTATCGAGGGCGAGTAGCATCAACCGTCTGCTTCACTCTAAACACCCATCGATTCTTCAAAGCATTCTTGCCCTTTGGCAACCACACCAGCTCATAAGTGGAATTAGTGTACAAGGAACTCATCTCCTCCTGCATGGCCTCCATCCACTCCTGCCTGTGTTCGTCTTCCATAGCCTCTGCAAAGCTTTCGGGCTCTCTCCCGTCAGTCAATAGCACATACTCATCCGGTGAGTATCTCGTAGATGGTCGACGATCTCTGTCGCTCCTTCTCAGTGGAGCCACTGGTGCTGGCTGTATACCAACAGCCTCCTCCCTTTCAGGAACTGCCTCTCCGGCATGCTCATCCTCCTGAGGGACACCCTGACCACCATCAGCAGGCTGATGATCAAGGTTGGGAGTTACTCCATGTACTGGCTCCCCCATAACTGGATCCTCTACGATGTCCTCTGGAAACTGCTGGAAGCGAAATGACTCTAACTCAGGCAATTCCTCAGCCTCAGAAGGCGTCTCGGAATCCTGAGTGTTGGTCATGGTCTGATCCTCGACGAATACCACGTCCCTGCTTCTGTAGAGCTTTCTTCCCACCGGGTCGTAGAGTCTATAGCCAAACTCATCTCGACCGTAGCCGACAAAGATGCATCGCCTCGTCTTCGGCTCAAGTTTGGTCCTCTCGTCCTTCGGTACATGCACGAAGGCCTTACAGCCAAACACTCGCAGGTGATTGCATGACGGCTCTTTGCCGTACCATACTTTGTCAGGCACATCACCCTGCAAAGGAGCACTAGGAGACAAATTAATAACATAAGCAGATGTGAGAAGAGCCTCACCCCAATAACTGCCCGGCAAGTTTGCTTCTGACAGCAAACACCACACCCTCTCCATCAGTGTCCTGTTCATGCGCTCCGCTACACCATTGAGATGAGGTGTCTTGGGCGGAGTCTTCTGGTGTCGTATCCCTTGCTCTCTGTAATACGCATCAAAGGGACCAATGTATTCGCCGCCATTGTCGGACCGAACACACAATAACTTCTTGCCCGTCTCTCTTTCAACAGAGGCCTGAAACTCTTTGAAAGTAGGCAGCACCTGATCCTTGGTCTTTAAGGCATAGACCCAAACCTTCCTGGTAGTCATCAATAAAAGTTACAAAGTAAGATGCACCACCAATAGATTTTACCTTCATAGGACCGCAGACATCCGAGTGAATCAACTCGAGCAACGCCGGCTTCCTTGAACTTGGGTGACTTTGGAAAGATACCCTATTTTGCTTCCCAGCTAAGCAGTGCGTGCACTTCTCCAACTTTGTAGACTTGAGCCCTGGAATCACCTTCCTGTTCACCAAGTAGCTCATCCTCTTCTCGCTGATATGGCCGAGCCGCCTGTGCCACAACTCGGTAGACGCATCACTAACTGCGTTCACCTCCTGTGCCCCCTGTGCGCTCCCCTCCATATAGTAGAGACCGGACTTCTTGCTTCCTCTGACAATCACCATCGAACCCCTGGAAAGCTTCCACTGACTATTTCCGAAGAGACCGAAGAATCCCTCGTCATCCAACCTTCCAACCGACACCAGGTTGAAACGGATATCAGGGACATGACGAACATCTTTGAGAACAAGAACCGCACCCGTCTTCGTTCTCAAATGCACATCTCCAACGGCAACCGCCTTCGACACATCTCCATTGCCCATCTTCAACACTCCATAGTCGTCTGTTGTGTAAGTGGCAAATAGTGCCCTGTTGTGAGATACATGTGCTAAAGCCCCAGAGTCCACCAGCCAAGAATTGTCATCGCAGGCGAGGTTTGTGATAACCTCATCACCTACGACGATCACATCGCCTCCATGAATCGAGGCCGCTGCTGTAGTGTTCTCTTCTTGCTTCCCCTTGTTGCCCTTCTTCTCTCTCTTCCAAGCGAAACAGTTCCGCTTGATGTGGCCCTTCTTACCACAATGGTAACACTCTGAGTCCTCGTAACGACCCTTGGACTTTCCCCTACTCTTGTCTCTGCCACCACCTGGACCCCTACTTTTGCCCCTTCCGCGGCTTTCTGAAACCAATGCCTCTGAGTGATGGGATGTAGATGAAGTGCCCTGAGAACGTCTCCGCATGTCTTCATTCAGCACCCCGCTCTTTGCAAACTCCAGACTGACCACGCCCTCTGGAGCAGAAGCGATCATAGATACTCGTACGGTCTCCCACGAGTCTGGCAATGTACACAGCAGCCATAGTCCCTGAACTTCGTCGTCGAACTTGACTCCCATTGAAGACAGCTGGTCAACCACGCCCTGGAAATCACTCAAGTGATCCGTAATAGACGCCCCATCTTTGTACCGCAGACCCATCATCGTCCGGATCAGGAACAACTTGTTTATCCCGGTCTTCTTCGCGTACAGAGATTCCAGCTTATCCCATAACGTCTTCGCGTGCTCAATATTGGCAACGTGGTTGTACACGTTCTCGTCAACGAACTGCCTGATGTATCCGCACACCTGTATATGCTCGAATTTTCAGTCCTCCTCGGATTTATCACTAGGCTTCTCGGATGCAAATACGGGCAGATGCAGCTTCTTGACAAACAGCAAATCTTTCATCTTGCTCCGCCAATAGTGATAATTGGTGTCGTTCAGGTTCACCATGCGCACCGGCTTCGCGTCCATCTCTCCTCTCTAGTTTCTGTTAACTCCTGACACCCTTCTGAATTCCAGAACCTGGCTCTGATACCACTCTGTTGGGAAAGAAGCGCGGAAACCTTTCTCCAAACCGGAGAGTAACTGCGAGAGGACTGAGCAATACAACGCACGAACCCAAAAACAACCACACAAAATAATCCACGTAGACACAGAGAATTTTTGACGTGGAAAACCCTTGCGGGAAAAACCACGGGACGATCGGAGTCCATACCTGAGAAGCCTCCACTAATGGAATAGAAGAATTACACCCTCTACAAACTCCTCTCGATCCAAATCGGATCCCCACAACACTTAGAAGCAAGAACAATGATTACAAGGCTACGAAGAGCGAGAACGACGAGTAGAGATTACCCGAACGCGATCTCCTTCGAAAACGACCTTCAATCCTCCGTCTTCTCTCTCAAAGTTGTAATGGCACTCTTGCCTCCTTCCTCTCTCTTGTCGATTGTGTGCTACAATTGTGTTACATATGATTAGGGTTTGGAAATCCCAACTTAACTCCTTAATCCCGCCACAAATCTGGACCGTTTGATTAGATCCAATGGTGAAAATTTACCCCAGATTTTCGCTCAGCCCCGACGACACAGAGTTCGGCCAGAACTCTGTGTCGGGCAACCAGAACTGTCCAGCAACATTCTGGAACAGCCAGACCGAGTTCGGCCAGAACTCGGCCTGGGACCGAGTTCGGCCCGAACTCGGTGGCTCCAGTCCAGAAACCCCCTCTTGTTAGCAGCAGCAGCAAGAACTCCTCGTTGCCTACTTCCCGAACTTCTTCGACATCGAACGGCGCTCGTCGCACTCTGGGATCTTCTCCACATAGGTTGGAAACCCCACCCACTCCAACAGGTCGAGGGTTCTACCCTCGACATGACTCGATTACCAATTATTTTCTAGGAATGTATCTGAGCCACGATATACTTTACAAGGTTTTCTTTTCTCCCTAGAGCAATGGTTTTGGGAGGATCACATAAAAGATATAAAATCATCTACCTACCAACGATATGTCGTTCCATTTGGGCCGACAGACAGTTAGAATTTTAGAATTAATTTTTTAGCCTAGTGGTATTAGAGCGGACATCCGGAGGGGCCGGCAAGGTTCGAGCCCCCCAATTGTGTGTGTGCGTGTGATTTCAAAAAAAAAAAAAAAAAAAAAAATAATGATCCGACAGTCCGGATCATCTCGAGATTGTGAAGGGGATAAATATTGTTCTCCGAACTAAGAAGGTGATCGAAGAGTACACAAGTCATTCGAGAAATCGTTAGTGGAGTTCTATACTGGTACTGGTCCGACTTCATAATCTCATTTTTCGGTAACTCATTACTTTCTTTATTATACTCATTTTCTTTCGTTACGAAGTTGTGTGATCCATTGGTGGATCAATGAGAGAAGTTGGAGTTGTTACTTGTATTTTGCTAGTGGAGTGTTTTCGAGTTGGACACCGATTGTCACGCCATTTATTTTCAATAGTATCAGAGCATACCTTCGTTTGGATGCTTGAGATTCTAGGATTGTGTTCTAACTGTGCAATGGGTCAACTGTCTTCGAAAGTTATATAAGGAGTCAATTTTCTCTTGATTTTATTTCCATCATGCAATTCTACTTTGGAGAGCTATGTAAGGAGTGCATCCCCCCTTCGCAATCTCTTATTTCTCAAGAAAAGAACGTTCTCCATGGTCCCTTCTTTTATGTCATATTATAATTGATGATACTATAATAAAAAAAGAACCAAGATAAATGAGATTGCTAGTATGTTTGTATGTTACCATTGTTATGTTCTTGTTTACTTTTATACATAATTAAAAATATGGAATTAATTGTAGACTATTATTACAAGTGGTAAGGACTATTACGACTTTTATGAAAATTGTCATGAAATCTATTAAGAAAGTAAGTTTTCACGGTGATAAGGATTACGGTGGCACGACGTATTCATATATATATATATATATATATATATAAATATATATATATATATATATATATATATATATATATATATATATATAAGTTCGGTTTATTCGGTTTTGATAATTACGATCCAGATGAAACCAAATAAACGGCTCACCCTTGGTCTGATGATCACACTGAGTGAATTTTGCTGAAAAAAATATATATTGCAATGTACCTAACAAGTAGTAGTACTTGAGAAGCTGAGATGGAAGGGAAACATACCTCAACAAGGCTAGAAGCAGATCTAATTAAGAGAGCGATATATTCATGTATGTCATAGTGTGCACGTCTGGTAGGAATAGCGCCATAATAAGTGTTGGCTATATCGTTATTCCCCGTGCAAAGCACATAGAGACTCTCCCTGATGATCGTTGCAGCTCTGTCGGCGTCCGTAATTGCCTGTAACTTCTCTTTGTAGCTGTTGAACATTTGTAGTTGTCCCGGCAGGGATATTGCATTCTGTCACAAATAAGAAAATAATTGTTCACCAATGGAATAGGAATATATATATATATATATATATATATATATATATATATATATATATATATATATATATATATATATATATATATATTCACTATCGTCATGGAATATTTCTCCTGTCTGGAGGTGGCGGTGGCACAGAAGCGGATAGTACCAATACAGAAACAAGTGAAGCCGATAGTCTCACATCTTATATATGCTGATGACTTACTAGTATTTCCGGCGCCATCGAAGAGAGGATTGGAAGAGTTGGATTTGCTGTTGCGACAGTTTGGAGAGTTGACGGGTCTACAATTAAACCATGATAAAAGTTCCATATATTTCATTTTACATTGTCTAAATCAGGAGGAATATGCACACATCCTTGGTATTTTGAGAATTGTTTTGCCTGTTAAATATCTGATCATCCCGCTTAGCATCAACTATGCAAGAGACGCTGAGTGTCGGTGCATGGTAGAATATATCCAACGTCGTACGGAGGGATGGCACGCGCAACATCTATCATTCGGAGGACGGATAGAATTGATCATATCAATAATAACAGGGATTGCAATATACTGGTTACAAACCATAATGTTATCTACAAAAACCATTCGGAAGATGGAAACAATTTGTGCTGATTTCGTGTGGCGCAGGTGCGTACACACAATTGGTGGGAAAAGACGAATGTGGTGTGGGATTGTGTTCTTTGCGAATGTTGAGGGCAGTAGTGGCGATGAGGATGACCTGGAAATTTGTAACGGGCAGGTCACTATGGACACAATGGATGCACAGCAAGTATGTGAAAGAAAACAACTTTTGGACGATTAATTATAACAGTAATGCGTTGGTCACATTCAAAACAATGTTGCAAAATCGATGAGAGATAAAGAGGCACATCGGGTGGGTCATGAAGGACGGAACCTCCACAGATTTGTAGTATGATCCATGAATAGAGCACGCGAGCTTGGTGGAGAAAGGCGGGGTGTACGCGCTGTCAAGGGCGCGGGTAGAGTCCAAGTTAGTACTATACTTGTTGGTGCTTTCTTTACATGGAGAGAGCTTGCTCTCAACATGCCTTGTAAAAGTTTAGTCCCACATCGGAAATGCACCATGAGTTATCTCAACATATATACTTGGTTGTGTTGTTGAGAGATGCACATGGGGTGGTGACCCTAAGGAGGGAACCATGTGGATGATTTTACTAGGAGGTAAGAATAAGGCTCCAAGGATTAAGCATTAATGCTTTTGTCATTCTCTTGGATTAATTCTATTTGGAGCTAGCGACTCGGACTCGGGCTCATGGGCTCATGTGGCGTTTTGTTGGCGCACTTCTCCGCTGACTGTGCAGGCTACAAGTCAGTTATGGAAAGACTGATTTAATGCGATTAATTCAGATCCACTTTTTGTGGGATTTGAATTAATTTCGTTGCTATCTTTGTGGGATTTGAATTAATTTCGTTGCTATCTTTGTGGGATTTGATTCAATCTTTCCATAACTGAAGAGGCGGCTAGGGTTTCTACCCTCTCTCTATATATACTCTCTTCTGGCCTCCTTTGTGAATTACTACGAATTTTATAAGTCAGAAAAGAGAGGGAGAGAGAGAGAGAGGGAGCTGCTGCCGCCATTGCAAGTCCATTCGAGGAGTCAGAACAGAGGTGACTTCGAGCGTTCCACAAGTTCTTCAACTTGCTGGTTCCTGGAAGCAATTCGTGTGGGACGAATCTTGCTTTTAGCAACGGTGTTTTGACACCCCAGCAACTTTTCTTCATCTCATCTTTCTCTAGATTATTGTAACTCGTTCTGTCCAAATTGCAACACGTTTGCAAGGAAGAACGAGAGATCTTCTCTTCTCTATTTCCCTCCTTCATATTATAATCTGGCTATTTGTTTTTTTGTATCATCGTAGATCTTGAGTTTGATCACTGCAAAGTTTTTGTGTGACTCTCAGATCTCGATTGCATCAGTTTTCCATCTTTGGTCAAGCCCCGGGAATAACAATCTCAAAGCAAGATCCTTGTAGATGGAAAACATTAATGCTTCGCTCGTCCAATCGGACTACTGCAAGTTGGAAAAGTTCGATGGAGAGCATTATCAAGTCTGGAAGAGAAAGGTTTATCTAACTCTTCAACTCAAAGACGTTGATCATGTACTGTTGGAGGAAGAACCTTATGTTCCAGATACTGGGTCTACTGCCGCAATCAATGCAGCTACCAAACTCCAGTCCAAATGGAGAAGGAAAAATAGCATCTGCCGGCTTCTCATCCTGAATGCTATGGAGGATTTCCTGGCAGAATCCTACTTGAAGAAGGAATTTGCCAGAGACGTATGGGAGTCTGTGGAAAAACTGTATGAAGAAGACAGGAACAGGAGCAAGATGTTTGTGGTTGAAAAATATCACAAATTGCTCTAAGTCCATGTTGCCACAGGTGAAAAAATTTTTGAAGCTGCATCAGAAATTGGAAGACGAAGAGATGTCCCTTCCCGACAAGTTTGTCGTTGGAGGGATCGTCTCAAAACTTCCTGCTGGATGGAGTACCTTCTATGCAAGGATGCTCAGAAAGAAGCTAGACATTAGCTTGAGAGATCTACTTCAAGAGATCCATATTGAGGACGAGATGCGTTCCCAACAAAAGATGGACACTCTGTCCAAACAGTTGGCTAAGGCCAATCTAGTGCAGACGGGAGATCCCAAGGGGAAGCAGGCTGCTTCTCATCACAAGAAGAAGGACTTCACTAATATAAAAGTGAAGGGTCCTTCATTCAAGCAACAAAAGTCTAAGTCCCACGTAACTTGTTTCAATTGTGGCAAGAAAGGCCACTACAAGAGTGAATGCAGATCCAAGCCTAAACAATCAGAGAAAGGTGAGCCTAGTAAGGTTTCATTGGTTTCTAATATTGTTGCTATGATCGCACAGGTCACAACTGTGGGGGTTGACTCTGACTGGTGGATAGACACTGATACGACTTGCCATGTCTATTCTGGCAAGGAATGGTTCGTCACGTACCAGCCGATATCTGAGAAGGTTGTCATGGTGAACCAGGCCCAAGCTGAAGTTCTAGAGATCGGGACTGTGGAGCTGAAACTCACTTCAGGGAACACTCTAACGCTTCAAGGTGTGAAGCATGTTATGGTGATTGCCAAGAACCTGATCTCTGGGAGCCTGCTCTGCAACGCAGGCTTGAGGATGGACATCAATGCTGGTCAGATGGTGATATCTAAGAAGGGAACATACTTCGGAAAGGCTCATCAAACCGAAGGAATGTTTAAAATTCAGCTTGTCAACCAGTTTAATGACATTAATGCAGTTGCATTTTCTGATTATTCTCTTGAGTTGTGGCATAATAGACTAGGACATGTTCATTGTAAAAGAATTAACAAAATGTTTAGTCTAGGACTTATCTCCAAATGTGGGGGTAAGGTGGAGAAGTGTGAAGTGTGTGCTCAGACGAAAATTACTAGGAAACCCTTTCATCGGGTCAATCGAAGCACAGATCTTCTGGAGTTGGTACACTCCGATATCTGTGACTTCAAACATTTCACCACGAAGGCCGGGATGAAGTATTTCATAACCTTCATCGACGACTTCTCAAAATACGCGTTCGTCTACTTGCTCAAGACTAAAGACGAAGCTTTCGAGAAGTTCAGAGAGTTCAGGGCCGAAGCTGAACGGCAGACTGGACAACAACTCAAGAGGTTGAGAAGTGATCGAGGTGGGGAGTACAGGTCTCATGACTTCGTATCATTCTGTAAAGAACATGGAATCACATGCAAGACTACTGCTCCATATTCTCCTCAATCTAATGGAGTAGCAGAGAGAAAGAACCGAACATTAACATAAATGATGAATTCAATGCTGCTTACTGCAGGTCTTCTAAAATGCTACTGGGGAGAAGCTGCATTAACGGCCACTTTCATTCTGAATAGAGTGCCATATGCAACTTCGGATGTAACTCCTCATGAACTCTGGTTCAAAGTCATACCAAACTTTAATGTCATTCGAGTGTGGGAGTGTCTGGCGTATGTGAAGCTCCCAGATTTGAAGATTCAGAAGCTGGGGACAAGGACTATGAAGGCGATCTTCTTGGGGTATGCCGAAAAGAGTGATGCTCGGAGATTTCTTGATATTGAGTCAAATCATATCATCGAATCTCGCGATGCTGAATACTTTGAAGACAAGTTTGCAAAAGACAAAAACATTATTCTTTCGGACATTCCGGAAAATGATGTAGGTGCAAATGAGACTGAAATCTCATATGGGCCAGTAGTCCAAGAAGAAGCTGTTGTTGATAAAATAACTCTTGTACCAGAACTCGCAGAGCCGTCAGCAAAGCGAGCGAGGAGACCTAAAGACTTCAGAGATGACTTTGTCACCTATCATGTGGAAGCAGATCCGCTTACCTATGATGAGGCGATGAAGACCAGAGATGCTATCTTCTGAAAGGAGGCAGTGAATGACGAGTTTGACTCTATCACCTCCAATAACACATGGGTGTTGGTAGATCTACCTGAAGGAGAAAAGCCCATCGGATGTAAATGGATCTTCAAGAAGAAGATGAAGGCAGATGGAACTATTGACAAGTTCAAGGCCAGGCTAGTAGCCAAGGGATTTTCTCAGAAATAGGGGATAGACTACTTTGACATATACGCTCCAGTAGCTCAGATGACCACCATCAGAATGTTAATCGCTCTAGCAGCTATACATAAGTTGGTGATACATCAGATGGATGTAAAGACAATATTCCTGAATGGAGAGCTGACCGAAGAGATTTACATGCAACAGCCAGATGGATTTGTCGTCAAAGGTCTTGAAGACAAAGTCTGCAAGTTGGTGAAATCGTTGTATGGTTTGAAGCAAGCTCCCAAGATGTGGCATGAAAAGTTTGACAAAGTTATTAGGTAAAACGGCTACAGAGTCAGCGAGACGGACAAATGTGTTTACACAAAGTTCGCTGATGGAAGAGGAGTCATCGTTTGTCTGTACGTGGACGACATGCTAATCCTAGGGACGGATATAGGCTGTGTCACGGAGACAAAGAAGTTCCTCTCAACCAAGTTCAGTATGAAGGACTTGGGGGATGCAGATGTCATCTTGGGCATAAAGATCATCCGGACAGACACTGGAGTAGCGCTGTCACAATCTCACTACATTGAGAAGATGCTCACATGCTATGGGTATAAGGATCTTCCAGGGATCGATACGCCATACAGGTGTGATCAGAAGCTGAAGCCAAACTCGAGGGAAAGCGTCAGGCAGCTGGAGTATTATAGCATTATCGAAAGTTTGATGTACGCAACCACTGCCACAAGGTCTGACATAGCTTTTGCCGTAGAAATGCTGAGTCGGTTCACAAGCAACCCAGGGATTGAGCACTGGAAAGCTGTGAAGCGGGTGATGAGATATCTCAAGAAGACTCAGACATATGCACTGCACTACAACGGGTATCCGACAGTAGTGGAAGGCTTCAGTGATGCTAGCTGGTTTTCAGAGGTGGAAAGCGAGAGATCCACAGGTGGATGTCTTTTCCTTGGGTGGAGCTGCTATATCGTGGAAGTCAAAGAAGCAGACTATACTCTCTCGTTCCTCCATGGAATCTAAATTCTATGCACTTGAAACTGCAGCAGATGAAGCAGAATGGCTTCGGGAGCTCATGTATGATCTTCCAGTGGTTGGGGTTCAGATACCGGCGATACCGATATACGGTGACAACCATGCGACTGCGGCGGTGGCATCAAATGACCTCTTCAACGGAAAGAAGAGGACTGTGCGGTTGAAGCACAGGGCAGTACACGATCTTATCAAAAGAGGTGTAATTGCAGTGATTGATGTTCGGAGTCAGGAGAACCTGGCAGATCCGTTCACAAAGGGCCTCAAGCGCCAATTGGTCGATGACACAGCTTGTAAAATGTGCTTGTAGGCATTCTGATAGTGTGTCTTTGTAATCCTACCATAAAGTTTTATGCTATTAGTTCAAAGAAAAATTTACTAGGCATCTAACTTTTGGTTCAAAGGAGGATCACTGACTGGAAAACTATCAGGTAATAGTGGGTACTTGTTCTCTGGAACATGGAAAGGATACGGACCCATAACCACTGTTGTCTACTATGTATTTTTTGCAAAAAAAACAAATCCTGTGGAAGGTTGGCTTAAACGCCTTAATGAGTTCTCAGGCAGTGTGAATACCTGGTGTGCTTTACAGGAAGCACGGTAGAGCAGCACTATAAGGAGTGAAAATCCATGCTACAGTGGGATGACTCCACCATGAGGTTCCCAGGTCTGGGATAATGCCTCGGCTTTGCAAGCCAAGTCATAGCGGCATAGCACCGCAAATAGGCAGGTAGCCTAATACTGTATGACGTAATTAAAGACTTGTAGACAACACTACAAAGGGGAGGATGGCCCCATGTTACAGTGGCATGACAGCACGATGAGGTACCCAAGTAGGGGTAAAGCCTCGGCATTACAAGCCATGTCGTTGCGGCGTAACACTGCAAGGAAGCCTTAGGCTTCATGCTGAGTGGATTGGCACTACAAAGAGGCTGAGACCTCATGCTACAGTAGTATGACACTACGGTGAGGTTTCCATGTAGGGGTAATGCCTCGGCTTCATGCCATGTCATAGCAGTGTAGCACCGCAAGGAAGCGCAAGGCTTCATGCCATGTCTCTTTAATAAAGAACTCACCTATAGTGTATGGAAAGAGATATTAGGCCGTCTCTTGAGGGTAAACTTGTAGATGCCCAAAATTATACGTTGAAACCAGGCTGGCACAGGGCCTTTAATGTGCAGCCAGAAGCACACGTAACTACACTTTGTGAGTGGGAAGAATTACAATTGTGGTGCAGAATTCAAGGCGTAGTCCATTCTTGTATCACATTGTTATTTAACCCATGCGGAAAGATTCAAGTCGTCAGCGACATCTATCCTATTGCAAAATAGACAGTTACTGTGGGGAACGCTCAACCCTGGACACATATATATGTTGTGATATGTGGGGGATTGTTGGTGCTTTCTTTATATGGAGAGAGCTTGCTCTCAACATACCTTGTAAAAGTTTAATCCCATATCGGAAATGCACCATGAGTTATCTCAACATATATACTTGGTTGTGTTGTTAAGAGATGCACATGGGGTGGTGACCCTAAGGAGGGAACCATGTGGGTGATTTTACTAGGAGGTAAGAATAAGGCTCCAAGGATTAAGCATTAATGCTTTTGTCATTCTCTTGGATTAATTCCATTTGGAGCTAAGCCCCAAAGGGGCTTAGCGACTCGGACTCGGACTCGGACTCGGGCTCGGGCTCAGGCTCGGGCTCAGGCTCGGGCTCGGGCTCGGGCTCGGGCTCGGGCTCATGGGCTCATGAGGCATAATGTGGCATTTTGTTGGTACACTTTGCACTTAATGCGGCCTCATGCGGTCTCATGTGGATCATGCGGCTCATGCGGTCCATGCGGCCTCATGCGGTCCATGCGGTCCATGCGGCACTTGCGGCCATGAGGCCATACGGCTCATGCGGCCAGGCTGCTGCTGCTGCTACTGCCGCATGGAGGGCTCCGCCGACTGTGCATGCTACAAGTCAGTTATGGAAAGACTGATTCAATGCGATTAATTCAGATCCACTTTTTGTGGGATTTGAATTAATTTCGTTGCTATCTTTGTGGGATTTGAATTAATTTTGTTGCTATCTTTGTGGGATTTGATTCAATATTTCCATAACTGAAGAGGCGGCTAGGGTTTCCACCCTCTCTATATATACTCTCTTCTGGCCTCCTTTGTGAATTACTACGAATTTTATAAGTCAGAAAAGAGAGAGAGAGAGAGGGAGCTGCTGCCGCCATTGCAAGTCCATCCGAGGAGTCAGAACAGAGATGACTTCGAGCGTTCCACAAGTTCTTCAACTTGCTGGTTCCTGGAAGCAATTCGTGTGGGGCGAATCTTGCTTTGAGCAACGGTATTTTGACACCCCATCAACTTTTCTTCATCTCATCTTTCTCTAGATTATTGTAACTCGTTCTGTCCCAATTGCAACACGTTTATAAAGAAGAACGAGATATCTTTTCTTCTCTATTTCCCTCTTTCATATTGTAATCTGGCTATTTGGTTTTTTGTATCATCGTAGATCTTGAGTTTGATCACTACAAAGTTTTTGTGTGACTCTCAGATCTCGATTGCATCAGTTTTCCATCTTTGGTCAAGCCCCGGGAATAACAATACTATGTAATGGTACATGGAGACCGGATAGACACGAGGTGGCACGACAGTTTAAAGAGGCAATTCGAAAGATCAGACTCGATCCAGATTGTGCAAAAGATCATTGGCAATGGGATGGGGCCACAAATGGAGGATTCGAGCACAGACGGGTGTACGAGCTTCTGCGGAGGTGCACCCTAAGAATGTGGAGTTTATATGGGCTAAGAATGCGGCCAAGAAGATGCAATATTGTATGTATAAACTGGTGTCTGGACGACTTCTAACCTTGGATAGGTTACAGAGATTCGGGGTGACGTTGAGTAGCATACAATGTGTCTTATGCCAACAACACAATGAGAGTAGCCAACATTTCTTTCTACAGTGCCCTGTATCGAGTTGTATATGGGATCACCAAAGGAAGAAATTGGGACTCGCGATAGAGGATGAGTGGAAAATTACAAGTATTGTTGGAAAGATCACGCGGGGAAGACTGTGAGGTCGAGAATGGTATATGGAAGCCAGAGTCAGGATTGCAGCGATGGTTTGGCATATATGGAAGGAACAAAATAATCGTATTTTTGAGGGTCGAAGTATTTCATGTATTGGTATTATACACAATATAGAGAGTGATGTTACTATGTTGAATGTACGATGACTCTAAACATGTGGTTATTCTAATATAATTACCTTCTTCATATATATATATATATATATATATATATATATATATATATATATATATATATATATATATATATATATATATATATGGGCACGGATCAAAAGTTCCATCAAAGTCCCATTCCTCCTGCACCATCAAATCGGGTCGCTCAATCCATCTGTCGAGGACGACGAGGCTCCCGTGAGGCTCTACGGGAGAGACTCCCGATCCGGACCCTATATATATGAACGATTAATTGCAACTTGATATCTTTAACAGTTCTTGTTTACAACTTGCTGTCTCGACCCCCGGCTGCACCACTGCCCCCTTTCTCTCTACGTGGTGTCACCGTGTCGGCTGGCGTGCTGGAGAGATAGGGGCGGTGGTGCAGCCGGGGACTGAGGGAGTGGAGGGGGGGGGGCGGAGGCCAGCCGAGAGAGGAGGGGGGGGATGGAAGGATGTAGGAAATAATAATGCCTTGTTCTTATTGATGGGGTATGTTTACAATATATATAGTGCTACATTATTGGGCTTATGGGCCATATTTACATGAGGTACAAATATAATCTAACACCCCCCTCAAGTTGGAGCATACAAGTCACAAATGCCCAACTTGGGAAGTAAAGAATCAAACACATACTTTCCAAGGGGCTTGGTGAAGATGTCAGCCAGTTGAGAAGACGTAGGAACATGCGAGACTATTACGGTGCCATCTCTATTAGCATCGCGAACAAAATGCAAATCCACAATATGCTTACTGTGCTCATGAAATACCGGGTTCTGAGCCAGGTGTAGGGCTGATTGACTGTCACAATACACCGATATAGCAGACTCCTGGCGAACGCCCAAACACACAAAAACTCCTTCAACCATTTCAACTCACAAACAAGAGCAGCAAGAGATCGGTATTCAGCTTCAGCGGAAGATCGATAAACAGTTGGTTGCTTCTTGGTCTTCCAAGAAATAGGAGACCCACCCTGAAACACCAACCAGCCCGTAACAGAGCGGCGAGTCAAGGGACAACTTGCCCAGTCGGAACACTACCAAAATAAGTCATATCAGCGACGTATTTAGCGACTCCAAGATAGAACGTCGCTAATTTTTGGGGGTTTAGCGATGTTTAACTAAGACGTCGCTGTTTGTCGCCAACAGCGACTAATAGCGACATCTAGCGACTACAATTTGTTAAATGGGAACCTGCATCGCAAGTTTGTCGGTACATGTCGCTGATGTAGCGACGTATAGCGACGCAATTTAAGCGGCGTCGCTGTTTATTAAATTTTAGCGACGTTTAGCGACGTCCTTTTCGGACGTCGCTAAATGTTTCATATAGGCTGCGAGGGTTTCCTTTTCGATCATTCACAAATTTTTCCCCCAATTTTTCGCGCGCTCCTCCTCCGCGGCGCTCCTCCGGCGATCTCCCTCCTCCGGCCTCCTCCTCCGCGGCGCTCCTCCGACGATCTCCCTCCTCCGGCCTCCTCCTCCTCCTCCTCCTCCTCCTCCTCCTCCTCTTCCTTCCTCAGGTAGCTCTTCCTCAGGTAACTCTCCCATGTCCCTGCTTCCCAGTTTCTTCTCGTCTTCTAGCTCTCCCTCTCGCTTCTAGTTCATGTCCACGAGAGTGTGGACTCGCTACGGGGGACACGAGAGCGTGGACTCGCTTCTAGTTTGTGTGACACCTATTTTGTTGGTTTGGACATGTCGTGTCCTACTGTGTGGATACGAGACTCACAGTGTGACACCTATATACTGATACTGGGAGTTTTTTTGGGCATATCAACTGTCAATTTGATGTTTTGCTTGGATTCGAATTCCAATTTAGGGTTCGAGCCCTATTTACTGATACTGGGAGTTTTTTGGGCATTTTCAGGGTTTTGAAATGATGTATAAATTGACTAATAATTATTATCGAGCCCTATAAAATTTTAGCTATGTCACAAAGGATGGATACTAATCCTGTGAATGAGTTTTCTCCTAAGTATTCTCGACAGTTGAGTATGATTTAGCTCACCGACATTACTGAAATATGGAATGATTAGTGTAGGGTATGTTGGTCAGGTTTTGGCAGAGTTGGGATATGATAGTATGCATGTTACAATTAACAAGAAATGCCGTTGACACCAAATATTGCACGACAGGTTACTTGAGTAACATGGAATGTTTTACCCACGGAAACAAATGGTTTGGGCAAGGGTGTCTATAGGTTTGTCATCGGATGGTATGGGATTTTGCCTGCCAAGTTCTGAACAGCAGTCCAGACTGCCTGCTTAGTTGAAAGTCTTAATTAGACTTTCTGTTCAGTACCATTCGACTGAATTAAGTTGACCTGAATACCATATTTTAAATCCTAAATCTAAGTCTGCCTGCTGTTCAATTCATGACAGATTATCTTGTTAAATGCCTTCCTTTTTAATATGTGTGAAACTCAGAGGTAGGATAAATCCAGTACAAATTAGGGACTGTCATGTTCAGGCAGTTGGTACCAGTGTTTAAGACTAGTTTGATTTGTATAATTTAATGTTAAAGGCAGATAGGTAGGTCCTGTATGAGAGACTGGATACCTAGGTATGATGGCTTGGCTAGTTCATGATACCCACAGGAAAGTTGTCTATTGATATGGACTTAGACAAATTCCTATTGGGAAATGATATTAGAATAAGGATTTACCTGAGAATAGGCTTATCTGAACAGTGATATCAGTTAGCAACTGTTTTCTGAGTTTGAATGTCAGGCATTTTGGGAAAATGGTGAGATACACCAAGTCAGACACTGTCCCTACAGCCATTCGACTGGCGAGGTAGAAATCTATGTATGATATTTGCTATAAGGACTTTGCATTAATCTACGGTACGACATCGTGATCAGGACATAGTCCCTGCAGCCATTCGACTGGCGAGACAGAAACTATGTAGCCGTAGATAAAGTTGACTGTCCTCCGACCCCCATCCCTCGGCAATGATGATACGACAACCTATCACTACATCTTTTAGTAGTAGATAATGTCGTAGTATTACATTTTGTGTGTTCATCTTATTGATTCTGTTACATCCTTCAGATACTATATTCGATAAGAACATATACTACACCATATGTACAGAACATAGATGATTCATACTAATGTATGCTAGAATGAATTTTGGGTTGTGTTCTGAGCCATCCGTTCTCACACTTGACAAAAAATTGAATATAACCTTTTTATCTGCCATTCGACTGGTGAGACAGAAATCTATGTACGACATTTGCTATAAGAAATTTGCATTAATCTACGGTACGACATCGTGATCAGGACATAGTCCCTGCAGCCATTCGACTGGCGAGGCAGAAACTATGTAGTCGTAGATAAAGTTGACTGTCCTCCGACCCCCATCACTCGGCAATGATGATACGACAACCTATCACTACATCTTCTAGTAGTAGATAATGTCTTAGTATTACATTATGTGGGTTCATCTTGATTCTGTTACATCCTTCAGATACTAGATTCGATAAGAATATATACTACACCATATGTACAGAACATAGATGATTCAAACTAATGTATGCTATAATGAATTTTGGGTTGTGTTCTGAGCCATTCGTCCCCACACTTGGCAATTATGCATGTGAAATATATCGTTGAAGAACATAAAACTTGTGGTCGTACAATCGTCCCTTTCGTGCGTCAGTTCATGTCGGTCTTCACTTTCTGCAGTAATTATCTTAAAATGGATATGAATTACTATCTGCGGAACCATTTGTGGATGTACAATCGTCATCCTGATGAATTATTATCTGTGTCAATCTTTACAGAATTATCTTAAAATGGATATGAATTACTATCTGCGGAACCGTTTTGTGGATGTACAATCGTCATCCTGATGACATGTGCGATGTGCGGGATGAATTTATACAGGGTATGCAACAGTTTCTGCAGTTTGCCAAGGCGTTCCCTCAGTACATGGACCGTACAAAAATTAAGTGTCCATGTGTGAGATGTCGCAACTTGAAATATCATTCGGAAGTGGATGTGACATATCATTTGTATTCGAGGGATTTCATGCCAAATTATTATCAGTGGACCGCACACAGAGAACTTGTGCCTTTAGCCTCCGAGCCGGAGCCTTATGTGTAGCCTTATGTAGATGTCCACGAGTATGCTGATTACGACCAAGGGTGGACGAACATGGTTTTCGATGCTGCGGGGCCTAGTTTCGATCCGAACAATCAATATGCAGCTGAGGAGGCACCGAATGCCGATGCTGCAAAGTTTATGGAGTTGCTGGAGAATGCAAGGACTCCTTTATATCCTGGTTGTGATGACCATTCACCGTTGGAGGTGATTACAAGATTATTGAGCATAAAATCAGATTTTAACATGTCTCAAGAATGCTACAACCGAATCCTAGAGTTAATTAAAGATATATTGCCGGAGGGTGGCAAGTTACCTAAAGACTTCTACCGATCCAAGAGAATGGTGAGATCGCTCTGGATGGGGTATAAAAAAATTGATGCATGTCGCAACGGATGCATGTTGTACTATAAGGACGACAAGTATGAAGACGCCTGCAGATTTTGTGGTACCGATCGCTTCAAGGCAACTAGTACAACAAGGACTTCTGGTGCACGCAAGCCAACAGATTCGATGCACTATTGACCTTTGACGCCGCGGTTGCAGAGGTTGTTTATGGCAAAGGAGACAGCTGATAATATGAGTTGGCACAAGCGGGAACAAATAGATGGAGTACTGGATCATCCACCCGATGGGGAAGCATGGAAGCACTTTGATCGAGTGTATCCCGATTTTGCTTCGGAGCCGCGTAATGTCAGATTGGGGCTTTCCTCCGACGGTTTTACCCTATTTGAACTTTCGGGCTCACAATATTCTTGTTGGCATATGATTGTTACTCCGTACAACTTGCCGCCTTAGATGTGTATGAAGACTCCTTACATGTTCCTAACTATTATTATTCCAGGTCCGAAGAACCCGAAGAGGAATATCGATGTTTACTTACAGCCCTTGGTAGATGAGCTGAATCAGTTGTGGGAAGTAGGTGCAACCACATATGATGTTTCCAGAAAGCAGAACTTTCAGATGAGGGCCGCACTAATGTGGACCATCAATAATTTTCCGGCCTATGGAATGTTATCGGGTTGAAGCACCCATGGGCGTCTCGCATGTCCGTATTGCATGGATCGCACTAAGGCTTTCCGTTTGAAACACCGAGGAAAACCGTATTTCTTTGATTGTCATCGACAGTTCCTGCCAAAGGATCATCCGTACCGGAGGAACAGGAATGCTTTTCGTACTGGCGTGGTAGAGAAGTCCAGTCCACCGCCACGGTGGTCCGGGGACACGATATGGGAGGAAGTTAAAGAATTGTCAAGTGCTATTGAAGAGCCTACAACGGGGTACAAGTGTGATGGATTTGGCCGCGCTCACAACTGGACGAAGAGGAGTATATTCTGGGACCTACCATATTGGAGTGACCATATGCTCAGACATAACCTGGATGTCATGCATATCGAGAAGAATATATTTGACAATATAATAAATACTGTGATTGACGTAAAGGGGAAGACGAAAGGCAATCCCAAGGCCAGGTTGGACTTAGAAGAAATATGCAGACGTCCAGAGTTGCATTTGATAAAGAAAGGCAGTGGAAAGTATAAGCAGCCCAGGGCCATTTTCTCACTGGACAAGGAGGACAAAGGTAAACTTTGTAGGTGGATCCAGGGCCTAAAATTTTCAGACGGGTACGTATCGAATTTGAGAAGATGTGTTGACCCGAAGGAGAACAAACTACAGGGTATGAAGAGCCACGACTGTCACGTTTTTATGGAGAGGTTAATCCCGATTGCATTTCGGGAATTCTTACCTCAGGTCGTTTGGGATCCACTGACAGAGCTTAGCATATTCTTCAGAGATCTTTGTTCTACTAAGTTGCTCGTCGATCGGCTCGAAAAGCAGGAGAAGGACATTGCAGTAACATTGTGTACGCTTGAGAGGGTGTTCCCTCCTGGATTCTTCGACTCTATGGAGCATTTGCCAATTCATCTTTCATATGAGGCACATATTGGTGGGCCCGTCGGTTATCGATGGATGTACCCGTTCGAGCGCCATTTAAACCACCTGAAGAGGAAGGTAAAAAATAAGGCACGGGTCGAAGGTTCTATTTGTGAAGCCTATGTTCTTGAGGAGATAACAAACTTTTGTTCAATGTAATGATGCATTATTGAAATAGAACAAGAGCTCCGAGGAACGACGATGGAGACATAGAATATAATGATGCATTATTGAAAGTCTTCAATGCTCTTGGAAAGCCTTCTGAAAAACTGAAAAAGAGATATTTGAATGATGAGGAACTAAAGCCTGCCCAATTATATATATTACTCAACTGCGAGGAGGATGAAGTGGAAAAGCTAGAGTGGTAAGTAAAAATCTTCAACGTTCAAGTCATTTATTTGTTGATTACGTTATTATAATTTAACGAGTATATCCCGATATTTATTGGTTTTCAGCAAATTTAATGATGAGGTGAGGTCAAGTAGACCATACATTGCAGATGAAGAAGTAGAAGAAGAAATGAGACTTCATTTCCCGTCTTGGTTGACTTCATATGTACGTAAGAAGCTAGTTAGAATCTTCCTCCATTCATAACTGCACAAGAAATAACTTAACATTGAACTTAATTTTGTATCTTCTCGTGTTTAGGTCGATCGTCCGGACGTCATCCTTGAGAATGAATCTATTAGAACTCTTGCCAAGGGACCAATTTATGCCGTCAAAATATGGCCAAGTTATTGCGTGAATGGGTTTAAGTTCAAGTCAACAAATGCTCCCATCAGAGATAGCTTCCTGGATCTTGATTCCACATAAAACAGTTGCTTGTGTATCAACAAACTACAAAGATGTCACTCCAGGCAATGATTTCTATGGCGTCTTACGAAAGATCATGGAATTGACGTACAACTATGGCATAGAGCCTGCCAAGATCGTGTTGTTCAAAGTTGATTGGTTCGATCCCATACAAGATCAAGGATGAAAAATTGACAAGCATGGTCTTATGGATATTAACTACCATCGTCGATACCAAGGATACGAACCATTTATCCTAGCAAGTCAAGCTCAACTCGTATATTTTACAACATATTCTAGACGGGAAACAACGAGGTACAACTGGTGGGCAGTATGCAAGACTAAAGCCAGAAATACCTACGACGTCGATGAAGTGGCTTATCAGGAGGACGAGCTGCCTCTTGTACCAAATACAGTTGATGTCGACTCAGCAGAAGTTCCCCATTCAATATTTACTTGTGTAGAAGAGGTACAAGTATCCGAAGGGGAAGACAAAGGAGCTGCTAGTGACGATGAGGAGGAAGATAAAGAGGATGAGGAGGAGGAGGAGAAGGCAAACGAAGAAGATGAATTTTCAGAGGATGATTGAGAAACTGTGATTTTGATGTATTCATATTTCTGTAATCTTAAATTATGAACTATGATCATTTCTATTAGTATTCAGATTTTTGAAAACTTAAATGAACTCTAATGTATGCAGATATTTCTAAACTGTCATTGTATTTATTTATATTTTTAATTATATGTTATTATCAGAATGACAGGACGACGCGGAGGCACCTCAGGACGACGCGGAGATAGGTCAGG
The DNA here is from genome assembly GCA_029216955.1 of Iris pallida. Classification (NCBI taxonomy): domain Eukaryota; kingdom Viridiplantae; phylum Streptophyta; class Magnoliopsida; order Asparagales; family Iridaceae; genus Iris; species Iris pallida. The sequence continues at coordinate 11,880,419 of JANAVB010009596.1, read as the reverse complement.
ACGAGCCGTGTCCTTAGGTGGACAGAGAGCTCCGTTACCAGAGGATGGCTCCGGACCATCGTCTGACCCGAGCACTCCATTGTACCATACGGTCGCAGGATGTATCTGTGTTACACCGGATACACCGGAGCAGTATGCTTACCTTCTTTCTAGGAGCGGTGATGCTCCTCCTTATCAGCCGTAGTCGATATATATATATATTGTTGTGTGATGGCCCATTGTTGGGTCTTTTATGTGTTTATACATACATTATTCTTATGTGGAGCATTATGTTTGACATTGTTGTTACAATTTTTCATATATCTGTGTTGATTGATGAGATTATGTTTCAAACGTGTTCGTGATTGTGTATCTGTGTTGTTTGATACTTTGTGTTCGTGATACACACCGTCGCTGTTTGATACGTATTTGTGTTCGTGATTGTGTTCTGTGTTGTTTGATACTTTGTGTATCTGCTGCAAATGTTGTAGGTGTTGCTGCAAATACTGTAGGTGCTGCTGCAAATGCTGTATTTTTTTTAATTTTTTTTTCAAAATTAGCGACGTCCAGCGACGAAAGTTAACGTCGCTAAGTAAGTATCGGAACGTCACTAACTGTGATGAATACCGTTGCTGATCGTCACTAAACGTCGCTACGTCCGATGTCGCTAAACGTCGCCAGGTGTCGGTACTATAGCGACGTAATAACATCGCAGAACGTCGCTATTTGGCTCTCAAGCCAGGTCAGTATCGATGCATGTAAAGTCGCTAAACGTCGATAGGTGACGTCGGTAACTGCAGTCGTTTTATGTCGCTGGTAGTCGCTGAATTAGCGACGTGGATGCGTTGCTACGTGTCGTCGCAATAGCGACGTATTGCGACGTCATGTTGTTTAGCGACTAGGTTAATCGCGACAATGTCCAAACATCGCTAAATACGTCGCTAATTGAAATTAGCAACGTATTTTTCCTATTTAGCGACGTCCTGCGGCGTCGCTGATTTGACAGATTTTAGTAGTAGAATCACACCAACCAGAAAGACGGGGATCATAATCAGCTTTCAAAAGAATACCCTGTCCCGGTGCATATTTGAGATATCTGACAACTCTCAAAGCAGCTTGCCAATGATCTTGTCGAGGCTCCTGTAAGAATTAAGACAAGATATGCACAGCATAGGCTAAGTCAGGGAGAGTAAATGATAGATAAATCAACCTCCCAACCAGCCTCCGATAAGGCTCTGCATCCGCCATCTTTGGACTAGTCGATTCTGCCAGCTTGTGATTGGGCTCCATGGAAAAACCAGCAGGTCGAGACCCCATCAAGCCGCATTCTGAAATGATGTCCAAAGCATACTTCCTTTGACACAAGGAAATTTCTTTTGCACTCCGAGCCACCTCTATGCCAAGAAAGTACTTCAACACACCAAGGTCCTTCATATGAAAGCAAGAACTAAGGTACTTTTTGAAAGCATCTAAAGCACCTGAGTCATTACCAGACACAACCATATCATCCACATATATCAGAACATGCAACTCTACCTTCCCTTTAAAAAGAGAGAAAAGGGAATAATCAGAATGAGATTGAATAAATCCATAGGATATCAGAGAAGCAGCAAGCTTAGCAAACCAACAACGTGGTACCTGTTTCAATCCATATAGAGACTTACGCAGGCGACACACTTTATTGGGTTCACTATGCGAAAAACTTGGCGACAACTTCATATATACTTCTTCTGTCAGATCTCTATGAAGAAAAGTATTGTGCACATCCATCTGGTGCAAAGTCCAGCCTCTCACAGCTGCAACAGCCAAGAACGCCCGAACTGTAGGCGTCTTAGCTACCGGGGCAAATGTCTCTGAATAGTCGATCCCCTCAACCTGATGATTACCGAACACAACCAGCCGTGCCTTTAAGCGTTCAACACTTCCGTCGGATTTGTACTTGATTTGTTACACCCATCGACTTCCCAATGCTTTCTTCCCAGGAGGCAAATCGACAAGACTCCATGTCCCATTATCTTCCAGAGCCTGTATTTCAGTTTGTATAGCCGCGCGCCATCCTGAATCTTGCGAGGCCTGACGATATGAAGTAGGCTCAACACCTGCAGTGATGGCTGCAAGAAAATCTCTGTGTCCAGCAGTAAATATGTCATAACTTAGAAATTGTGTTAGAGGATACGAAGTACCTGAGGAAGTGACGGGAACAGATGAACTGTGGTGAAGGGGGGACTTTTACTTTTAACAGCATTCATCACAAAATCGTGTAATCGCACTGGCTGTGATTTCTTTCTCATTCCTCTTCCCAATACTACATCTTCGGGCACCGCTTGAAACACTGTATCCCCTGTATCATCCGTAGTATCCGCATCACCCCCAGCGGACTCTCCTGGCAATACTTCTGCAGTTATCTGTGCATCCTCGCCACTCGGTGCCGAGCCACCAGCAACCACTCCGGCCTCAGCCACCGTAGCCGGCACCATCCCAAAAGCCTCTATATCGTCTCCCGGCACCTCAATAGATGTATGGCGTGTCGCAGAAGACATCTCGCTAGTAGAGCCACACCCAGGAAATTCTTTTTCATAAAAAGTTACATCACGGGACACAAAAAATTCACTAGTCTCCAAATCATACAGTTTCCATCCCTTTTTATCAAGTGGATACCCAACAAAGATATATTTTTTACTCCTGCTATCAAATTTATTATGTCGGAATTTCAAATCATACGCATAGCACAGACAACCAAAGATACGTAGATGATCATACGAAGGAGCCGAACCATATAAAACTTCATAAGGAGACTTAAAATGCAAGATACTAGAAGGTGTTCTATTTATCAGATAACATGCACTCAGAACACATTCCCCCCAAAAATCTATAGAAAGAGAACCCTGAAATCTCAATGCCCTGGCTACATTTAAAATATGTCGATGTTTTCTTTCCACCCTTCCATTCTGTTGAGGTGTCCCAACACAGGATGGTTGGAACAATATACCTTGAGATGAAAAATAATCTCGTAAACAATTAAATTCAGTGCCATTGTCACTCCGCACACGACGTACATCGGCCCCAAACTGACGCTTCACCATAGCAATGAATTTAAGAAACATAGAATAGACAACACACTTATCCTCCAACAAAATAACCCAAACAGCTCTAGAAAAATTATCCACCAAAGTCAAAAAATATCGTGCCCTATTAGATGACGGAACATGATATGGTCCCCACAGATCACAGTGTATAAGTTCAAAGCATCTCAAAGCACGACTACTTCTATCATGAAAAGCATCACGAGTCTGTTTAGCTTGATGACAAATATCACAAGCCTTATGAGAAAATACACTACTACCAGAGAGAAAAGATAAAGTCTGCATTACTTTATCTGAAGGATGCCCCAGTCTACTATGTCAAACCTCGGAATCACTCTCTCTGCATGCCAGAATCACCGAAGCCAAAGAAGCTGGAACCTCCCCCAAGAAGTAAAGTCCACCCCTTTGTTTACCTGCTCCAATCACCATCCTCGTACTTCGATCCTGAATAAAACACAAATCAGGAGTAAATAACATATCACAATTTCTGGCACCAATCAATTGTGAGACAGAGATCAAGTTGCAAGTCAATGTCGGAACGTAAAGAACATCCGTCAACACCAATGAAGCAGTCAAAAATACTTTGCCTCTTAGAACAGTCTCAATAGTGCTCCCATCAGGCAAAGTCACAGGACAGATAGGGCCCTCAAAGTAATCAACTAAACAATCACGAGAACCTATCGCATGAAGAGTAGCCCCAGTATCGAATATCCAAGTGACAGAAGAATCCTTACCCATCAGATGATCAGAGTTTGAAGGACCAGGGTTGGAAGGATTGTCGTTATCCAGCAAGCTCATCAGTTTCTGCCATTGTTCACCTGAGAGTGGTGAAGGATACCCTCCATGCATCATATCCGTCGAACTCCCAGCAAGACCAGCAGGGACACCATGACCAGCAGCGACGACATGATGAACAACCCCTGCGCCACCAGCACCACGTCCCCTATCACGTCTCTGCTATGGTGCCGGGCCTCTGCCACCACCAGCACCACGTCCGCCCTCACGTCGAGGACGAGTCTCCCACCACTCTGGATAGCCAATCTTGGCAAAGCAAGTTGCAACATCATAACCTATTTTCTTGCAATGAGTACAGATCATACCTGATTTGTCCCTGGAATCTGAGGTTCTACTATTAGAAGTAGTAGAAATACGAGGTTAAGTCTTGATAGCCAGCGCCATCACCTCCTCAGTAGCGGATTGGACCTGGGATTTTTGTATATCCTCCTCCTCACGGACTGCCTGCTATGCCCGATCTAAACTTGGCTGAGGATCCTTAGCCAGAAGATTAGATCGGGTATGACCAAACAATTCAGCATTCAACCCATACATAAAGTCCTGAAAGTGGTCTTCATCCCTCATAGCCTGTAGCTTTGCAGCAAGTTCACCACAGGTACAAGTAGGCAATGGAAAATAAGTAGCTTGCTCATCCCACAAAGACTGCAAATTTCCAAAGTATGTTTCCACAGACATCGATGCCATTTGTTTGCACTCGGCCAAAGCCACCTTAATTTGTTGCTTTCGAGTGCCATTGCTAACAACAAATCTTTTCTCCAACAAGCTCCACAAGGGATAAACCTCCTCAAAGTACGACAAAGATTTCTTCAGAGACAGATCAATGGTATTAAGAACCCATTGAACCAATAGTGCTTGCATGCATCTCCAATCAAGCAATTTACTAGCATCATTAACAGGTTTGACTTCAGTACCTTCCAGAAAAGTGATCTTTCGCCTAGAGATCAGGGAAAGACGTATCGACGAGACCACTCAGCATAGTTCGGTCCACGGAAAACAATAGGAGTAATAATATTTTCTGGTTGATCAGCAGAACTCAGAAAATATGGATCCTTCGGATTAGGATAATTTGGGTTGTGGCACCGCCATCGCCAGTCGCGATGGAGTAGCTGGACGCATCATCATCTGCCATCGCAGATGTTGGGTGTACAAAAATTTTGTATAACTCCGACGAATCGGCCGCTGATGGACGGGGTTGACGGCGAATCGGCCGCGATCAGGGGCGCCGGATCTGGCGCGTAGGGGCGCACGGATGTCGGGTGTACAAAAATTTGGACAACTCCGACGAATCTGCCGCTGATGGACGGGGTCAACGGAAAACAAATCGGGTGTACAAAATGTTGTACAACTCCGACGGATCGGCCGAACAAGCGGCGAATCGGAGTCTGCTGATGGACGGGGTCGGCGGTCGGGCGCTGACGGATCGGGCGCTGACGGATCGGTCGGATCTGGCGCGTAGGTGAACGGGGTCGTGCGTCCGCGGTCAGGCGGACGGGGTCGACGACGCGGTCGGGCGCTGACGGGCGGTCGGGCGCTGACGGGGTCGGCGGTCGGGCGCTGACGGGCATTGACGGGTCGGGCGCTGTCGGATCGGCCGCACGGTCGGGCGCTGACGGGCGCTGACGGGGTCGGGCGCTGACGGATCGGCCGTGCTGACGGATCGGGCGCTGACAGATCGGCCACGCGCTGACGGATCGAACGCTGAAGTGCCGCGCGGTCTGGCGCTGGCGCAGACGGTGGTCCGACGTCGGATCGGCCACAGAGAAGATGAGGAAGATGGGGAATATGGCAGATAGGGTTTTTATGGAGGCTCTGATACCATGTAGGAAATAATAATGCCTTGTTCTTATTGATGAGGTATGTTTACAATATATATAGTGCTACATTATTGGGCTTATGTGCCATATTTACATTAGGTACAAATATAATCTAACAAAGGATGTCGGCTGGGGAGTGAGTAGGCCGGCGAGGGGGTGAGGGTGGGGCAGTGGAGGGAGGTGGAGTTGGGGGCAACTGAGAGAGGAGGGGGAGGATGGAGGGTTAGAAAGACAGGAATAATTTTGTTATTTTAAAATTTTTGAATATCAATATGAAAATATTAAATAATAGATAATATCAAGTTGTCTAGTAAATTTTTTTTAGGGTATCAAGTTTAAAAATAGAATAGTTAGGGTACAATTAATCATATGTAAACATTTAGTTTACCGCGGTTTTGCTTGTGAGTGGGTCATATCCCGCGCCACCTGAGGCGAAGCAGACGCCAGTAAGGAGGTCTTCATTGCTCAATTTTGTGAATAAGTAGGGTGGTAGTGTCTCCTTTATCCCCAGAAGCGAAGCTGAAATTGAGTAGTAGTCCATCAGAAGGGACTGGAAAGAGGGCTTGATTTATAAGAATAGAACTAAAATTTGGTCAATAGTCTTACATATCCTTTCAAATTCCTATAAATAATTATATTTTTTATAGTAAGATATCGAAAAAATTATACTTTTGGTCACTGAATGTTTGCCTCACCAAAGTTTTAGTCACTCAAAGATATTTTTCAAAAAATTAATCACTGAATGTTTGGCCGTCCAAAAAATGGTCACTTTGTTAAATTATTGTTTGTTTTATTAACATTTTTTGTTGACATAGCATGTCATGTGCCATGTCAGTCATTAAGTATGACGTGGCACATTCACGTAGGCTATTTTTGATTTTTATTTTTCAAAAAATTCGTTTTGGTATTAAGTTTTTTTTAAAAAATAAAAAAAAATGAAATACCATGTCATAAACTTTGAAACATGGCACATAACTTAATATCCATTCCATTAGGTTCTAATATATCCATTCTTGCTGTTGTTAAGGTTCCATCTCAGTTTGATATGATTTGAGTAGATTGGGACATCAAGAGGAGAGCTAGAGTTTGGGGGTTTTTCTTGAAAGTTCTAGCTTAGGTAACTCTCTCAAATCTCCATGAAATTTTGATTTGTCTTCATCATTAGGAAGCCCTAGGGGACCCCTAAGTGTCTGCATTGGTGTCGTGTTGGGATTCTTAGGTTTCGTGTCCATTTGGACACGTATCAGTACCAGTGTCTAGGTGTTTGTCGAAATGCCCAAGAGGGGATTTCGATCTGGTTTTTGGAAAACCTTTGAATAGGAAATTAGGTCTTGGTATTGCTTAGTGGATTCTGGTTGACTGAGGTGATGATTGTTTTGTGTCGGGTCGATTTGGACACGCGACACACACGTTTCTGCACGCACAGCAGTCCCCTGCTACTCGGGGTCCACTGTGCACTGTACACGTCACGTAGACACGTATAAATCGACACATGGGTGCGGGCAGACACTGACACGAGGCTCCCAAAGTTTTGTGGGTCCTCGTGTCGTGTCGGACACGGAATCGTGTGTGCTATGGGCGTACACTGTGCGTGTGCAGTTTTATTAGTTTGTTCACTATTTAATTCTATTTTAAATAGTTTAATTCATGTTTTAAAATGCTAATTAGATCCTATACATGTCTAATGATCTATGTTAATTGAGTTTACTTATTAGTTTAGGTTGATGTGGAATTTGAATTCAAATTTGTTAGTTGGTCGTCTGATATTGACTGATACTGTTTGTATGGTTGAGTATCAGTGATTGCTCACTGATATTCTTCCTTGTTCGTTTTAATTAGATGTTTATAGCATGTATAGGTTATGCACTTACTACTCTTCAATATCCTGGTTAGGGAGAAGGGTCCATTTGATTAGTTGAATGTATGATTTCGATTTCAGTTTTAACCTTGGTTCACTGAAACCCTTCCCTGATACTGTGTGTTTCACATTTTTCTTGGGCACTAAGTTCCTGATTACCTGGTGTTCTTCACTGAAATCATCCCCCACATTTGTGTTGATCCACATTGTTGAGGTTTATCTTTTCAAATTTAGTTTTTGTTTGTTAATGGCCTTTTTGACCATTGGATTGATTCATATGATACGGCAACTGAATTCGATTTTTATATTAATTCTTAAAACTTGAATTAGTGTTTAAGCCACTGTTTTGATTCATATTAAATTGCCCTTGTTTCTTTCCATTACAATTGTTACTTAGTTCTTTAAAACCTGAGTTGGAGTTTACAAGTAACTGTCAATGTGTCCCAGTTTCCAACTCACTGTTTCTTGTTTTTAGGATATTATACACACAATTTATATCAATGAATGCCTTCACTGATTTAGAAATCTGAGAATTCTTCTGGGCTTTATAACTGAGATGTTTCCCTTAAACACAAAACTGAGATTTCCCAAATAATCAAAACCTGAGTTTGATTGATAAGTGAACCTGAGTTTCAAATACGAATTCTGAATTTGAGTTTGATATATTTATATGATGTTGATATGTGTAGAGATATACATATAGATACTTTGATATGTATATGAGGAGTTGTTTTCTAACTCAAAATCTGAGAATAGGTTTCAAAATCTGAGAATGAATTTGGTTTGTTTGGTGATTAATTGTTTTAGTAATGTGGATTTGGATGAAAACTGAAAACTGGGAATTGATCCTATGACTGAAAAGCTGAGTTTTAAACAAAGGGTATTGGTGTTTCAATATGTTAACTGAATTATAAACTGTTGTGATTTGATTTTGAGTTTTATCATGAACCATGGTTGATCCCCAATGTTGTATTACCTGGGAATGTTAGGAATGAAAATCTGAGTTTAGGATAGGCTGAACTGTTGATTCCCTTTCACATTTACATTCCTGTTTCAGTCCAGTGCAGTCACACACACTGTTTTGTGCACTCCCCATTACTGTCCACTGATTAGCTATGTCCCTATAACACTATTAACACACACACATTTCTCTCCAGTTTTCACTCACTCTCTCATTCACCATATGCACACACATTGTTATCACTCTACACACACCCTCACTCTTCATCACACACACACACATACACATGAACACTTGAGTTTTTCTCCTCTCTATAACCTACTCCTATTGTAGATATATCTATATATGTAATGTATATATATATATATATATATATATATATATATATATATATATATATATATATATATATATATATTATATATAAAAAAAAATATATATATTATATATAAAAAAATATATATATTATATATATATATATATATATATATATATATATATATATATATATATATATAAGTTTGTGTATTGTATTGGGTATCTAATATGGGATTTGAAATGGTGTATGGGGTATATATATATGTATTAGTATCCTATAATATATGTAGGTGTGTGATTATATATATATATAATATGTGGGCATGTGGATATACTAGCCTATGTGTTATATGATAGCTCATGTGCTGGGCATATGCCTATATGTATATGAGATATACATATACATTCATATGTGATAGTAGTATAGGTATATATGTGGTATTTGGCCTATGGCCTGTATGTGAGTCTGTTTGTCTAATGAGCCTAGTTTGGGTTTGTTCAGCCTTGTTAGGCCTAGAATAGACTTGCTAGACTAGTGTAGGCTTGTTTGACCTAGTTTGACTATAGTTGACCTAGTTTGACTTCTTGGTTGACCAGGGTTGACCAAGAGTTGACTTTGACCTAGTTAGACCTAGACTCATGTAGAATGCATAGCAGAGCTTCATTTTATCCATTTAGACTTGTTGTGACTTGTGCTGTTCTAATTAGGAGCCAGACACCACTCCTCGGACAGTACTTTCATATCGGACACTCAGATACCAGGCGAGTACATTCTCTGATCGTTTCATACTTGTCACGACTTATATTCTCGCTCTAGATTACTTTTACTTGATGCAGTCACGTTATCATCACGGATTGGTACTATACGGATCTCTTCTTGGGATGTTATCCCCCTTAGCGGGCGCATCGGATACTTTATGACATGTGTTTCATGTACATCATGTATCCCTTGCTTCTGCGTTATTCATGTACACTCATGTTCTCTCATGTTCTTTCATGTACGTTCAAGTACTCTCATGTTCTTTCATGAAAGCTCATGTTTTCTCATGTGTTTCTTGTATAACCAAAACATCATGTCCGTAACGTAACTTGAACAGATACTTGTGTATTGATTGTGGGTAGGGGTGTGTATAAATGGTCATGTGATTTATCCATCATGTTCACTCTGTTACTTCCATGTTTTATCATGTACAACCTAAGCCAATTACATGCCATCTCATACTCTAAATCACTAGTCACTTACAGTTCTTACTTATCATGTATATATTTCCAGTTATCAAATATCTCTCCTGTTTTCATGTACATCTTCTTACAGCATTTCATGTATCTTACTCTATTGCTTGCTTTATATTTCCTGACATGATATGAACTGCATGAGATGTATTGTGCTCGCTCCTGTCCTGACTGGACCTGTTGAAAATATTACAGAGGACGAGGAGGAGGCTGGTCTGGATACTTACTACGGGGCAGCCTTAGATGACACCTGCGAGCTGGACCCTCAGGAGGACCCAGCTCCAGCTGAGGATATCACCCCGATTGCCTAGACTAGATTAGTTAAGCTTATCATCTTTTATGTAGTCTTGAGACATGTTTTAGCTAGACTTTATTCTGAGTTCAGAGTTGTATATATTCTTTTATTCTGTATCTGAGACCATGTACTTCTGGATATTGCTGGGATTATCTTAGACTATTTCATCTATTTATTTTCTTGAGTTCCATTTCATATCGTGCTATCTCTTTCTTAGTTGTGATTGAGTTTTACTGCTATGTCACCCTCATTCGGGGAGTATAAACTGTTTAGAGATATATTGTTAGATGTTGTGACCTAGGACAGCGTTCTACCGCCGACACTGCGGCGTAGGCTGGACGTACCCACGTCTCGTGCCCTTACTCAAGGGTGCGGGTCGTGACAGTCCAGAATTGGACTTAAGGACAGGTAATCCTAGCTAATTTGACTATTCTAAGAATGTTGGCAATGTTTATTTCAGCTTTCGGAGGCAGTTGTGATGATTTGGACTTTATGGCTTAGCAGTTGACTATATTTTGTTGGATCTCCGTGCAACCCTCAGGCAAGTATACCTTGCCGAACATATATAGTATTTACATTGTTTGCTCTTTCTTTAGTGTATTCCTTTTCATATTATCACATGATTCCATATCATGATTGAGTTGCCTTGATTGTTTTACTTGTCCTAGATTTACGTGCACGTATAGGGTATTCGATATTGCTTGTCTATTGGTCTTTGTTGTGTTACATTGTCTCGTGATTGAGGTGTCAGTTTCTATATCTTGTTCTTGCCTTGACCAATCTTGACTGGGAGTATCTTGCATTATACTACAGTTGAGATATACTATAGATTGGGAGTATCTTACATTGTACTATGACCTATAACCGATTCTTCTATCTTGATATTGCTTGATTGACTTGACTCGAGATATACTATAGATTGAGAGTATCTTACATTGTACTATGACCTATAGCATATATTGATTGATTAGTTGACTTGACTTGAGGCACTATAAATTGGGAGTATCTTGCATTGTACTACGATTTATAGGAGTCTACTTGACCTTGTATCCATTAGGAGAGGAGATCGATACTAGAATTGGCTAATCTCGACTGAGAGTATCATGCTTTGTACGTCAATTAGAATACTATAGATTGGGAGTATCTTGCATTGTACTACAAGCTATAGGAGTTCTGATTGATAGTTAGCCAAGTCTAGTATTACATTTCCATACGACTCGTCATCCTTAGATGTTCTTCTTGCAGTGTTCTTATCCTCCACACGTATTATTTACTGTCATATTAGTAGGCATGTTTATGTATCTTGCTAGTCCTCTGAGGACCTGATGATCTCTTCAGGTAGCTGGTTGTACGGAGTTAGTTAGCTGAGCATGTGGTAGTTGACTTCATCTGCATGATTAAGGTATTTTGTTAGTATTATCGATTTACTATCTTCTCGTGCTTTCATGATATATCCTGCTTGTCGACTTAGCTTTATAGACTCATGTTATTCTTGGAGTCTAATTGGACAATATGCTAATGGGCTGCAGACCATGACCCATAATTGTTCATTCTTGTTTTATATGATTCCTGTGGATTGAGATATAGTTTAGATTAGACATAATACCCTATTCTGGACAGCTTATACATACTCGAGTCCGCTCGATACGCAGCTGGCTTGTTCACGAGCTCGCGTCCGAAAACCGGGTGTGGGTCATGACAGGCGACCCCGACCCGACCCCATCCATGTATACCTAACCCTAACCCTATCTTCCATTGACACGACACAGACCCACTGGCACACTCATTGATACGACACTGACACACTCACTGACACGATACTGACACACTCCCTCAATCTGCCACGACATAAATACGAACACGGACACAAACATTCACGCACTGAGACACAGACACAGACACAGAGACACACAGATGCAAACATACGCACCCTAATACACAGACACCAAAGTATATAACATGACACACAGACAAATGGACACACACAACACACAGACACGTGGACACACGGCTTACAGACACGTTGACACTGCCATTGCTATCTTGATGTGAATACTTGATTCATATTTGGGGTTAGGATGAGAGTTATGAAAATGACTTGGGGTTTTTACCTAGTAGTAACATAGTTAAGGTATTACCTACTCTAACGTATAGGTAAGGACTTACCTAGGATAGGTAATGTGAATCCTAATTTAGGTTAAGATATTGGGGATTACCTACTCTAGAGTGTATAGAGTATCCTAGTACCTAGAGTGTATAGAGTATCCTAAGAAGTGTATAGAGTATCCTAATACCTAGAGTGTATAGAGTATCCTAGTACCTATAGAGTATCCTCTAGAAGTGTATAGAGTTTCCTAAGAAGTGTATAGATTATCCTAGTACCTAGAGTGTATAGAGTATCTTAGTACCTATAAAGTATCCTCTAGAGTGTATAGAGTATCCTAGTACCTAGAGTGTATAGAGTATCCTAAGATATTGGGGATTACCTACTCTGAGAACCGTGCTAAGAAGTATCCTAGTACCTAGAGTGTATAGAGTATCCTAGAAGTGTAGGTATGATTGGTACACTGTTTTGAGCCCTTCTCTAGAAATTAAATTTACTTATGCCAAACCTTTTGGGCCTATCAGAGTTATAGATTTTTTTTCTCGAAAATCTAGTATAACGCAGATTGCCTCAAAAGGCTTGCATAAGTTAGAGTGTATAGAGTGAGTATACTAGTAGTATATCGTAGTATCCTAGAGTGTATAGAGTGAGTATCCTAGAGTGTATAGAGTGAGCCTCTCTACTTCTTTTCTTCTCGTTCGGGTCATTCAGCCAACTATTTCGCTTCATATATGATACCTACCTCAACCTCACCCTAGGAAAGTGTAAAAATATTAATATTAACCAAGGTTCACAGTATCGGTATCGGAATCGCTATCGGTATCATTTACGGTTGATATCATGAATCTCATGGCTTTCTCTAGCAGAGAAAAATGTAAAATCAAACGTGAAGCAGAGCTTCATATTCAAAACATCAGAAGTAAAAAGTTTTCGATTAGACTAATACCAATTAAAAACTTTCTACTTTTGATATTTGAATATGAAGCTCTGCTTCACGTTTGGCCTTAAATTTTGCTCTGCTAGCGGAAGCCATGAGATTCATGATATCAACCGTAAATGATACCGATACTGTGAACCTTGGTTAATATTAATATTTCCATACTTCTCTAAGCTGAGGTTGAGGAAGATATCTTATGATGCGGAAAAGGATGCTGAGAAAGTTGAATGAGAAGCAGGAAAGTAAAGGGGGTCAGAGAGGGGGAAGGAGGGGTCAGAGAGGGGGCCTTCTCGTTGAACATGTGAAGACACTCATTTAACACTCATGTGTCTATGCATCCATTTGGAATATACTCGAATAATGTGAATCTATCTTTGCAGAATTATTGTCAATTAATAGATATGAACTACTATCTGCGGCATCATTCGTGGATGCACAATCGTCATCCTAATGACATGTGCGATGTGCGAAATAAATTAATACATAGGGTAGAGCAGTTCCTGCAGTTCGCCAAGGTATTCTTTCAGTACATGGACCGTACCAAAATTAAGTGTCCGTGTGTGAGATGTCGCAACATGAAATATCATCCAAAAGTGGACGTGACATATTATTTGTACTCGAGAGATTTTATGCCGAATTACTATTAGTGGACCTCACACGAAGAACTTATGACTTTAGCATTGGAGCTGGTGCCTAATTTACCGTATATGGATGTCCATGACCACGCTAGTTACACTGAAGGGTGGGTGAACATGATTTTTGACGCTGTGGGGCCTAGTTTTGATCCGAACAATCATGATGCGACTGAGGAGGCACCGAATGTCGATGCTGCGAAGTTCATAGAGTTGCTGGAGAATGTAAGGACTCCTTTCTATCTTGGTTGTGAGGATCATTCACCGTTGGAGGTGGTTACAAGACTGCTGAGCAACAAGTCCGATTTCAACATGTCTCAAGAATGCTACAACCGAATCATCGAGTTGATTATAAAAATCTTGCCGGAAGGTGCAAAGTTATCTACAGACTTCTACCGGTCTAAGAGGATGGTGAGATCTCTATGGATGGGATACGAGAAAATCGATGGATGTCGCAACGGGTGCATGTTGTACTATAAAACGACAAGGATGAAAACGCATGCAGATTTTGTGGTGATGATCGCTATAAGACAACAAGTTCAAGTAGGACTCCCAGTGCAAAGAAGCCTACCGACTCGATGCACTACTTACTGTTGACGTCGTGGTTGCAGAGGTTGTTTATGGTGAAAGAGACTGCAGAAAACATGAGTTGGCACAGATGAAAACAGATCGAAGGAGTGTTGGATCACCCGTCTGATGGAGAAGCATGGAAGCACTTTGATCGAGAGCGTCCAGATTTTGCTTCGGATCCGTGTAATGTCAGATTGGGTCTCTCCTCCGACAGTTTTACCCCATTCGGACTTTCGGGGTCCCAGTATTTGTGTTGGCCTGTGATCGTCACTCCGTACAATCTACCGCCTTGGATGTGCATGAAGGCTCCGTATATATTTTTCACCGTTATTATTGTAAACCCCTATATTTTTATTTTATTTATTTTAGTATTTTTATTTTTGTTATATCTATTTTCATATTAATTCATTAGTTTTTCTAGTTAATGTATGCATATATATATATATATATATATATATATATATATTTTATATATATATATATATATATATATATATATATATATATATATATATATATATATATATATTGCAAATGACCTCTAGCCTAGTGGTTAAGAGAGATGCATGCGGTCCGAGTGGTCAGGAGTTCGAATCCCAGTGGGAGCGATTCCAGAAATAATTTACCTGGTTCCAATATATATATATATATATATATATATATATATATATATATATATATATATATATATATATATATATATATATATATATATATATATATACTACCATAAAGTAAAAAAAATATATATATATACTACCATAAAGTAGTCCTTGTAATCTTAGATATATTTTTTATATTTTTCTAGAAATTTTTGGCACTTTTAACTATTTTATTTACTATCTTATATATATATTAAAAAAAACAATCAAACTATTGGAACAATGCTGTGAGCATTGTTCCCGTTTTTTCTCAAACCGAGCATAAAGCAGATATATTTTTTATATTTTTCTAGAAATTTTTGGCACTTTTAACTATTTTATTTACTATCTTATATATATATATTTTTAAAAAAACAATCAAACTATTGGAACAGTGCTGTGAGCATTGTTCTCGTTTCTTCTCAAACCGAGGATACAGCTCGAGCGGCAACAGAGACCCAAGTCTCTCCCCAATCCAAATTTGAAACACCTTCGAATCAACACCAAATCCACTCCAATCTTTTTGCTTGCACCCCTCGATCAAATCTCTACCCGTTGTAAACAAAATTTGTCCTATTCCTAGTTTAATCATCAGATAGATACGAATCAAAATCGAATCAAAATAATGAGTATGTATATATATATCATAGGGGACACAACCGAAAACCCTAACATCCTCTCATGAACCACCTCCCTCGACAAACCGAGCCTTCCTCTCACTACTGCGTGTGTCTTCGGTCACCTATGAGCCGCCCTCGACCACCAAACCGTCGGGACATAGCCCCTTCGGCCGACAGAAACAGAGTACCCCTGCTCTGTCTCGAACGCCCGGTAACCCACTTCGCCTTCATGTATCTTTGTGTACGTTCAATCGTTTTCACTTCTACGAGATTCTATAGAGAGATAATGTAACCCTCTTCGAGTCCCTTCAAAGGGAATTCGATATTGTTTCCTGGATCGACCGTAAACTTGATGCCAAGTCGAGCAAAAACTGTTGACCAAACAGTGTATTAAACAGTTTCAAAACACAAATTGGAAGCCGATTTATGGACAGAATATTAGAATTTTTGACAACCTAGTTAAAAACAGTCGAAGGCAATATAAATAAGCTTGAAATGCACCTGTTAGATCTACTTTTTGATTATTATGCATGAAGTTATTCGATTCCAAAGATCAAAGAAAAACTGTTTTTAAAAAACTAAAATTTTTATGAAAATTTTTCGATATGACGTGCGCCCCGACAGACCGAGCGACATGGTCATGCATTATATACATCGAAAGGCGCGTATGGATGTTGCCGACGTGTGGGAACTGACATAACTCGATTTCGTTGCGCATACGCGACGAAATCAGGTCTATTCGTCGAGATACCCCCGTATCGACCTTTAACAAACTTGGCCATAACTTCATGTACAATCATCGGTTCAAAATGAAACTTACGCCAACGGGAACGTATCAAAATTCTGGTCCTGTGTGCCAAGTTTGGTTCGATTCTGAGAAGGTCGACCGAAACACCTATTTGGCGGGCCCGTGACTCAATTCAATGGGCAAAATTGTGCGCAGCCCGTCGGAATCCTACTTTGGACATACGGTTGGGTTCATCTCGTCAAATCAGATCCATAAACATATAGTTTGACAACTTTTGAGACCTTAGATACTGGCACGCATTTCGATGCAAAGCGGGTCCAACGGCGAATATCGTTTTGACAAAAATTACGATTTTGCCCCTGTATCCGAAATCGGACTTTCGGACAGGCATTTTCTAGATATATCTTTTACATCGGGAATGTTTCTTATGCCTGTTTCATCATCTGAAGCCATCTGTGGTTTGTGAGTTTTTGTGCTGACGCTTGTGACTGTTGGATTGCCCTCCTTGCACCGTAGACAAGTATACCTAGCCATAATTTCTGATTGTGTTCATTTATTTTTAGAATATTTTATTATTGCATGTTTATTTTTTTATTTGTTATTTGTTTATATTGTGCGTCTAAGTCACACTTGGGTGCAAGCGACTAGGTTTAGTCATTTTTGTGATTTTATATTATATTATGCATATCGACCTAGTGTTAGACGACCACCTTATGAGTGTGAGATATTTTCATATCTCCTATGGCCTTGACATATATGTATCATGAGATGAGTGAGTTCATATAGGACACGGACCTACGTACTCGACTGGCCATCGATACGTATGGGACGTACGACGGATATGAGGTAAATGCTATTAGAGTGTCGAGTTAGAAGCCATACCAGTTGCCAACTGGACAGGTTGTGGATACATATTGGACACAAATATTAGGGGAAGGGGACAACTACTAGCGTAGGGGCTACATTTACTTTTACACACATTTGTGGGCCGATAGTGACTCGGATGAATGCTACTTTCTGCCCCTGGCCTATAGTGACTCGAATGAGCGCTACTTACTGCCACTCTTTATTTACTCTGCTGATCCTACAGATTCCACCCCCATATCCACCATCATATCTGCCACAACAGTCACAGTCATATCCACCCCAGTATCCACTACAATATCCTCTACAATACCCACCACAGTACCCCCATCCATATCCTTCATATCCCCCTCAGTACGGGACACAGGGTGCCCCATAGTTTGTGCCCCAGATGCCATACATGCCTCTGCAGTAGCCCATGCCTCAGGACGGTGGGACTTCTGCAGACCAGATCCTCCAGGGCTTGATGCAGCCCCAGATGCAGCAAAATAAGATCATTAGGAGGAGTTTGGAGACAGCACTGACCCGAGCACCCCAAGCCTCTGTAGGCACTATCGAGGGGTTCCACAACATGAATCCCCTACCCTTCAAAGACGCTAAAAACGTCATAGGAATTACCAATTGGCTGGTTAAGACATAAAATATCTTGAAGGCTTTGGAGTTGTCTGTAAACCTATGGATGACGGCAGTTAAATTACAGTTGGAAGGAAATGCTGACGATTGGTGGGCCGTAGAGGAGAGACGACTAGGACTTGATCAGACATGGGAGGAATTCAAAAAACTGTTCAATAAGAACTATTTCTTTGACACTGTGAAGGACGCACTTTATAACCAGTTCCTATACTTAGAACAGGGAAGCATGAAAGTTGATGAATACGATGCCGAGTTTAGTCGGTTGAGTCGTTTTGTACCAGGTTTGGTTACGACGGAGCTAGAGAAAGCCAAAAGATTTCATAGAGGCTTGAGTATTGAGTTGCAGAGATACACCAGCTCTGAGTCGAGGGTCTCCCAAGCAGTTGTTCTGGCAGTGGCTAGAACTCAGGAGGCTATAAGCAAGAAGGCACAACGACGAGCTACTTCGACAACGGGACTAGCTAAGACCACTACAGGAGGGCCAGCGAGACGTCCTTTAGCACAACAACATCAGCAGAGGACAGGGCCATACCAGGCACAAGAGAAGGCCACTTTCCATTACTGTGGCAAAGTTGGTCATGTCCAGAGAGACTGTCGACGACGACTGGGATATTGCTTAGCTTGCGGATCGAGCCTGCATCAGACTAGAGATTGCTCATTTTAGAGGACCACTCCACGAAACCATTAACAAATACAGAGACCAGCGATATTTACGTGACCAGGAGCACCACGACCACCCCTACCCACTCAAGCAACCCAATTTCAACAGGTTAGAACACAGATGGGTAATCAAAGAGTTGGTAAGGCTTTTGCACTAGCTGCATAAGAGGTAGAACTAGAGGTGGATGTCATAGCAGGTATAGTTTTAGTTGCATCATTTCCTGCCATTACACTAATTGATACTGGAGCCACCTATTCATTTATAGCTACTAGCTTTGCCACTAGACAACATCCCCATCACATCCTTATCTAAAAATATTAGAATTCTCACTGGAGAAGGAGTTGTAGTGGGGTTTGTAGACATTGTCCTGTAGTGATATGTAGTAGAGAGATGAGAGCATGACTACTTGTATTTCCTATGCTAACTTTCGATATAGTTCTCGAATGGACTGGTTAAGCCATTATTTTGCTCTTATAGACAGCCATAGGGGCAATATCGTCTTTAGACCCCCGAATGAGACGAAGTTCGAGTTCACCAAAGAAGAAGCAGTGAGAAGTGATGCACATGCATTAGGGACTCACATGATGATGCAGGACACCTCTCAGCACCCTGTCATGTCTGAGTTCCAAGATGTATTCCTCGAGGACTTGCCGGGGTTACCACCTGACCGAGACATCGAGTTTTCAATTAAGCTTATTCCTGGAGTTGAGCCTATTTCATCTCAAGTATATCGACGAGCACCCAAGGAGTTGGTAGAGATAAATACGCAGATAGACAAATTATTGGAGAAAGGCTTTATCCGTGCCAGTGCGTCACCATAGGGATCACCCATCTTATTCGTGCCGAAGAAGGACGGGACAATGCACATGTGTATTGACTGCAGAGCCCTGTATGCAGTAACGATAAAGAACAAGTACCCTTTGCCACGCATAGATGATCTATTCGACCAGCTGAGTGGATCCAAGGTATTCTCGAAGATCAATTTGCGATCGGGCTATCATCAATTAAAGGTTCGAAAGGAAGATATTCCAAAAACGACATTTCGATCGAGGTATGGACACTACAAGTTCTTGGTCATGCCCTTCGGGTTGACCAATGCTCCCTCGGTCTTCATGAACTTAATAAACAAGATCTTTCATCAGTATTTGGACAAATTTGTAGTCATCTTTATAGATGATATCTTGATATACTCGAAGAGCCAAGAGGAGCATGAGCAGCATCTACGGATAGTTTTGGGAATCTTGAGGAATGAGCAACTTTTTGCGAAGCTTAGCAAGTCATGTGGTTTCTTTCTCAAGGAGGTTTCATTTCTTGGGCATATTGTTACTAGAGACGACATATCAGTAGATCCTGAGAAGATCACAACAGTCAAGGCATGGTCCGCTCCAACATCAGCTTCCGAGGTGAAAAGTTTTCTTGGACTTGCAGGTTACTACCGAAGGTTCGTGGAAGATTTCTCTCGAATAGCGGGGCCTCTGGCTCGACTAACTTGCAAGGACCAGGAGTTTGTATGGACAGACGAGTGTTAAGTCACTTTTGGTGAGTTGAAGAAGTGATTGACCACTGCACCTATCTTGACACTACCATCGGGCCCGGAAGGATTTGTGATATACAACGATGCATTCGGGAAAGGATTAGGATGCATATTGATGCAGCATGGTCATGTAGCAGTATATGCATCGAGATAGTTGAGGGTACACGAGAAGAATTATCTAACCTACGATCTAGAGCTCGCAGCGATTATCTTTGCTTTGAAGCTATGGAGACACTACTTGTACGGTAAGAAGGTAGATATCTATACTGATCATAAGAGCCTCAAGTACGTGTTCACACAAAAAGAGTTGAATATGCGGCAATGACGATGGTTGGAGTTGATAAAAGATTACGAGATTGAGCTACATTATCATCCGGGCAAGGCTAATGTTGTGGCAGACGCATTAAGCCGTAAGCCTATGGCACACTTCTTGACTACGCAGAAGGAGTTGATATGAGACTTGTAGCAGCTTGGTATTGAAGTAGTATTGCCTGGAGCGGATGGCGTATTAGCCAATCTCTAAGTGCAATCATCGCTAGTAGAGAGGATCAAGGCAGCATTACCCACGGATGCTAGATTTCGACAGTTGAGAGAGAGGACTGAAGCAGGAGAGCAGACAAGATTGAGGATTCATCCCGACGGGACATTGCGATATGGTGATCGTATTTATGTTCCTAATGGAGAGCTATGGCAGAGTTGATAACGGAAGCACACAGTTCGACTTACTCTATACATCCCAGAGGAACTAAGATGTACCGAAACTTGCGACATTATTATTGGTGGCACGAAATAAAGCAGAAGATAGCTTGTTACATGGCCAAGTGTTTTGTGTGCCAACAAGTGAAGGCCGAGCACCAGACGATGGCCGGATTATTGCAGCCGCTACCCATTCCTGAGTGGAAATGGAAACACATTACGATGGAGTTCGTCACAGGATTTCCTCGGAGTCCTAGTGGACGAGATGCTGTATAGGTGATTGTTGATAGGCTTACCAAGTCAGCCCATTTCTTATCTTTTAGAGTAGGACAGTCCATAGAAGTTTTGGCAGATGTATACATGAAGCAAATAGTGAAGCTACACGGTGTACCAGTTAGCATCGTATCGGACCGTGACTCGAGATTTACCTCGCACTTTTGGAGGAGCATGCAAGAAAGTTTGGGCACACATTTGAAGTTTAGCACAGCGTACCATCCGCAGACAGACGGCCAGTCAGAGCATACTATTCAGACGCTAGAGAATATGTTGAGAGCATGTATACTTGACTTTGGCGGATCGTGGGAGGACCACCTTCATTTTGTAGAGTTTTTCTACAATAATAGCTATCAAGTGAGCATTCAGATGGCTCCGTTTGAAGCATTGTATGGTAGGAAGTATCGATCGCCTGTTTGTTGGAGCGACATAGGAGAGCGACAAATATTGGGACCCGAGTTGATTTTGAGCACTATGGAGAAGGTGAAGAAGATACAAGACCACCTGCGAGCAGCGCAGGATCGACAGAAGTAGTGGGTAGATAACTATCGTCGACCCTTGGAGTTCAAGGAAGGCGACCATGTTTTCTTGAAGATATTCCCCACTAGAGGCACAATTGGATTCGGAGGACGTGGCAAGTTGAGTCCAAGATACATTGGCCCTTTTGATGTCTTGGAACGCGTTGGAGAGGTTGCCTATAGATTGGCATTGCCACTGTCGTTAGAGGGAGTATATGATGTATTTCACGTGTCGCAGCTGAGGCGATACGTGGCAGACAGTAGTCATATGCTCGATCACTCCAAGATCACCGTTGGACCAAGCTTGTCGTACCAAGAGCAACCGGTAGATATCCTTGATCGTCGAGTGAAGGTGTTACGGAATCAATCTATACCATTGGTTCGCATGGCATGGAAGCATCACTCGCCAGGAGAGTCTACTTGGGAGCGCGAGGACGACATCCGAAATCGTTACCCGCATTTGTTCGAAAACCAAGGTACGACTTCTATACGTTAGTTCCCTTTACTTTCGTATTACATTGCATACCCTTCGACGTCTGTTTTAATTTCGAGGACGAAATTTCTCTAAGTTGGGTAGGATGTAAACCCCCATATTTTTATTTTATTTATTTTAGTATTTTTATTTTTGTTATATCTATTTTTATATTAATTTATTAGTTTTTCTAGTTAATGTATATATATATATATATATATATATATATATATATATATATATATATATATATATATATATATATATATATATATATGCTTGGACAATTTACTACCATAAAGTAGTCCACAACATAGTTGTAATGTTAGATATTTTTTTAAAATATTTTTCTAGAAATGTTTGGCACTTTTAACTATTTTATTCACTTGGTAATCTTATATATTTTTCTGAACCACCCAACGACATCTCCAGGGCCTAATTACACTCGGGGGTTCCGTTGTCCGGTCAGCGGACAGGGGTCGAGGGGGCAACACACCCCATGGGGGTTTGGAGGCGAAGCCCCCAAAAGGTATTCAGATTTTCAGATCTATTTATCTTTGGACGACTGCCTTCAAAGGAAAAGTTATCATTCAAGAAGTCTAGAGCTTGCACGTGTCTTTGTATTTTGTTGTGTATTTTATCGTTATTCTATAAGACCAAATATAAGTCCGGTTTGCAGTTGGCACTAGGAAGCTTAACCAATCCAAGTCCACTAAAATCAGCCTGAACCCAAACCCAAATCAGAAACTTATTGGAAACAGGGTAACCGAACTCGGACCGAGTTCTGTCCGAACTCTGCTAGAACTCGGTCAGGAAAAAACTAATTTCCTTGTCAGCCTCCTCTTCCAGAAGACCGGGCTCTAATGTTCAAATTTATAAACGTTAGGGGACCAAATTCTGTCCGAACTCGGTCCCCAATAAACCTATAATAGGCATTGGATTACCCATTGTTTTTCACAAATATTTCAATCTTCATTTGCTTGTCTAGTTGAGCTATAAACTTTCTCCATCTCGAAGATCTACTCCCAGCCTTCTAGTTCCAATACAGTTCCAATTTTAGAAGCATGATCGAGTTGTGAAACATGGATTTCCAAGTGTTGATATTTACACTTGTTGTTTGAAGTCAACAAGTTCTTCGTATCAAGAACTTGTGGTAGTTGAAGTCGCCGTGCTCTAGACTCGGATCAAAGCACGTGGAATCTATACGAAGTTGCAAGCCATCCGATCAAAACTTGTGTTTCACTGATAGTGAATTCAACACCAAACAAGAGTTCTTGGAACTGGACTAGTCCTCTCAGAGTAGTATAAAATCTTGGTATTTGCGTTTGCTCATCTTAATTCTTTTACTTTACGCAATTTTCACTTAATTTTTAATTGGAGATTTTTTTTGCTGTACTCTATTCACCCCCTCTAGAGGTGCTATATGGTCCTACAATAAGTACCGGGTTGGTTGTCCCAAGTGGAGGCAGAGCCCTTTTGAGCATACACAAACTATACGATCACAATGGATCCCAAAAATTGAAAGACCCTAAAAATTTAAACTTTCGTTTGTACTACTAATGTGAAATCTACAATTTTAGATTTAGGTCTGCCTATTTTTAGAAACTATAACAACATGGACCTTAAAATGTCAAAAAGATGTCCATTTTCTAGAATAGTGAAAAAAAGTTATTTTTTAGTATTTGTACATAATTTTTAGAATGTCGAAAATAGTTCTAGATGGAGGTTCCAATCTCTTGGAGAGTAGTAGCAAGGAATTAAGCGCTTCACATAATATTGTATAATATAGTATTACATATCATTACCATACTAAATATTGTTAATGTCTTGTATTTTATCCAATAAAATTAGTCTTAACTGTAACTTGATACCCTCAACTATTGACTATGTTCAACTTGATATCCTAAACTTTTTACTCGAAAATTTGTAACCATCAACTATTAAATAACTTTAACTTAATATCCAAAAAAAAAAAACAAATTACCCCACCTCCCCTCCACCCATCACAACCCCGCTCCCTTCCACACCCTCCGGCCACCCCCTCTCCGGTCACCAAGCTGCCCCCGCTACCCATCCCTGGTTGCACCACCCCGCCCCGCCCCCTCACTATCCACGGTGCCGCCGCTAGCTCTGCTCGCTAAGCGTCGCTACACTTCGCTAAGAGACCGACGTTTTGTGTCGCTTATATGCGTCGCTATGTGTCGGTGAACGTCGCTGATTTCTGCAACTTTTACCTTCATTCGATGACAACTTTTGGGTCGCTATATTTTCCAACACGATGTTGGTAAACGTCGCTAAATTGGCGACGTGGGTTGCGACATTTAGCAACATTTCAGTGATCTGCGACTTACAGATACGCGACAACCACAAGGCATCGCTAAAAACGTCACAAAATATCTTAATTAGCAACGTTTTTTGGTAATTTAGTGACGTTTTTTGTTGTCGCTAATGTCACAGATTCTGGTAGTAGGAGGTGTTGGGGGGGTTGGGGGGGGGGGGGGGGGGTTGCGACCGGGTTGTTGGAGAGGGGCGGGACAGGGCAACCAGGTTGTGCAGGGGGATAGAGAGGGAGGAAAATGGACATGAATATTTTTGTCAATTTTTTAGCGTATTAAGTTGTTGCAAAAAAGTTTAAGATATTAAGTTGAAAAATAAAGTTGAGGATATTGAGTTAAAATTAAGCCATAAAATTACAACGATGCACAAGTATAAATGTCATGTAGGCGTATGATGGTGCATCCATAGCATCACGGGAAAAGGAAAAAAAAAAGGGAAAAGAAAAGTAAGTACAATATGTACCTTCGTTTTCATTTTCTTGGAATATAAGACATATATATCAAGCACCAATCTTCTGGTTGGACTTTTACTTATTATGCGTGACCACAAGTAATTCTTTCTTCTCGAGGTTGTCTAAATTATGTTGCATGGACACGGACACAGATACGGACACAGATACGGACACAGACACGAATGTGATATTTGAATTGTGATGTTCCAGCCGAAGGAAGCTAATTATATATACCTGCAAAATCGGAAGGAACTTTCCCGTTGCTGAACCTTCCGGTCGGCTGGTGGCCGATGAAGTCCTGTCCGTACGGGGGGAAGTTGCACTTGGCTATGGTGGGCAAGTAGTTGTTGTTCCCGGTGTCCAGTATGGAGTCCCCGAACGTAAACAGTGCCGGGAAGGCCAGACCAGTCTTGTTTGGCGACGGAACTACTTGAGCTCCACCATTTCTCAGTAACAAGAGGAAGCACAGAGAACTACTGACAACAACAACTGCTGCTGCATGTTGTACTGAACAGAAGAAGTACATCATTATTTTGCTAAATCGAGAAAAGAAGCAGCAGTTGTTCTCAATCACTTCACTACTGAGAGCTCGTGACTGTCCGTTTTATATATAGATCTTCCTGACCCCACGTAGACATGCTTACAGTTGTCTCTTAAATGTTCTTGTATGGGCTCAACAACATTTTTCTCCAACCTGCTGGTACTCGTCCATTACATATATCACATGTTACAGAAGATCCCACTCTTATCCCCTTTGTAGACATAAATATACAGTCTTGTTTCTTCCTCAACGTGCAAACTTTTAGGACACTTTTCACTCCTCAGCTTATGTTTCGAAACAACTGGAGATCTAACGAGCTTGCAGTGCGACATACAACGCAGTTTTGAGGAAGTGCAATGAGTGAGAACGCACTAGGATATGTTATATATTTTTATATGTAAAATGTTACATATTTTATATTTATTTGTACATAACTACGTATAGAAAGAAGTTAGTGGAATTAAACTTTTGGCTAATATTTAGTGAAAGTCTTGATTACAACCTAAAAAAAGAAACATTTTGATGAAGGCCTAGGTGATACCGCCAAATTTGTTGTTGAGTCACTTGAAGAATCATTTAGAATCAATTGCTTCTTGTATGTAGTATATCATGCTATCGCGTCACTTAAGATAAGGTTCAAACAGTATCAAACTATGCTAATGTTTTTTTGGGAGAAGTTGAATTCATTAGATAAGAGATTATTTGAAAGCTTGTTGTACATAATCGTCTAGAAAACACTTTGAGATGTGCTGATCGCTCTAATATTGATGAATTGTTTGAGGACCTAGAAACTTTACAAGATCTTTTACCAAAAGACATTCAGGGACTTAAGATATTAAAATTCATGAAAATTTTTAACTCGTTTCCTGCTAGTGCATTGCCTACAAAGTTATATTAAGAATACCAGTAACTATTGCACCTGTAAAAATAAGTTTTTCCAATTTGAAGTTATTAAAACCGTACATGTGAACAGCCATATCGAAAGAGATTAAATGGACTAGCTCTAATTTTTATTGAAAAAGAGTATTGGCATGTGTTGATTATGAACGATTGGTTGATAATTTTGCAGCTAGGAATGTTAGAAGTTTCTTAATGTGAAGATAGTAAAAGATGTTTGTTTGTTTAGGTTTACTTTATACTTTTAGTCGAATATTATTTCAAACAGAAAGATATTTTAGTTGAATGGTTTTTCTTAGTTTATATTTTAATTTTTGAATTTTTTTAATATGAGAATAAGCATACATTTATTTTTTGCATCGTGCCTAGTCATCTTTGATAAATCTCAACTCCGGGCCTGACGACTATTAAACTGATTTAAGACCTTTCTTATGCAGTCTCCTGAGACAGACCGATGATCTTTTTAGAATAATTTTTCTGTATCTGAATTTCGAGAACATAGCTCAAAATACCTATGTCCTTCATCTCATAACCACCTTCTAATAGCATCAATCATGTCCACACTGTTGTCCTCCAACAACATGTCGTCCACGTAGAATGATAAGATCATAAAGCTCTTTTCAGACCGCTTTATGTATACATAGTGGTCTTCTTGGTGGGTTGTTTTTGATATCGTCACATTCATTACTACTTCTAGGAGCCTTAACTTTCTATCCAACATAGATATAACCTTTCCACATAAAGAACTTTCATTTGCCAAATAAATTTGAGATAAGAGTTTTTCATTGAGTTGTAAAGTGAATATTTATATTATTGTGAGAAGATCAAAATTATATCTTGTAAGAGGCTGAAGCCCGCAAGCCTTTGCATTAAAGTTTGTGTAGAATTCAACAAGGCTTCGGGTCAAAGCTCGTGTATAAGAAGTCTGCGAGGTCTTCGGATCAAAACTTGCATGTGTAACTATTTGTGATAAAAGTATATTAAAGTTGGAGAGAGTTTCAAAACTGGAGTGCATCTTGGATGATACCAAGATACAACTGATATCGATATTCTTGTCTTATTTGTATCACTTATTTTAAATTACCTATTAGCAATCATAATTATGCTGAATTATTAGCTAAATCCTATTCACCCCTCCTTTAAGGTGCTTCCAATATGATGTCTCCTTGATATCATGTGTAACATTGCTTAACCCTGACCACTCGAACTACACCTCTCTAGCTAGCTAGTGTTTATACTTTAGAAACTGTTGCTTCATATGTACCATCTCTCTTTCTCCCTCTCTCTCTCTCTCTCTCTCTACACACACACACATACACACACAAACACACTTGCTCTGATGATTTTGGACTTCCCTCATCTCTCTTTCATCCGACCTTACTCTTCGACCTTCCCCTTTTCCTAGACATCGACCCGGATGACTCTATAAGGTTTGACCTCTTTATAATCTCATCATTAAGAAAAGTGGTATTTACCCCTTTCATCTCAAGGGTTTCTTTTCCATAGAAAATTTTTGTCACTAGATGGTCATCGACCATAGCAGTGAAGAAAGAAACAAAAGCGCCTTGTCCTCCTCTTATAACTTGACTTCGAGACAAATGAGATCACTTATTATTTTGTTGAAGTTGTTCATATGACTAAGAATCTGGGTCCTTCCTTCAAGCAGAGACTGTCTAGTTAGTTCTTGATATGATTGTTAGATAAGGACATTGTCATATACAAGTCGAGAACTTCAATCATAAACGGTCGTAAAAGTTTCTTTCATGACATTATATATAATGGCCTCATCCATCCACTACCAAAATAAGCCACTTTAGCGACGTCCACAAACGTCGCTAAAATGAAAAAACACGTCGCTAATTTAGTTTAGCAACGAATTCTCATTGTCGCGTATTTTTGCGTCGCTAACACAGGATTCGTCGTGATTCGTCGCCATGGCGACGTATATTTGTGACGAAATCATGTCGCTAGCTTTTTAATGGATAGCGACGTTGACCGACGAGGCTTTGCTAATTAGCGACGTAGCAGTTTGTTGCTAAATGTCGTTGACAATTCAGCTGTTAGCGACGTAATTTACAATGTGTAGTGACGTCTCACTAAGTTAGTGATGTCTGGCGAGTGTCAGCGACGTTTACAATACAGGCTAGCGATGCCCTGATACATGAGTAGCGACGTCATTTGCGACGTTCTGTATACTTCTTTGCTGACATGGCGAGTTTGTCATGTTAGCAATTTTGCAACGCATATTGACTGGCTTCGACGTTCGCTTTTCAGGTTAGTGACGTCCTCATACACGTTAGCGACATATAAATGCTTCGCTAGTCGTCGGTAAACGTCGTTATGCATCGATAAATTTCAAAAAAAATTAAAAAAAGGATTCTGTTTGCTTTTCCATCCAGAATCTACCTGCATTTTAAATGACAATTTATAAATAGTAGACCCGGAGCAACCCTC
The DNA here is from genome assembly GCA_029216955.1 of Iris pallida. Classification (NCBI taxonomy): domain Eukaryota; kingdom Viridiplantae; phylum Streptophyta; class Magnoliopsida; order Asparagales; family Iridaceae; genus Iris; species Iris pallida. Next base: position 11,851,500 of record JANAVB010009596.1, on the reverse strand, counting down.
CGTATAATTTTCTAGGTTCGTCGACCCCTTTGGTGGAAAACTCAACACCGGTAAAATTCAATATAGAGACAATTGATGAGAAGACATTACCAATAATCAAACAAATATAATCAACAAACAAATAGCCGGGTGGAAACAAATCCACTACCAAAGGGCTATAAAAAGAGTTTGTCCAATAATGTTTCAATAGGGCACATAACACAAACTGTCACTAAATGAATAAAATAAATACATAAAGACCTGACAATGGGTCGACAAACAACAATACAACACATGAAAATAAGTCCAATAAAGGACTACGCCTGGTCATGAGAAGGAGGTGGAAGTCCCTGCATCTGGTACAACATGAACCTATACTACACTGGTGTCAGCGTTTCCGTCGACGACTCCTGAATAATAGGAGGAGGAGGAGGCAATGGAACCGATAAAGTCGGTGTGGATTCCGACGCATGACCAGGTAGTGTTTTCTCTATGGCTGGCAGTCTAGAGTTGGTGGAATGAGTAACAGTCGCCAACCTCGAAAGCTGATCGCCTATGGCCACCTGCGACCCTTGTACCGCCTGAACAACAAGATCCATCCTCTCCTATATCGCCTGAACGACATGATCTGTCCTCTCGCTCATCTCCCTAAGGGTGTGATCAAGCATATCAAATCATGCGGTGAGCGCCACATCATCCGTCTATGGCTGAGACTGGGGCTACTCCGCAATCCTCCGCAACAGCGCGTCATGCAATTCAGTAACCTGGCGACGATGTTCCTCCACTCGGGCTGACTCCTGTGAGGGCTGTGGGGAATGCACATTGGCAGAGGGGGGCTTGGTGACTACATCCGAGCCAGAGGGGGCTGCGAGGAAGTACCAGCCCTCCCTCCGCAGGTGCACTAGTAATCTCACACTCTAGCCTAAGATACTCATCTTAGAAAAGTACGTATCTCAATATGCATAATATTTACTACTAACCAAGTTGTTTCCCATCTATGGATATATATTGCATATTTCTTAAGTTATACTAAAGTGTGATAATACTTACATAACTCTGTGTGGCCCTATCATCGATGAGCTTTTCGTCCTTCTGATTGATGGCCAGGAAGACGGTCACCATGTTGGCGTCCTCACCCCTCATTATATGTTATAATAATTTGTTTGTTATTGAAATTAAATATTTTACTCCTATTTTCATTAAAATAATATATTACAGTAAAATATATACCAGGCGACAAAAAATGTTCCGTCATGGGAATTGAGCCACCACACCACTTTCCTGCCCTCATCCTAGCCGCCTTCGCCTTCTCCGACTGTTTCTTGTACCTAGGATCGTTGAATCTATCCCTTATCGTAGTTCACTATCGGGCGTGATCCAACCTTGGACCGGTCTTCTGGAGCACTCTCGAGCCTTCTAGTCATTGATCGCATCCTGGATCAACTTGGTGGCAATGACAAAAAATTGTTTCTCAATCATCTCAGTCCGGCGTGGTGGATAAAAATATATTTTCTACAAGAATTAAATTAGTTAGTTATATAATATGCATAAAAGATAATTTATAATAAAAGAAATATACTTTAGTTACCTTGAAGTGGGCAAACCATAATGCCTTCCTCTCATCCGAGGCATCCGAGTAGTTGATCCAAGGGCCACCGTAGTTGGACCTCAGAAATAGCCCCAATGCCCTCTGAACTGACGAAGAACGATATCTATACAACGATAATTATATTCATGAATTTATAGATATAATTATAAATTAATGTTAACTAATTAACTCACTTTGTAGGCCCGTCGGACCAAATATCCATCCTCGTCTCGTCCGAAGGGGCGCATGGGGGATCGCTCGGATCATATCGAGACGAAGTAGGTGCGACCTCCTCCACCCGCTCCTCCATCTCTATATATAGTGATGTCAGCATTCAAAATGGTGGACGAGGTAGTCTCAGGCCTAAAATTGCCCACCCCAGGAGTACTGTCACGTACCGTCGGCATACTCGAAGATGTGACTGGTCGGTGCACTAGAGTATTGTGAGATGAGGGTCCGGAACCATCATCCGATAACGACGTAGCACTCCATCCATCGGTGGAACCTCTATCGGCACAGGATGCTCCTCTACCGGTAGAACCTCTACGGGCATGGGATGCTCCGAAGTAGGATCCTTTTAGTCCTGCCATACCTGATAAAAAAATAGATATATACAAAAAAAATTTAATACATATTCTAAATCAAATCTGCATGCATTTAATATATCACAGTTTATAAAAATAGACCCGGAGCAACCCTCCGTTAAATTTCTAGATAATAACCAAGTCTAGATAATAGCATCCAGAAACATCAAAGTCTAGATAACAACTAAGTCTAGATAATAACAATAAAGTAATCCAGAAACATCCAAGTCTAGATATTAATCAGGTTTAGAAAATAACAAGAAACATCTAGAGTTGTACAAAACATCCAAGTCTAATCCAAAATAAGTCTACCAGAGAAAACTCTGATCAAAAGTCATATCATATATATAACTCTACCCTCTACGTTGGGGTAGATACCACTCCCTCAGCCATAGCGCATAAGCAGGGTCCACATGATCAAGATCAGCTATAGGAGCTGGGTGACTGGAGCTTCTGGTGCCACTGCCTTCTGGTGCCACTTCCTCCTTCACATCGATATCGATTTTAGGAATCACTTCCTCCTCAATAGTAGGAGGTAGTACTTCTTTCTTAACCTTGATCTCTGCTTTAGGTATTACCTCCTCAACAACAGGAGGCATTACTTCCTTCTTAGCAGCAGGAGGTACCACTTCTTCCTCAGCAGCCATTTGTGCTTCTCTCAAGTGACGTACTTGGATCATGGGTGCCATCTGGTAAGATTGATGGAAACATAGATATTAATTATGGGTTGAACAAAATGGCAGTACATTTCACAAGTCTAAATAGTTGTTAAATGGAGATTAATTTGTGGTTAAACATATTTTACATTTTATTTTATTTTCAATCATCTTGTAAAAATTTATCTTCTTCGTTCTCCGCATCCTCATCTTCCTCTTCTGCCTTATCTTTGCTTTCATCTACTTCGTTTTCCTCTTCAGATACTTCTACCTCTTCTACACGATTATACATGTAATATGGAACTTCCATTGTGTCTACGTCAACTGTATTTATTACGAGAGGTAGCTCATCCTCCTGATAAGCTATTTCGTCAACATCGTAGGTATTTCTGACTTTAGTCTTGCATATTGTCCACCAGTTCGATCTAGTTGTCCCCCGTATATGATAAGTAGTGAAGTAAACAATTTGATCCTGACTTTGTAGACAAATGATTCATATCCTTGATATCGACGCCGGTAGTTAATATCCACAAGACCATGCTTGTCAATTTTCCAACCTTGATCTTGGACCAGATCGAACCAATCACACTTGAATAATACGATCTTAGCCAGCTCTATGCCATAGCTATATGTCAACTCCATAATATCCTATAAGACGCCATAGAAATTATTGTCTGGATCGACATCTTTGTAGTTTGTGGATTTGATACCCAAATAACTATTTTTTGTCGAATCAAGATCCAGAAAGTTCTTTCTGATCGGAGCATTTGTTAACTTGAACCTAAACCCATTCACACAATAGCTTGGCTAGATTTTGATAGAATAAATTGGCTCCTTGGCTAGAGTTATAATAGATTCATTCTCTAATATTGCGTCTGGATGATCGATATAAATACCACAAGATAAGAAATTTAATTCAGTGTGTCGTTAATTACTGTATAAAGTGCATATACAAAAAGTAATTGCCGAACACCTTACATATACACTCAACCATTATAGGAAATGATGTCTTATTTCGTGTTCTAGTTCTTCATATGTTATGTATGGTCTATTCGCCCTCACCTCATCAATAAATCTGTTGAAAATAACAACACATCGACCAAATAGTGTAATAATAATATTGGATACCATTACATGCATAGATGACATAAACATGAACGTATTAGTTACTTACCCCTCGAGCTTCTCCACTTTATTCTCATCGCAATTGAGTAATATATACAACTGAGTAGCCCATAGTTCCTTTTCATTCAGATATCTTTTTTCATTTCCCCGAAGGCTTTCTGTAAGGTTTAAAGACTCTCAGTATTGCCTCATTAGATTCAACATATCCATCATCATTTCTCGGAGCTCTTATTCTATTAGTAGCAACATGTGGCTTGAAATACATCGAGCAGAAGTTTGTAATCTTTTTGAGAACATAGGCTTCACAAATAGAACCCTCAACCCAACTATTGTTTTTCATCTTTCTCTTTAGGTGGTTCAAATGCCACTCAAACAGGTACGTCCATCGATAACCGATGGGCCCACCAATACGTGCCTCCTAGGAAAGATGAATTGGCAAATGCTCTATGGAGTCGAAGAACACAAGAGGGAACACCCGCTCAAGCTTGCACAGCGTTACCGTAATATCCTTCTTTTGCTTTTCTAGACGATCAACATGCAACTTAGTAGAACAAAGATCTCTGAAGGATCCCAAATGACCGACGGTAATAATTCTCGAATGCGATCAGAATTAACCTCTCCATAGATACGTGACAGTGATGGCTCTTTATACCCATCAGTTTGTTCTCCTTCGGATCGACACATATTCTTAAATTTGACACGTACCTATCAAAAATTTTTAGGCCCTGAATCCACCTAAAAAGTATTCCTTTATCCTCCCTATCCAGTGAGAAAACTATCTTAGGCTGCTTATACTTTCCATTGCCTTCCTTTATCAAATGCAACACAGAACGTCTGCATATATCTTCCAAGTCCAACTTGGCCTTGGGATTATCTTTCATCTTTTCCTTTACGTCCATCACAATATTAATTATGTTGTCAAACACATTCTTCTCAATATGCATCACATCAAGGTTATATCTGATCACATTGGTGCTCCAATATGGCAGGTCTCAGAATATACTCCTTTTCGTCCAATTATGAGTGCGACCAAATTTATCACACTTGTATCCCTTTGGAGGTTCTTCGATAGCACTTGGATAACCTCCTCCCATATCGTGTCTCTATTCCACCTTGGTGGTGGACTGGCCTTCTCCATAAAGTTGACATGAAAATCATTCATGTTCCTCCGGAACGGATGGTCCTTCGGCAGCAACTGTTGATGACGATCGAAGAAGTATGACTTTTCTTCGTGTTTCAAACGAAAAGCTTTCGTGTGGTCCATGCAATACGGACATGAGAGACGACCATGAGTGCTCCATCCCGATAACATTCTATAGTCGAAAAGTCGTTGATGGTCCATATAAGTGCAACCCTCATCTAAAAGTTCTGCTTTCTGGAACGTGTTGGCACCTACTTTCCACAGCTAATTCAACTCATCTATTAACGGCTGTAAGTACACATCGATGTTCCTCTTCGGGTTGTTTGGACCCGGAATGATAACGGTTAGGAACATGTAAGGAATTTTCAAACACATCCACAGCGGATGATTGTATGGAGTGACAATCACTGGCCAATACGAATATTGGGAACCCGAAAGTGCAAATGGGGTAAAACCGTCAGAGGAGAGCCCTAATCTTATATTACACAGATCAGAAGCAAAATATGGATACTCTCGATCAAAGTGCTTCCATGCTTCTTCATCGGATGGATGATCCAATACTCCATCGATCTGTTTCCGCCTGTGGCAACTCATGTTCTTGGCCGTCTCCTTTACCATAAACAACCTCTACAACCGCGACATCAAAGACAAGTAGTACATCGAGTCGGTCGGCTTCTTTGTACCGAGAGTCCTACTTGAACTTGTTGCCTTGTAGCGATCAGTACCACAAAATCTGCACACATCTTCATCCCTGTCGTCCTTATAGTACAACATACATCCATTGCGACATGCATCAATTTTAGCATATTCCATCCAGAGCGATCTTACTATTCTTTCAGATCGGTAGAAGTTTGCAGGTAACTTGGCACCCTCCGACAAAATCTCTATAATCAACTCGATGATACGGTTGTAGCATTGTTGAGACATGTTAAAATCGGACTTAATGCTCAGCAGTCTTGTAACCACCTCCAACGGTGAATGGTCCTCACAACCAAGATACAAAGAAGTCTTTGTATTCTCCATCAACTCCATGAACTTTGTAGCATCAAAATTTGGTGCCTCCTCAGCCGCATCATGATTGTCCGAATCGAAACTACGCCCCGCAGTGTCACGCCCCGACCCAAAAAATCATTCATCCTTGCATCGATTTATTCGAATCATCGTCCTCGCTGGGGCGTGATGCCGTATGAGTCTGGAGTTGCACTAAAATAAGGCAAGATGACAAGTTCTTAAATGGTTATCTTTGATTTGAAATTAGCAACAGAAGAAAACAAAGTATACAAAATAATTCTCTTTACAGATAAATGAATTGGGATTACAAAGGCTTTCAATAGCCCAACTGAATTTGCCTATTGGCTACAACACTCAGGCTCTTTCTTGCCCACAAAGAATTTCACCGTTTCATACATCTTGTCTTCTATATCTCAGTCGCATCAATCTTGTTGTAAGATCGAGCGTCAATACGGTCACACACTTCAAACGCTACGACATTTCATGCCTCAACGCGATCAAGCAAAGCTTCGCTGCGAGCAGACCATTCTCTGAACCTGCTAGTAAACTAGTGAACGATTAGTACTTTCGTCCTCGTTGTACTGATCAAAGACCCACTTAACAAATCGACATTTAGTAATGTATTAATTCATGCAAGCATACAATTTAGTTCTCTTCCTATGTTCTCCTTAGGATCAGTTCATGGCATATTTGAAGATTGTAAAGCATGTTATTTCAATACGTATAAGCAAGCAGGCAACTAATAGCAATGTCATGTTGTTTCGTGACTTCTTACCAATATCGATGCACTCTCCCTTGCACCGACGCAAGGTGAAACACGCCTACCATCCTTCCCTGTCATGTTATAAGTGCTCATTATACATGATCTAGGTGTGCAGGATATATGTGTACCTTGTACTTTCGACCCAGGATCTATCTGTGCAGGATATATGCGTACCTTGTACGTTCCTTATCTACATAAAGGTCACTAGCTTTCCAGATTAGAATGAACTTATATTTCTTAAATCGAATATGTAAGACGATGATCGCTCTGTGCAGTTGCTAACCCAAACATCAGAGGACCCCCAAATTACTCGAGTAAGGGGCTTATCACATCAATAGCAGGTCACAAACCGTCTTAATAAAGTGCACCAACAATACCGATATTCCGTAGTCCCTCCTAGGTCGAACGGTCCTATTGCCATGGCGAACCATGTTCAAGGGAAAAAAACACCCGTGTACAGAAAATATTTCTTTAAGGCCATTTGACCATGCAACACATTCTTTCATACAACCAAGCATAATCGCCTATCTCTATTTCAATTGGCACAATGCTCCAACTCAATGTTCATCAATGAACTCCTCGAAGGCCATAAACATTTCGAAGGCACCACGCCACATTGGATAGTTCTGCCACATTCATGCCACAATTGTCCCCTTCGCAATGAAGCCATCATTTGTAAGTCTCGAGCATGTAAGCACGCTTTGATATAATTATTCTCCATTCCTTCTGTCGTGTATTCGATGCACGCCTTGATTCAGTATTTTCGTACTCTATGCCTTAGTGTTCATTGCGTTAGACTTATGTTCCTTCCCCCCGACTCGTACAATTGAGGCATGCCTTGATAGGATATTCAATGTTCTATAGCTCGTGCACTGAGGCACTCATGCAGATATAGTCTTTCAAAGTTCTAGCATACTAACTCGTGCACGGAAGCACAGAATGACTCGTGCGTTGAGACACTTATCGATACAGTTATCTCATATTCTTATAGCTTTTGCACCGAAGTTCTCACCTTTGTGATATTCAATGTTCTATAGCGACTCGCACATTTGATGTACGTTACATTTCAATTATTTTATCTAGTGTTCGATACGTACTATTTTCATCTCTCGATCGAGCCACGCCCGTGGTCTCGATAGGTTAACTTAGCATACAACTATATATTTTACTTAGGCATGAAGGAGTAGAAAAGAGAAGTCAAAGCCCCCACCTTGAGCCGATACACCATATCATTTTGTCGAGCCGATGCGGCTCGATTTGATAACTTTGTTGCACGACCACCTCTTATGACTTGGCCATTCGAACACTTCGTGTTACGTTGAATTATCCAAGCGGTTTGGCCTACCATGCCTATGCTTCAGTCCATAGCAAGGCGATGATTTGGTTTCACGAACACCATTTCAAATAAGACAAAAATGTTGACCTCTTATATTTCAGCACAAATATATAGCCTGCACACGAAACCAACTAAAATCAATACTTTTTCGAATCAGACTAATGTCTTGCGTTGATTCGATTTCTTAGAATCTTTGAACTGACTCAATGCTTTCTCTCGGTCCAACTTAACACTTGCATCGATCTTATTCGATGCATTCCTCGGGTCGACGTAACTTTTTGTATCGATCCGACTCGATACATTCTCGGGACAAGGTGACTTTTGTATCGATTTGCATCGATACTTAATTGGGTCAACTCGGCTCTTCGAGTCAACAACTCAGCATAATGCACCGTGCGGAGTAGGGTATTACATAATATACCACTCAAAACAAGTTTCGTCCTCGAACCGAAACCAACACTCAATTCCAAGTGCTTCTCTAGATCATTTCACGATCTCGTCCAACTATCGTTGTTCCATTTTAAACACTCGTGCAAGATTTCAATAACTTTTAATCTTTCATGCAGCTCAATTTGAATACAGTATACAACTAGATTTGGATCGTACACCTATTCAAGGCGTCCCCAAAAAATGTGTATTTTAGCCAAGCCCAGTGGTAAAAAATTGGAACAAAGTTGACAGATAAATTTCAATCCTATGCTTGCTATCTCGTACTCTCGATCAGACTTATCTTTAGCGACTGTTCTCAAACTTTTATCGCATATGTATATTCGATACATATGTGATTCATTCAACAAAGTCGTCGCATGCGGCGCGATTTAAAAGTCATATTTCTCATTTTCGTTTGTTTCGTATGGACTATTAATTCTATGCATCGTGTCGAGCCATCGTACATCCGATCGCAACGATCCTCCGCAATGTCTTGTATTAGAAGTCGTTGTCCAACTATTTTCGATGTCTGACTACGCAACTCAGCAACTCATGTTGATACGATTTCCTTTGTTGACTTGCAAATGCATCAATAATCAAGGCTACGCCCGCTAGATGACTTATCCAGAGACCGTGCTTAGGTTCTCCCGACGCAAATTTAAATTGACATTGCACAAAGGCCACAATCTATTCAACACAAAAGTTTACTCGAAGCGACGATGCTCAAGGCAACAATCGCTTTGACTCAAAGTCTCTACGATGCGTCTTATGTTTGATTCCTAACGAGTAGAAAATTCACTAGCCAATAGCCAAATTCCCAACTTATCCGTCTCGTAACATCGAATGTAAGTTCGATTCGCGCAACTCAATCGCAAGGTGAATCCAAATCTAGCGACATAACTTGTAAGTCATTCTCTTACCGCTCGATCTCGTGTATAGCACGATTATCAAAAAATTGTCTAGACTTATCATCAACATGCACCACATTATATTTGTTATCGATGCAATTTCATATACGATATCGCATGGGTCATCTTACGATCTGCAATATTCAATTTAATTTGGCGGTCAAGTCTTCTAGGGTTAGCTGTCCCGAAGCTACGCTCGATAATTGTGGATCATTAACGAAGGACAGTTACTACGAACCATGATTTATCTTATTTCGGAGCCAAATCACGTTCCAATGATTTTTATGTGACTACCCAATTTCGGATAAAACTATTTCTATCGGCACAACTGATGTGCAACTATCCTCCGAGTAAAGTCATGTACTACCTGTGATAATTTTGTATTTTATGAAACATCTACACGTATTAAGTTCGAATCTTTCTACCCACGGTCGACACCCGAGATGCTATACGCATCAAAACAATCATCTATGACTTTATAGTCTCGCCATGTGCAATCACAAAGTTTACGATCAACCAGTTCGACACTTCCGTATTGCTATTCTCAAAATTTATGATATCATAGGCCTGCCCCATTTTGTATTCTCAAATCGTGCTTACGTTTTCTTGTGTATCGATTTCGATAGGTCATATCAATTTCGATACCATGAGGGTCAACTTTGAATCTGCATCAACGTCAACTTTAGTTCGTATTGCATACATCTAAGTTCACTACAAACTTTTCCAAACACATTAACTCGTTTTCCGATTCGCCGCATCCTACCATACTTTGATTGCGTAACCGAGTTACCGATTGTCCAACATCGAACCCTCAAGTTACACAATCACGCCCTCTAAGTTTTACGTGTTTCAGTCGTACTCGAATGAGTTTTGCCGCAACATAACCAACTATCTCTTAGGCACTATTTATTCGCATCAACGAACTCTTTACCGAAATCGCACATCGTGCGATCCGATTATAATTCGTATCGCCCAATATTTCTATCGAGATCGCAAGTCGTATGATTCGATTACGATTTGTCTCGTCCAATATTTCTTCGAGATCGCAAGTCGTGCGACTCGTTTACAAGTTCAAGTTTCCTATCCCGTCGATCCGATTATTGCATCAAGGCATAATCGTTTCGTTAGTCTCGGTCGTTCGACCGACTTACAAATTTTAATCCGACGTATCATTCATTGATACGAGTCCCCCGTCCTATCATTCCAACCGGTTATCGAAGAATACTTGTATCAACATACCGTCATACAAATTTCCAATCGAGCCTCGGTACTCTTCCGTCCATTGCGACAAACCTTCCGCAATTCTTACAACGTATCGATGCAATTTGTCGCATGCATGGTATAGCATATACCACTCAGAATTGAGTCAGTCATCGCACACGTGGTATGGCATATACCACTCAAAATTCACGTTATTTTTCTTGCATCATACTCGGTATGAACCAACTGTCTATTTTGACTCACGATTTCTGCAGTGATCATGCCGATCACAACCGTAACTTTTTTATTAATCAAATTCCAACACAACTCAGCCAATATTTTCATTTGCCAACACAAGTTTGATGCGCAATCGAACTGATTCGTTTCTTATCAACTTATGATTTCAGAGTTCTTTTCGTTGTATCTCGTGCAACGTATTATTAAGTTTCAACCGTTGCATCTCGTGCAATGTTTTAATTCAGTCTCCTCCATTGTATCTTGTGCAACATTTTAATTCAGTTTCCTCCGTTGTATTTAGCACAACATTTTAATTTAGTTTCCTCCGTTGCATCTCGTGCAAAATTTTATTTCTGATATTCAAAGCAATGCTCGAATTCGTTCAACGCATTCGATATCAACTTTCACGTTCATTGCAACGCATCATTCATAACTTGTTGCAATTGATATCGCAATATTTCACAACTTCCATTGTATCGATGCAACTAATATTTCTCATCTCCACTGCTGCATTAAAACAACAAATATTTTGATTCACATTTCTCAACTTGTTGTACTTGCAGCAACAAATATCTCAATTCACATCTCGCGACTTATTGCGTTTGCGACAACGATTATTTCACGGCTTGTTGCACTCGATGCAACAAATATTTTGCGACTTCCTTAGCAAATATCATGTAATTTCCAAAGCATATACGGCAAAATTATACGATTTGTATTAGACTTATTGTATGGAACATCCAGTGCGGCATCGAGTAGAGTCAAGAGTCATTTCATGGTGGTGGGCAACTTTTTAGAATTGAAACGAAGCAAGCGTCCCGAGAAAATTGAGCCTAGAGATCTGATACGAATTTGTCACACCCCGAGTCAAAAAATTGCTCGTCCTCGCATCAATTTGTCTGAATCATCGTCCTCGCTGGGGCATGATGCCGTATGAGTCTGGAGTTACACTCGTACAAGGCAAGATGACAAGTTCTCAAATGGTTATCTTCGATTTGATATTAGCAACAGAAGGAAACATAGTATACAAAATATTTCTCTTTATTGGTAAATGATCTAAGATTACAAAGGCTTTTAATATCCCAACTGAGTTTGCTGATTGGCTACAACACTCAGGTTCTCTCTTTCCCACAAAGGATTTTACCGTTCCATACATCATATCTTCTATATCTCGGTTGCATCAATCTTGTTGCAAGACCGAGCGTCAATGCGGTCGCACACTTCAAACGCTACGACATTCCATGCCTCAACGCGATCAAGCGAAGCTCCACCGCGAGCAGATCATTCCCCGAACCTGCTAGCAAACTAGTAGGAGATTAGTACTTTCGTCCTCGCTGTACTGATCAAAAACCCACTTAACAAACCGACATTTAGTAATGTATTGATTCATACAAGCATAAAATTTAGTTCTCTTTCTATGTTCTCCTTAGTTTTAGTTTATGACATATTTGAAGTCTGTAAAGCATGTTATCATGACAAGCATATTATTTTAATACGTATAAGCAAGCAAGCAACCAATAGTAATCTCGTGTTATTTCGTAACTTCCTACCAATATCAACGTACTCGCCCTTGCACCGACGCAAGGTAAAATACGCTACCATCATTCCCTGTCATGTTATAAGTGCTCTATATATATGATCTAGGTGTACAAGATATATGTGTACCATGCACTTTCGATCTAGGATCTATCTGTGCAGGATATATGCGTACCTTGCACTTTTGACCCATCGTTCTTTATCTATATGAAGGTCACTAGCTTTTCTGGCTAGAATGGACTTATATTTCTCAAATCGAATATGTAAGACGGTGATCGTTCTGTGCGATTGCTAACCAAACAGCAGAGGACCCCGAATTACTCAAGTAAGTAGCTTATTACATCAATAACAGGTCGTAAACCGTCTTAATGAAGTGCACCAACAATACCGATATCCTGCAGTCCCTCCTAGGCCGAACGGTCCCAGCGCCCTGGCGAACCACGTTGGAAGGAAGAAAACACCCGTGCACGGGCAATATTTATTTAAGTCCATTTGACTATGCAACCCATCTTATCTTTCATACAACCAAGCAAATTCCCCTATCTCTATTTCAATTGGCACAATGCCCCAACTCAATGTTCATCAACGAATGCCACGAAGGACATAAACATTTTGAAGGCATTATGCCACATTGGATAGTTCTGCCACATTCGTGCTACAACTGTTCCCTTCGTAATGAAGCCATCATTTGTAAGTCTCGAGCACGTAAGCATGCTTTATTAAAATTATTCTCATTCGTTCCGTCGTGCATTCGATGCACGTCTCGATTCAGTAATTTTTATATTCTATGCCTTAATGTTCAATGCATTGGACTTATGTTCCTTCCCTCCGACTCGTACAAATGAGGCACGTCTCGATTAGGTATTCAATGTTCTATAGCTCGTGCACTGAGGCACTCGTGCCGATATAGTCTTTTGATGTTCTAGCATACTAACTCGTGCGCGGGGGCATGAAATGACTCGTGCGTTGAGGCACTTGTCGATATAGTTATCCCATGTTCTTATGGCTTGCGCATCGAGGTGCTCGTCTTTGCAATATTCAATGTTCCATAGCAACTCGCACATTTGATGTACGTTTTATTTCAATTGTTCTATCTAGTGTTCGACACGCACTATGTTCATCTCTCGATCGATCCATGCTCGTGGTCTCGATAGGTAAACTTAGCATATAACGTTATATTTTACTTAGGCATGAAGAAGCAGGAAAGAAAAGTCAAAGCCCCCACCTTGAGCCGATATGTCTTGTCGTTTTGTCGAGCCGATTCGGCTCGATTTGATAATTTTGTTGCACGGCCAACTCTTCTGACTTGGCCATTCGAACACTTGTTACGTTGAATTATCCAAGTGATTTGGCCTACCATGCCTATGCTTCAGTCCGTAGCAAGGCGATGATATGGTTTCGCGGACACTATTTCAAATAAGGTAAAAATATTGACCTCTTATATTTTAGCGTAAGGGTATAGCCTGCACACGAAACCAACTAAAATCAATACTTGTCCGAATCGGACTAATGCCTTGCGTCAATTCAATTTCTTAGAATCTTCGAGCCGACTCAATGCTTTCTCTCGGGCCAACTTAACACTTGCATCGATCTTACTCGATGCATTCCTCGGGTCGACGTAACTCCTTGCATCGATCTGACTCGATGTATTCTCGGGACAAGGTAACTCTTGTATCGATTTGTATCGACACTTAATCGAATCAACTTGACTCTTTGAGTCAATGACTCAGCATAATGCATCGTCCAGAGCGGGGCATTACATGCAGTGTCAAAAACCATGTTCACCCACCCTTTGTCGTAATCAGCGTGGTCATAGACATCCATATAAAGCTCCAAATTAGGCTATGGCTCCGATGCTAAAGGCATAAGCTCTCCGTGTGAGGTCCATTGATAGAAATTCGGCATGAAACCTCTAGAGTACAAATGATATGTCATCCACTTCAGGATGATATTTCAAGTTGTGACATTTTACACATGGATACTTAATTTTGGTACAATCTATATATTGAGAGAATGCCTTAGCGAACTGCAGGAACTGCTCTACCCCTTGCATAAATTCATCCTGTACAATGCACATGTCATCAAGATGACGATTGTACATCCACAAACGATAACGCAGATAGTAATTCATATCCATTTGAAGATGATTCTACAAACATAAATAAATATTATCCGAGTACATTTTCCAAATGGATGCATAGACACGTGAGTATTAAATGAGTGTCGTCACGTGTTCAATGTCAGCCATTCTCTTCGAAGATAATTGAATTTTGCAAGCCTTTTAAGGCTTTCAGAGTTCTATCGGATTTTCAAAAAATAATATAAAAGGCCAAGTATTATAATTTTCTTTTCTAGGATTTTTCATTCTTTGTTTTTTAATTTTTTTTTACTCCTTTCATTTTTTGTCTTTTATTTTATTTTTCGGAATTGGTATAACTCTAAAAGCCTCAAAACGGCTTATAGATGTAAACTTACTTTTTCATAGAAGGGCTGACATGGACACTTGACTTTGGGCTGACACGAACACTTACTTAATTAAGTATCTAAGATACCTAGCTAGTACTTACCTACATATCACCTTAACTCTAGGTATTTATGTATTATATGGATATCATGTACCATGGTACACAATATCACATTGATACTCTCTTGTATCTTGATCCTAGGATATAGTTTCAAATACCCATGACATTAATTATACACACGTTCATCAAAGTACCATGAAATGAAGTGTCCTTGTGAGCCGTTCTCACAAAATAAATGCAACACAAAAGGCTTACACACGTAAATTTCCTTTTGCGAGGCCGGCTTACATGGAACACTTGATTTCAGGCTACACACATTACCATTCATATCTACACTTGACACCATACCATATCTTATAGGATACACTCTAGATACTTTCAATTAAACCCCAACTTACCTTGACAATTATCCAATTTCTAAAATATCTTATATACTACTAGGATACTCACTCTATACACTCTAGGTATTACGATATACACTTAGGTGTTGTCACGTGTTCTTTGTAAGCCATTCTCTGAAAATAAAATATACTTATACAAGCCTCTTGAGGCTGTCAGCGGTATACTAGATTTTTGAAAAAATCTATAAAAGACTAAGTTGTTCAACTTTTTGGTATAACACTGACAGCCCCAAAAGACTTGCATAAATAAATTTAGTTTCCAGAGAAGGGCTCACATGGACATTTGATTTTGGAATAACACAGACACTTAACGTAAGAGATAATGATCTTTGTCGTCATGTGTTCCTTGTGAGTCCACAGGAAAAATTTGACCTCGGAGTGTCCAAGATAGCACTTACCATAAAATACTAGACGATACCTAGCCAGCACTTACCTACATACCTAGCTAGTATCTTGACACATGTCTTGACACTATACCAATCATATCTTATATGTGACACAAACCTATATTCACACCCTAAACTAGAAATTACACCTATAATCTTTTCACGGTACCTTACTAAACTAGGAAATACACATAAAATTAGTGTGTGTCGGTGTCCAATGTCAGATTATTTTTATTTGAACAAGTTAAAATTTCACATAAATGAATAGTTCCCTTCATGAATATTTGCACGAAGATTTAATCATGAATATTTGTACCTTGATTTAAATTATAGTCACAAAACACAACACAATAATACACACGATGTATTTATGTGTGTCGTGTCAGTGGGTATGTGTCTATGTCATTTTCATGTTAGCAAAAGGGTATGTGTGTCGTGTATGTAAGTACGTGTCTGTATGTAAGTGTCGTGTCAGCAAGAGGGTATGTGTGTCGTATGTCAGTGTCCAACCTACACACGATGTATGTATATGTGTCGTGTCAGTGAGTGTGTCAGTATCGTATCAGTGAGTATGTCAGTATCGTATCATGTCAGCAAGAGGAGTGTATCAGTATCATGTCAGCAAGCAGAAGTTAGGGTTAGGGTTACCTGAGGCGGAGTTGAGAGTCGCTGCGGTAGGGGTTCGTCGGGGTAGGGGGTTGTCAGGACCGGGGGTCGTCGGGGCAGTGGATCGCCGGGACAACGGGTTGCCGGGGCAGCGAGTCACCTCGAGAGAGGTCGGGAAAGGAGACGCGGGGGAGGGGGTTGCCGGAGATGAGAGGGGCAAGGGGGCAGCGGGTCGCCGGAGTCTAGAGGGTCGAGAGGAGCCAGGAAAGGAGACAAGAGGGGCGAGGGGGTAGGGGATCACCGGAAGGAGGGGGCCGCCGGAGGCTGGGGTATCGCCGGGGGGAGGGGATTGCCGGAGACGAGAGGGGCAAGGAGAGAGAAATTTTGGGGAGAGCACAAGATTGAAAATTTTAGGAAAAAATAATGAAAAGTCGATTGGCCAGCAACCGTATATGAAATAATTTAGCGACATCCGCAAAAGACGTCGCTAAACGTCGCTTCTACTAATATAAGGGCAACATTCAAGTGGATCAGTCGCCAAATGTCGTTGTTTAAAAAACAGCGACATTTTCTGACTAAACCGCCACTACTAAAATCTGCTCATATAGCGACGTATATTAGCGACGGATGCTTGTGGCGTCGCCAAACATTGAAATATAGCGACGCCACGAAGGAAACGTCGTAAAACGTCGCTGACTAGCGACGTTCTGCGACAGAATACTAAAAACGTCGCTGAATAGCGACGTTTTGTGACGTAACTTACTTAACGTCGCCATTTTGGCGACGTTTAGCGACGGCTAATAAGGACGTCGCTAACTCTTTTATAATTAGGGCAGAGAGTTCAGTCGAACGAAAATTTTCGAACGAAAATTTTTTTCCCCCCTCGACCCGATTTCCTCCTCCGGCGAATCCCTCCCCCCTCCCCCCCGACGACTCCACCGTCCCCCCTCCCCCCCGACGAGTCCCCTCCTCTCCCCGACGACTTCCCCCCTTCTCCACCGGCGAATCCCTCTCCCCGACGACTTCCCCCCTTCTCCACCGGCGAATCCCTCTCCCCGACGACCCCCCCTCCCGTCGAGCTCCTCCTCCTCGAGCTCAGGTAAACCCTAAGCTCCCCCTCCTCCTCCTCCTCTCCCACGGACACACACACACACGGACACACACACGAACACACACACGGACACACGTACACACACAGACACACGTACACACACAGACACATGGTTTTGTTAGATAGATCTGAGTTTTGTTCAGTCTTTAAGCCTTTTTAATGCATTTGTTTAGTTCCTCCTTGATCATTCATGTAAACCTTATGTTATTGGATATATATCGGCTATTATGGTTACATGAGGATGTGAGTTATAGGTTAGAGGTTGAATTGGGGCTGAGTTAGCCTTGAAGTCATGGGTTGAGAGTTGAGAGGTTGGAGTATGGAGTTAGGAGTGAATGTGAGGGATAAGTTTATATGTAAGGTATGAATTATATATATATATATGATGTTTTGAATACATGTGATTGGTAGTCCAAGTTATTATAGGATTTTGGTTTATAGCTTGTATATAGGCTCTTGTATATATAGTTTACCCAATTAGGATTGTTTCTAGGGTAACATATAAGGCTATGTTGGTTAGGCCTAATTAGACTTTAGTTGACTAGCCCAAGACCTAGAATGCCTTGGTATTGAACCTAATAGGCTATGTTTGACCAATAGTTGACTTTAGTCTAGATGAGGCTAACCTAGACTAGTTTGACCTTGTTTGACCAAACTAGACTAAGGTTGACCTAGTTTGACTGTTAGAGTTGACTAGAGTTGACCAAGTTTGACTTTGACCTAGATTGACCTAGAAATCATATAGATTGCATTGTATCCTTCATTTCTCTTGTATTTTGCATATCATGACCTGTATTGCTCTATTTAGGACTTTGTGGCTCAGATTCAGACACCTGATATTTATCCGTCTTAGAGCCTTGGTTTGGGATACCAAGTTGGGGTTAGAAATAGGATACTAGTTAGCTATTGGTATGTGTAGATATATATTAGATAGATAGTTGGATGGATAGGTGGATAGATGGATGGGGAGTAGAAGGTGAGCTGCTGCCCCCATTCCAGCAACAGCAGCAGCAAGAACAGCTGTTGTAGCAGCAGTTTACATCAGCAGTAGCACCCCCATGGCCCCCCACTTGTAGTGATTAGCACTAATGGGGGCAGGAGAGGTAATTATAGGAGTAATTAGATCTAGATCTAATTAGCACTTGGCTACAAGGCATATTCCAAGAATATTCTAGAGAATATTCCAAGTCTATTCTAAGGAATATAGCGACTCCTATCGTTTGAATTAACCACATCTTGGCTATTTGTTAAATAGATCGACCCTGAGCTCCCATGTTCAGTCGTGCCTTCAACATCATGTTCAAATGAAGGTGACAAGCAGATGACTATGAAAAAATATGTCGTATTGAGCTTCATAAAGAAATGCAAGATTACTACATAGGAGGAAAGGTTTGGTAGGATTACGTCAAAGCACACGGCTTAGAAAATTATGACATATTTGTCTTCCGACACCGTGGTAACATGGTTGTCACATTAAGGGCCTTTGAGGAGGTGGCATGTTGTGAACAAATATATCCTTAGTTCTCCTACGTAATGTTAAAGTAAATCCGTAGAAGAACTATAAGGATATATTTTTTCACAACATGTCACCTTGTCAAAGACCCTTAATGTACCAACCATGTTACTACGGTGTCGGAAGACAAATATGTCATAATTTTCTAAGCCGTGTGCTTTGACGTAATCCTACCAAACCTTTTCTCCTATGTAGTAATCTTGCATTTCTTTATGAAGCTCAATACGGCATATTTTTCTATAGTCAGCTGCTTGTCACCTTCATTTGAACATGATGTTGAAGGCACGACTGAACATGGGAGCTCATGGTCGATCTATTTAACAAATAGCCAAGATGTGGTTATTTCACAGAAGCCATGAATTACCGGGAAAGCTGATGTCGCGGTCTAGTCACAAAACGTCGCTGTTTTGTTTAACTCAGCGACATTTTGCGACTCCACATTAGGGACGTGATTATCAGTATGTGTCAGATCTTAGTATTCCTAAGTAAGAGTGGGTATATGTGAGTGAGTATCATTAGAGTGTTAGAGAGTTAGTTCAGTCCTAGTACCTAGAGTATATAGAGTATCTTAGAAATATAGGTATGATTGGTACAGTGTTTTGAGCCATTCTTTAGAAATTAAATTTACTTATGCCAAGCCTTTTGGGCCTATCAGAGTTATAGATTTTTTTCGGAAATCTAGTATAACGCTGATTGCCTCAAAAGGCTTGTATAAGTAAGAGTGTATAGAGTACCTTTTGGGCCTATAAGAGTTACTTCACTCAGTTTGTCAAGACAAGTAAACTTTTTAAATGTTGACGGTATATATACCGTCAACATTTGGTACTTTTGCCTTGTAGCTACAGGCAGTTGCCTGCATTTTGCCTTATAACTTGGCCTATGGCCTGTGCTTAAGCAGTGTGGACTTCCAGGTTAGGGTGTTAGTTCATGATTAGCATTATTTAGATATTAGTTTCAGTTAAAGGGTTAGTTAAGATTAGGATATTAGTTTATGTTAGAAGGAATATGAGAGTTAGTAGATGTTAAAGTAGGATATTAATTTATTAGTTAGGATAGATAGTTTGAGTTAGGATACTGCTCAAGCACAGGCCAAAGGGTCGATATTGGGTATTAATTTAAAAAGTTTTACTTGTCTTGACAAACTGAGTTAAGTAACTCTTGTAGACCCAAAGGGTCGATATTGGACAGTTGGTGTCGTGTACTCCTACAAGTACAATTATACCTCACCAATAATCTCAGTTTTCTCTAAACTGTCGCTCTCTACTGACCTCTATCTAAATTGCGCACCCATATCTAAACTGCCTTAATATTCATTCACTGACTGCAATGTGCATCTATCTATCTTACAGAATTATCCTCAATTGGATATGGATATGAATTACTACTTACGAAATAGTTGACTTTGACCTTGATTGGCCTAGGAATCATATAGAATTGCATGTATACTTCTTTTATTTTATATTGACTTCCATGATATGACAGCTCCTCAAAAAAAAGAATCCTCTACTAGACATCGCACTCTCCTTTTCAGAACATCAACTAGTATTACTACCTTGATGTATATATAAAGTATGCATGTATAATAGTAGGTAATGATATGCAAAACTGAAAAGATAAATGCAATGCATGAATGAATGGATGAAAAGATAAATGCAATCCATCGGAAAAGCTTTGACACTTGCATATCATTCACTACCTTGATGTATCTATCTTACAGAATTATGGAGCTGAATTACTATCTGCGGAATCGTACTTGGATGTACAACCGTCATCCTGATGACATGTGCGGTGTGCGGGATGAATTCATAGAGGGTGTACACCAGTTCCTGCAGTTTGCCAAGGCGTTCCCTCAGTACATGGACGGTACCAAAATTAAGTGTCCGTGTGTGAGATGTCGTAACTTTAAATATCATCCAGAAGTGGATGTCACGTATCATTTGTACTCGAAGGGTTTCACGCCGAATTACTATCAGTGGAGCGAGCACGGAGAACTTGTGTCTTTAGCATCGGAGTACGAGCCTTATGTTGATGTCCACAACAACGCTCCTTACGACGATGGGTTGGTGAACATGGTTTTTGACGCGGCCGGGCCTAGTTTCGATCCGGATGATCATGATGCACCTGAGGAGGCACCGAACCCCGATGCTGCACAGTTCATGGAGTTGCTGGAGAATGCAAGGACTCCATTATATCCTGGTTGTGAGGATCATTCACCGTTGGAGGTGGTTACAAGATTGTTGAGCATCAAGTCCGATTTTAACATGTCGCAAGATTGCTACAACCGTATTATGGAGTTGCTTATAGAAATATTGCCTGAGGGTGCGAAGTTGCCTAAAGACTTTTACCGGTCTAAGAGGATGGTTAGATCGCTCTGGATGGGATATGAAAAAATCGATGCCTGTCGCAACGGGTGCATGTTGTACTACAAAGACGACAAGGATGAAGACGCCTGCAGATTTTGTGGTGTCGATCGCTACAAGGCCTGTGGTAGAGGAAAGTCTGTCGGTACCAGGAAGCCTACCTCTTCGATGCACTACTTGCCGTTGACGCCGCGTTTGCAGCGGTTGTTTATGGTGAAGGAAACTGCAGAAAACATGAGTTGGCATAAGCGGGAACATACCGAAGGAGTGTTGGATCACCCATCTGATGGAGAAGCATGGAAGCACTTTGATCGAGAGTATCCAGATTTTGCTTCTGATCCGCGTAATGTTAGATTGGGTCTCTGCTCTGACGGTTTTACCCCATTCGGACTTTCAGGATCCCAGTATTCGTGTTGGCCTGTGATCGTCACCCCGTATAATCTACCGCCTTGGATGTGCATGAAGACTCCATATATGTTCCTCACCGTTATTATCCCAGGTCCGAACAATCCGAAAAGGAACATTGATGTTTATTTACAACCATTGATTGATGAGTTGAATCAGCTGTGGGAAGTAGGTTCCAACACGTACGATGTATCTAGAAAACAAAATTTCCAGATGCGGGCAGCACTTATGTGGACCATCAACGACTTTCCGGCCTATGGAATGTTATCTGGATGGAGCACGCATGGTCGTCTTTCATGTCCGTGTTGCATGGACGACACTAAGGCTTTCCGTTTGAAACACGGAGGCAAACCGTGCTTCTTCGATTGTCATCGACGATTCCTGCCGAAGGATCATCCGTACCGGAGGAACAAGAATGCTTTTCGTGCTGGCGTTGTGGAGAAGGGTGATCCACCGACAAGGTGGTGCGGAGCCACGATATGGGAGGAGGTTAGAGATTTACCAAGTGCTATTGAGCAGCCTGCTACGGGCTACAAGTGTGACGGATTTGGTCGCACTCATAACTGGACGAAGAGGAGTATATTCTGGGATCTGCCATACTGGAGCACCAATCTGATTAGACATAACCTTGATGTCATGCATATTGAGAAGAATGTGTTTGACAACATAATTAATACTGTAATGGACGTAAAGGGGAAGACGAAAGACAATCCTAAGGCTAGATTGGACTTGAAAGAAATATGTAGACGTCCTGCATTGCATTTGATAGAGGACGGGAATGGAAAGTTGAAGCAGCCTAAGGCAATTTTCTCACTGGAGAAGGAGGATAAAGTGAGGCTTTGTAGGTGGATTCAAGGTCTGAAATTTCCAGATGGGTATGTTTCAAACTTGAGAAGATGCGTCGACCTCAAGGAGAACAAACTGACAGGTATGAAGAGCCATGATTGTCACGTATTCATGGAGCGGTTAATTCCGATTGCATTTCGGGAATTCTTACCGCAGGCAGTTTGGGATCCATTGACGGAGCTTAGCATATTCTTCAGGGACCTTTGTTCTAAGAAATTGCTCGTTGATCGTCTAGAAAAGCAAGAGAAGGACATTGCGGTAACACTGTGCAAGCTAGAGAGGGTGTTTCCTCCTGGATTCTTCGACTCTATGGAGCATTTGTCGATTCATCTTTCCTACGAGGCACGTGTTGGTGGACCCGTCGAATATCGATGGATGTACCCGTTCGAGCGACATTTGAATCACCTAAAAAGAAAGGTAAAAAATAAGGCTCGGGTCGAGGGTTCTATTTGTGAAGCCTATATTCTCGAGGAGATTACAAATTTCTGCTCCTCCTATTTCAAACCTCATGTTGCTACGAATAGAACGAGGGCTCCGAGAAACGACGACGGATATCAAGAATTTAATGATGGAATACTGAAAGTATTCAATGCGTCCGGAAAGCCTTCGGGAAAAATGAAGAAGAGATATTTGAATGACGAAGAGCTAAGGGCTGCTCAGTTGTATGTATTACTCAATTGCGACGAGGATGAAGTGGAGAAGCTAGAAGGGTAAGTAAGGAATGATGAGTTTACGTCATCTCAATGTAATAGTATAAGCTAATATTATTGTACTAATCGTTCTAATGCTTCGTTGTTTTCCAGCACATATAATGATGAGTTGAGGCTGGTTAGACCCTACCTAACAGACGAAGCATTAGAACAAGAAATGAGACGTCATTTTCCTTCTTGGTTGAGCGAATATGTAAGCAGTTCGGTAATATTTACTGGCCTCTTCTAATGCAACTGCGCAATAAATAACTTATTATCTCTTCTTTGATATTCAGGTCGATCGTCTAATTTCACCCGAGATTGAATTAATTAGAACTCTTGCCAAGGGACCAATTACTTTTGTTAAAACATGGCCAAGTTATTGTGTCAATGGCTTTCGGTTCAAGTCGACAAATGCTCCGATCAGAGACAGCTTCCTGGATCTTGATTCCACGAAGAACAGTTGTTTGTGTATCAAGTCTTCGAACTACAAAGACGTCGATCCAGGAAATGATTTCTTTGGCATCTTGCGAGAGATTGTGGAGTTGTCATATAATTATGGCAGAGAACCTGCAAATATCGTGTTGTTCAAGTGTGAATGGTTCGATCCGATTGAAAATCAAGGCTGGAAAATTGACAAGCATGGTCTTGTGGATATAAACTACAAGCGTAGATATCAAGGCTACGAACCGTTTGTCCTAGCAACTCAGGCTCAGCTCGTGTATTTTACAGCTTATCCGAGACGGGGAGCAACGAAGTCTGACTGGTGGGCAGTATGCAAGACTAAAGCTAGAGATACTTTTGATGTTGATGAAAAAGCTTACCAGGAGGACGAGCTACCTCCTGTAACCAATATTGTCGATGTGGACTCCACGGAAGTTACGCATTACACGACACATAATGTAGAAGATGTAGAATTATCCGAAGAGGAAGGCGAAGCCGACGAAGGTGAAGACGAAAGTGAAGATGAGGAGGAAGAGGAAGATGAGGTCGAGGAAGACGAACAAGATGATTATTCTGAAGATGATTGAGAGAGATATTATCTGGACTTAGATGTTTATTGTAGAATGTATCATCATATGTTACCTTGGTTATTATCTTTGTTGTACTGTCATATTTCTAGTCTCTATTATTTGTTGTACTGTCATATTTCTAGTCTCTATTATTTGTTGTACTGTCATATTTCTAGTCTCTATTATATCTTGTACTATCATATGCTGTTATCAGGTATGGCAGGTCGTCGCGGACATTTGCGAGGGCCACGAGGAGGTCGGGATCATCCGGTACTTCCTACAGGTACTGCTAGGGGACGGAGTTTGCCTTCGGTACCTCCTATTGGTACCGGCTCTGGATCCTCGTCGCCGATTACTCCTCCATATCGGACAGTAGCTGGGCCGGTTGGGACGACGTCACGTGGCATATCTCCTGGGACGAGTAGTTCCAGACCTGTTGAGAGGGCTCCCCCGTCTAGCGTTCCTGATGTTGATACGACGATGGAGACGGATGAGCAGATGGCCGAGGAGGATGCGCCGACGGCCGACCAGCATCATGAAGATGATGCGTGCGCACCTCCGGAGGAGGGGAGGACGGAGATCTGGGCCGACGGTACAAAGTAGGTATTTTGGTTTATTATTATTTTTCTTCTGTTTTTATCATAAATTAACTTTTTTCATGAATATAATATGTATGTATAGATATCGTCCTTCAGGGGTACAGAGACGCCTAGGCGATATGCTGAGGCATAATTATGGTGGTCCCTGGATTAACTACTCTGATGCTCCAGACGAAAGGAAGAACTTCTGGTTTACGCGCTTCAAGGTTAAAATAGATTTGTTTTTAACATGAATCATTTAATTTATGCATATTATATATAACTAATAAATATTTGGTTTCGTACTGTTCTAGGATATGTTTTACTATCCGCCGCACCGGGCCGAGCAGATCGAGGGGATGTTTCCTTCCGTCGCTGCCAAGCTGATCCGCGACTCTATCAACGATCAGAAGGATCGTGATCGTGCCGGAAAGCCGATCCAAGGTTGGATCACCCCTGATCAATGGAATGCGATGAAGGCTCGATTCGAGGAGCCAAAGTACAAGGAGAAGTCGGAGAAGGCCAAGGCGGCTAGGCAACATGCCTCGAAGTGGTGCGGTGGGTCGATTCCGATGACGGAACATTTCCGTCGTCTGGTATGTCTTTCTCTTTTAGAAATATTATTTTAATGCAAATCCGATAAATTATTACTAAGATAATATATTTAATTACAGGTAAGGAAGGTCGGTAACGCCGACATGGTGACCGTCTTCCTGGCCACCCATCGGAAGGGCGGAGTCCTTATTGACGAGAGGGCCGAGCAGACCTATGTAAGTATTACAATACGTTATCTTAATTTAATACTTCGTGTCCATTTTAATATAACTTAGTAAATATGATGCAAATAAATATTCATGAAGTTAGTAAAAATAAGTACATTAATTATAAATTAGAAATCATAGAGTACTATCCATACTTTCTAGGCCGAGTATAAGAGGCTGCGGGAACGGGCGGCTGCTAGTGCACCTGATGCAGGAGAGGCCGGTACTTCCTCGCAGCCCACTCAAGCTCCGTCGGAGGACGAGCTGTGGATGACCGCCGCTGGTGGCCTCCGTAGGGGTACGTACTACGGTACGGGATCCTATGGCGCCCTAGTTGCGACCCAGTCCTCTAGGACATCTCCTGCTAGTGTGCATGGTCCACAGCCGTCCCAGGAGTCTGCCCGAGTCCACCAGATGATGGAGTCTCTCCGTGACGACCTGCTACGACGGATCGAGCAGCAGTCTCAGCATCCTACGGACGATCCTGCGCTGCTAGCACGATTGGATGCGCTCGACCGCGGCATTATAGACCTCAGGGAGACGACTGAGAGGACAGAGCGCGCCGTTGGAGGGTTAGAGCGCACGGTGACGGAGTTGCAGACAGGACAGGTGACCATGGCCGAGACGGTGAGAAAGGCGCAGGATTCGATGGTCCAGAGCACTGGTAGAATGTTATCTATCATGGATTCATACAACCAGCGACTTACAGCGTTGGAGCATGCTGGTACTCTGGGTGCGCCTTCATCGTCGTCGACTCCGCCGCCTCCACCGCCTTCTTCTTCGACACCGACTCCACCGACGTCACAGCCTGGCGCTCCATCTGTATCGATTTCACTTGCGGAGTATGAGAAGTTTTTACGCCTTCGTCGCGGCGGTGCCCCTCCTGCACCAGATCACTAGTAGTCCTAGTTAGGACTTTTATTTGTGTTTGTATCATCTTATGTTTGTGACTTATGATTGGATGTTTGTATTGGATGTTAGTTGTGTATTGGATGTTTGTGACTTATGATTGGATATTTGTGACTTATGATTGGATGTTTGTATTGGATGTTTGTATTGGAATTGTGAGTGGGGGTTTCAATGCGCTGTGATTTGGAATTGTGAGTGGGGATTTGAATGTGTACCTATATGTGTTTTATAGAATTGTGAGTGGTAATATAGAATCTGTGTTTTATTTTTTTTTATTTTTTTTACAACTTTAGCGACGTTTAGCGACGCTTACTGACGTTTAGCGACGTCGTTTTCCGACGTTTACCGACGACAAGCTGCAAATAATATATGTTTGCGACGTTTTACCGACATTTACCGACGACTAACTGCAAAAGAGTACAGCTCTCCGACGTATTTACCGACGTCTAGCGACACTAGCTGCAAAAATGTACAGGACCATTACCGACATCTAGCGACGAAACTCACGTCGCTATATTACCGACGAAACGACGCTAGACGTCGGTAACTATTCCAGGTTTTACCGACGTGTGGCGACTACGTATACGTCGCTAATATACCGACGGAACGACGATAAACGTCGATAACTCACCGACGTACTCGTACGTCGCTGAATGTCGGTAATTGCGACGTTCAGCGACGTTTTCGTGATCACCGACTAAGGAAACGGCGACAAAAGCTAAACGTCGGTAAATACGTCGGTGATACAGATTAGCGACGGAATTTCCTATTTTTCCGACGTTTTTGGGCGTCGCTAAAACCACTTATTTTGGTAGTGCGCGATGTTGGCTTTCCAAACCATAACACGTGTCGCAAACTATCGCTTGAAGTCGTTGATAGTGACATTCATCGACGTCTTTAATATTCATCACTAAATACAACAAAATTAGCGACATTTTCAACCGGCATCGCTAATCTCGTCGCCAATATGACTTATTTTGGTAGTGACCCTACAAATCTCAATCGATCTTGAGCCCTCTGATCTATGGCATCCCACAAATCCTCTGTCATTTTTGAAGGCATTTTCCTCTGCCCCATGGCGTCTTTAAAGACTCCCTCTTTCACAAGCAAAGGTCTCATCCTTCTCTGCTACAATGAGAAGTTCACTTTCGTTAAATTTTTCTACCTCAAACTTTGCGCTATTAATTTTGTTACTAGCCATCACAAATTTTTTTATCTCAGACTTTAATGAACCAACAATTTCAGAAGTCATGGTCTAGGAAGATATAGGGAGAGGACCAATGTCGTTACCTACCATTAGTTTATATTAAAGAAATTAAAAATTTGACGATTTTCTTATCTCTGTTACCAATTGTTGTGCAACATGTGCAAGCGAGAGCATGAATATATCCTTAATAATGCAAATAATGCACAAAAATAAACAAAATATATCCTTAATAATGACTGGTTTAGGCGGCTCTAATTGGTTCAAAACAGATGGTGCTGGACGTTCAATGCGTATACACGGATATACGGGCTCTCTTCTCAAGGTGGAGTGTAAGCCCACTTCTCGAAGTTTTTATATTTTATTTTAGTTTTAAATATTTTCGTTAGGAAATAAATTTTATTTTTTTAAGTTTGTAAAAGATATTTTTGGATGACGAAAGGATTTGTCAAGTTATTTTTGTATTTATAAAAAAAATACTTTTTACTTAATTTATTATTATTATTTATTTTCTAGATTGAATTTATAAAATATATTTTTGAAGTATTTGATTTATTACCGTCAATTATATTATTATAATATTAGATGTTATTTTAAATTTACTATTGCCTTGGCCAATCAAATCTAGGATTGTATTTGATTTAAAGTTTTATGGAAATATATGTTCATTGAATTTTAAATTCCTATTGTGATCTATCTTTGATTAGATTTTATCAATTTAAATTTATTGATTTAAATCTCTGGAAAGATTTGTTCCATGAATACTAGTCCTTTCCTAATTAGGAAATTATGATTCAATCCATCTATTTAAGGGGTCCTTATTCTTCTCCCAAAATCAAAACCCTTCAAATCTAATCCTAATTAGGTGATCCATTATATATACCTATTGAATGTATATCATCTTCAATATTTTCTTTTCTCAAAATTCTCTCTTTTTTGTCACAAAATAGCCCAAAATTTGTCATACATTCAGCCTCGTTTTTTTTGAAGTTATAGCAACTTCGTGAGGCCGTTGCGACCAACTTTCGACTCAGTTTCACCTCCAGCCTTTTTTTAGAACCGTATTGAGGTTATCTTTCCAAATCTATAATTATTTTTTGTAATTATGAACATGAATTTCTGAAAAATTATTTGAGTGCCAGTTGTTCAAAAAATTGACATGTCATACAGTTTTCGAGATTCCGGGAGATCCCGAACTCTGATTTGTGAACCGTTTGATGTTTTGGAAAGTTGACACATAGATCTATAGTATACTATTTATTCATAAATTAATAAAATATTTTAATATTTTTCTTAATTTTAGAACCCATAGATGGCCGGTGATTCACCGAATTAGTAGCGGTTACCCATAATTACAATAACTTTTAACAAAATCGAGATTGTGTCGCACACGTCAACTGCAACTTAACTTGAGGCAAGTACACTATTGCTTTATGTGCTTATTACATTATAATACTATCTTTTATTGTATTTTATAGATATCCAGTTGAGACACGATTATGACACGATAGGCTTGATTGTATTATTGCTTGTTTATTGACTGTTTAGTGATTCAGGAGGAAAAATGCCAGATGTGTGAACAAATCCTAATAAATATTTAATGTCGATAGCTAAGTCATACACCTCAAGTATGGGTTGGCCGTACCAAAAATGTGGATTGCCATCGTATGATGTGCCATATTAGCCCAGCGGTTCACATGTTGAAAAGTATTTAAAGCACTATTTGATTATTTTTACTTGTTCATATTCATTTTCCATTTGTCTTCTTCATACATGTTCCTACTAGGTAGTTTCTTGTAAACGTTTTCATTTCCAGTTCATATACATGTTCCTTTACTGTTATATTACATCTGTACTGTCTAGATTATTTTATATTAAGTTACATAAATACAGTAGGGTTGCACTTTGCTCCTTTTCTGACTAGATTATTGCAAGTTACTTGACATGCTTCCTACCTTTGTGCTATGGACTATACATAGAATATAGAGATCTTGGAGGCCGACCTTAGATTCTAGATAGATTAGTTAGTTTCTTTTATTTAAATGTTTAGTAGATTTGTTCCCAAAAATATTTTTATTGTATTATTGGATTTGTAAATAAAATAGTTATTGTGAATGAGATTTGAGATTAAAATTGGTCCTCGATAATGCACTACCGTCGATGATGCGACGTAAGCTGGACTTGGCTACGTACTCGTATTCCGAAAAGCGGGTGGAGGTCGTGACAAGTTTTTTTGGTAGTTCATGCAGGTCTATTTTCGCAAAATTGTGCGAACTCATGATAGTACTTAAGTTAGTCATACTATTGCAAGCCTGTGATTAGGAAGTGCTCATTCACAATTAGGAATGATTTGATTTTAGGAGAAAGCTACGACTAAGTATACAATAGGAAAGCCCTTTATTCAATTTGACAATTGATTAGTTCAGGTTGCTAAATCGGCCATCTTATTTAGCCTAGGATTTATTGAATTCTAAATCCTATTAGATAACTTGAGACATTTTCATATAGGGATATACCATTTTGTTTTGATACAATGGCATGATCAAAGGAGGGTAGACTATTCGTTTGATAAATTAGGATCTCCTAGTATTCAATTCCTAATCTTGATCATTTGTGTAATTTTATTTCCGCCCCTCAAATCATCATCATATCGTAAATTTTGTATTTCTTATTTATTTTTCATTGGCCATAGGTAATTATTTTTGTAAGAGTCAATATTTTATTTCTATCCTTTGAGTTTGAGCCTAATATGATCCAATTATCCATATATTTATTCCGAGTTAGTTTTGCTGAAATTTAAGACAGATATGTTTTTTTTCTTTGGCCTTTGAATATTAGAGGAATATAAATTTTTTTACTTCTCTTGTGTTTAGTCATTTTTGCTAATCGATCGTTTAATTTTCAAAATTGATACTTTCACTTTAATGACAAATACTTATATTTTTCTATCATGATCGACTTGTTTGAATTTGTAGAAGCT
This sequence comes from Iris pallida, assembly GCA_029216955.1. Classification (NCBI taxonomy): domain Eukaryota; kingdom Viridiplantae; phylum Streptophyta; class Magnoliopsida; order Asparagales; family Iridaceae; genus Iris; species Iris pallida. Next base: position 11,820,720 of record JANAVB010009596.1, on the reverse strand, counting down.
CCTATGAAATTCTAAAGGATATAGTTGGAATAATTTTTTGATAACTTATAATGGCAAGGCAGATGCGCACTATCGTCATTTATTTGAATTATGGAGGCTGCGGGTTCACTGCAGCCAGCAGCGTACTGGCACGGCATGACCCCTAAGTTGAAGTAATTTAAAGCAAGCGTAGGTTATCGAATAATATTAAAACTATGTCTTACTTTTCCTATTTGATCTTTGAGTTATTATGTCAATATTAGATACAATTGATAGAGTATTCGATAACATATTCTTATTTGAGTCATGGAAACAAGAGTTTACTGCAGCAAGATGTACACTAGCGAGGCATGGATTCTAAGTAAAATGACTTCGAATATGATTATGGTTTTCGAATACTATAGAGACTATATCTCTTTTTGGCATATGACTATTGATTTTCTTGGTTTGCAATTTCATTCACTCTCCCTTAAATTTGATTTAGTTCTTATCATTTTATTTTTTGAACCTTTTCTTCTTATCTTTTTATTTTTTAATTGTCATTTGCCTTCCTAGAAATTATTTAAATTAATTTTGATCTCATTCTACTGATTCTATTATCATGCCTAGCTGATCGTGCCAAAATGACTTCGATTTGATCATTCTTAAATGATTTTGATCGCGACTAGACTATTTTGATTATATTTTAATCGTGCCAATTCGTAACTTTTCCTAGATTTTGATTCTATGACTGAACTATTTGATCGTTAATTTTCTTGATTGTGCCTAATCGTATCTTTAAAATTTCGAGGATAAAAATTTTCTAAGGTGGGTAGATTTGTAAGCCCACTTCCCAAATTATTTATGTTTTATTTTAGCTTTAAATATTTTCCTTAGGAAATAAATTTTATTTTTTAAGTTTATAAAAGATATATTAGAACGAAGAAAGGATTTGTCAAATTACTTTTGTATTTATAAAAAATAAACTTTTTTACTTAATTTATTATTATCATTTATTTTCTAGATTAAATTTATAAAATATTTTTTTGAAGTATTTGATTTATTACCATCAATTATATTATTGATAATATTAGGTGTTATTTTAAATTTATTATTGATTTGGCCAATCAAATCTAGGATTGCATTTGATTTAAAGTTTTATGGAAAGATATGTTCATTGAGTTTTAAATTCTTATTGTAATCAGTCTTTGATTGGATTTGATCAATTTAAATTTATTGATTTAAATCTATATAAGATTTGTTCCATGAATACTAGTCCTTTCATAATTAGAAAATTATGAGTCAATCTCCATCTATTTAAGGGGTCCTTATTCTTCTCCCAAAACCAAAACCCTTCCAATATAATCCTAATTAGGTGATTGTCACCCATTATATATACATATTGAAGCTATATCATCTTCCATATTTTTCTCTGTCAAAATTCTCTCTTTTTTGGCCCAAATAGCCCTAAATTCATTATTATATACCAATAGGGTAGTACTTTGCTCCTTTCCTGGCTGGATAATTGCAGGTGACTTGACATGCTTCCTACTTTATTGCTATAGACTATACGAAGGATATTAGAGAATATTATATATCTTTATTGCTCCACCATAGTATGGTTTATATATAAATTTACAAGGCTGCATATAGAAGATTTACACAAGATTCTATAAGGCTAGAGAGAGAAGGTGTATTAATACAATTGATTCTATAAGGCTAAAGATAGAAGGCTTAATGCACAAGTTGTATCCATATTAGTTGTGATTCAACACTCCCCCTCAAGGTGGAGCATATATATCATATATGCCCAACTTGACAAGTGAATCGGCAAAGGCTGAGTTTGATAGGGCCTTTGTTAGTATATCTGCAAGCTGCCCTTTAGTATTAACATATGGCACCTCAATTTTCTTGTACTCCAACTTCTCATAGATAAAGTTTATGTGAACTTCCACATGTTTTGTTCGATCATGTTGCACTGAGTTTTCAGCAATCTTAACTGCAGATTTGTTATCACAAAATAACTTAATAGGTTTTCCAGAAGAGAAACCCAACTCCCCCATAAGCCTTTTTAACCATAGTAACTCACATATGTCCTTCACCATCGCCCGATACTCGGCCTCGACACTTGACAAAGAAACAACCTTTTGTTTCTTGCTCTTCCAAGCAACAAGATTACCTCCAAACCCGACATCGATCTTCTATCTCGTTTTTCGGCCCAATCCGAGTCTGAGTACCCGAGAATATCTGTAGTGACAAATTTTGAGAATAAAAGGCCCTTTCCTGGTACTAACTTCAAATACTTCAAGATCCTCACAACTGCATCCATATGTTGCTTACCTAGATTGTGCACCACACTTACAACATATGCAATATCAGGTCTGGTATGAGACAAATAAATTAAGCGTCCAACTAACCTTTGGTATCTCCCTTTGTCAGCTGGGGTTTGATTAGGGCATTCCTCCAAAACGTGATTCTGCTCAATAGGAGGCTTGATTGGCTCACAACCAAGCATCCCTGTTTCTTCTAGCAAATCAAGCACATATTTACATTATGACAGAAAAATACTTTGGTTGGAACGGTAACCTCGATACCCAAGAATACTTTAATCCACCAAGATCTTTCATGTCGAACTCAGAAGAAAGACAGTCCTTTAATTTACTCATCTTATTGAGATTATTTCTTGTTACGATCATGTCGTCCACATATATAATAAGAGTTGTAATTTTATCATCCACTTTCTTCAAGAACAAAGTATGATCCACATTGCACTGCATATATCCGTACTTCTTCGTTGCAAATCGGAATCTTCTTTGCAAATCGGAATCTACCAAACTAGGCCCATGGAGATTGCTTCAAACCATATAAGGCCTTTTTCAATCTACACACCACACCTCCAGAATTATGAGGGACATTGTATCCTGGTGGCAATGACATATACATTCTTCTTTTAGATCTCCATGCAAAGCATTCTTCACATCATACTACTGTAAATGCCAATCAAGGTTTGCAGCCAATGACAGCAAAACTCGTATAGTGTTGATTTTGCCATAGGAGCAAAAGTCCTCATAATCAACACCATACGTCTGAGTAAAACCCTCGAGATAAAAGTCTTTCTTTGTACCTGTTGATCGAACCGTCCGGCTTTTGTTTAATGGTGTACAGCCACCTACAACCAACAGGTTTCTTCGCTTCTAGTAGTGATACTAATTCCCATGTCTTGTTCTTTTGAAGTGCTTCCATTTCTTCTTCCATAGCAGCAGCCCATTTGGCATTCGACAACGCCTCGCTTACTTTACTAGGAACATATATTGCAGACATATTATTGACAAAAACTTTAGAAGCCTCTGATAGTCTATGAGTAGACACATAATGAGCAATCAGATATTTGGTTTTCTTTATTGGTTCCGGTGAAAATTTCTCCGCTGGCACTCCTTATTCCACGGTGGTAGCTGATATCTGTCATCATTAATAGACTCGAGTGTATTGTTAGTATTAATCACAAAATTTCTACTTACCTTAGAAGTATCAGCATGGGGGGAGACTATTAGTGATGAGAGAGAGGGTCCTTCAGTACCATCAGTAATATTAGTATCATTATTCTAGTCTTGATCTACAAACTGAATCTGTTCATTAACTGACACTACTAGAATGTTCTCCCCAAGGACATCAGGATCCACATGCAACTTCTCAATACTATTAATACCACCTATTTCTTCCACCACCATATTATCTGGAAACAAATTGATCCAATTAACTTCTTCAACATTATTACTCTCCCCCGGTAGATGTGAATCAAATATGGATGGAGGATAAAACATCTCTTGTTCAGAAAATGTAACATCCATGGAAACATAAAATTTACGGGTAGTAGGGTTGTAACAACATTATCCTTTCTAAAACATGTGATAACCCACAAAGATACACTTTAAGGCACAAGGGTCAAGCTTAGAACGAAAATGTTTTTGTAAGTTCACAAATGCTACACATCCAAATATACGAAGAGGAATAGTAAGATGAGAGGGAATAGACACATACATTGCAAGTTTATCTAGTAGTGTTTGGAATCTCAAAACGCTTTTAGGCACACGATTGAGGAGATATACTGCAGTAGTAATGGCTTCTTCCTACCAATATGGCTTCATTTTTGCACCAATCAAACTGGCACGAGTAATCTGAATTATTTGTCTATTTTTTCTTTCTGCCACACCATTTTATTGTGAGTTAGAAGGACAAGTAGTCTCATGAATAATGCTGCGCTCCTTAAAATAATCCTGCAACCCTTTGTTAACAAACTCTCCACCATTATCAGAACGAAGGACTTGCAAGGTAGCAGAAAACTATGTCTTTATCATTTTTTTGAAAATTACGAAAATATTCAGTAACTTCACTTTTGTGTTTCATTAGATAAAACCAAGTCATATGGGTGCAATCATTGACAGATAAAATAAACTAATAAAATCCTAACGTAGTTGTAATAAGAGATGGGTCCCAAACATCTGAATGCATAAGTAAAAAGGCAAAAATCTTTTGCTGGAACTATCTAGATAAGAGATACGGTTCGCCACAATGCAAGTTTCACATTGAAAATCTGAAGGTTTATAAGTTGAAAATAAATCAGAAAAAAAATGCTTCAAATAGCTAAAAGAGACATGACCCAACCGTTGATGTCATAACCAAATCTGATCCTTTCCAACATAAGACGACCCTTTTGCAGATAGAGAACGCCCTGCATAGACATCATCCATATAGTATAATCCATCTCTCTTAGTGCCACGCCCACTTATCTCCCCGTTGTTGATTTCCTGAAGAAGACAAATTTGGATAAATTAATACAAAACAATTTAATTAGGCAGTTACTTAAGGTGCCGATAATAAATTATTAGAGAGAATAGGAATCAACAGAGTGTTTTCCAGTTAGAGCTGTCAATTCGGCCGGCCCGGCCCGATTAATCGTGGGCCCGGGCTGGCCAAGCCCAATATATTGGGTCATGTGGGACCACGTATATTGGCCCATAATATAGGCTCGACCTGAAGCCCATGCCCGACCCGGTTGCAATATTCCATGCACAACCTCTTTGATTTGTCCAAAATCCTACCAGATAACAGCAGTATTGTCACTTTCACAAGGAAAAGAAAAGAAAAATATGTATAGAACAAACACTTTGCCCTCTAGATATGATTTGTACCACTGTGCAAGTGGTGGTGGCCTCTGTTATTATTATGATTATATAGTATAGTAATGAATTGAATTGAAATGAAGTTAATGTTTGAACTAAATTGAATTGGAATTCAATTCAATATATATTAGTTGCAAGTTGCTATAACAACAACATACATGAATGCATCCATATATGAATTTATTAAAATGATGGCCTCCAGTGCGACCCGGCTCTGCCCTGCACGACCCGAAGCGCACCGTGTCGTAGGTCATATGTCGGGCTGGGCTTAAAATTTCCATCCATATCCCGGCCCGGCCCGGAACGCTACATTTCATGGGCTCAAGAGTCCCGGCACGAGCCCAGCCCGGCCCACTTAAATTCGTGTCGGGCCGGGCCGGCACGGCCCACTTGACAGCTCTAGTTCCAGTAATAAATATGGAGTCGAATTGACTCTTTTCGCTCCAGTTACGGGATATGAGACCCCATTAGCATTAGCAATTGATGAACATTTGGGCAAGCAATGATCACGTAAAATAGACGCATCAAAAGTCATATGATTTGAGGCACCGGAATCAAGAATCCACCCATGATACTTTTTCGAATTAGTAGTAACTAACACTTTACCTGACTGTTGTTGAAGAGTAGAATCTACCACAGAATGAGAGGTTTGCACCGACTCTACCACTGAAATAGAAGATAGGGTCGAAGTACATAAAGCTGCTTTGCTTTCGCTTTCTTGCCTTCAATCATTCTTTATGACTATGTCACCATTTCGGATACCCATTTTTCTTGAAACATGATTCCTCAAGGTGTTTGTCACTTCCGCAATGAGAACATCGCCCACCAACTGGCCATGAATAATTATGTTGAGTAAAGGAGGATGGAGTGAATTTCTTAGCCGCCATAGCAACTTGAGATATGTCTCTATGATTCAGCATAGTATTCAGACGTTGCTCTTCACGTCGTATGGTTGAAAAAAACAACTTCAGTACCAGGAAGTAGATCCGTGCGAAGGACTACGCCTCTGATGGAATCATAAATATCATCTAGACCTGCAAGGAACAAATAAACTCGCACTTCTTCAATTTCGGCCATACGTACATTGATATCATCTACTTGCATAACAGTGATAGGTTTACGATGATCAGGTTTCTGCCAAATAACTTTCAGATCTGAAAAGTATTTCGATACTAGCCTCCATATCTGCTTTGTTTCCATAGCTTTACGAGATAAATTGTAAATAATTGATTTATTAGCACCTTCATAGAAAGTGCGAGAAATAGCATCCCACATCTTTTGTAATAGGTAAACGAATAAATAGCATCATCACCTCGGTTCCCATAGAATTTATTATCCATCCTTTCACAATAGCATCTTCCATAATCCATTTGTCGTAAGTTGTAGCACCTACATCAGGTTGTGGAGTAGTACCGGTAAGATATCCCTTCTTGCCTCAGCCAACGACGAACATAGTTACAACTTGCAACCAAACAGAAGAATTGGAGCCTGTCAACTTGACTGCAGTAGGAATTGAGGTTGGTTCCGGTGCAAACATCACGTTCATTGTCTGTGGAACAACAAGTGCGTCAGAGGGATTTACCATCGTATGATACGCGAAATAATAGGTTTCGTAGTAATAAGCAAACAATCAGGTTGGTTAGAGGAGCAGTAGGTTCTTAAGGCTTTGCAACCGCTTTGATACCAAATTGAATTAAGAGTAGAAAAGAAGTGTTGAAGAATATTGTATATCTTTATTGCTCCACCATAGTATGGTTTATATATAAATGTACAAGGCTGAATATAGAAGATTTACATAAGATTCTATAAGGCTAGAGAGAGAGAAAGTGTATTAATACAATTGATTCTATAAGGCTAAAGATAGAAGGTGTATTAATAAAATTGATACACAAGGAGGCTAAAGATAGAAGGCTTGTTAATGCAAAAGCTGTATCCATATTAGTTGTGATTCAACAGTAGAGATCTTGGAGGTCGAACTTAGATTCTAGATAGATTAGTTAGTTTCTTTTATTTAAACGTTTAGCGGGTTTGTTCCCAAAAATTATTTTGTTGTATTATTTGTAAATAAAATAGTTATTGTGAATGAGAAATTAGATATGATTTTATTGTATTTGAGATTAACATTGAGACCTAGACAGCGTACTACAGCCCATGCTGCGACATAGGATGGACTTGGCTACGTACTGGTGTTCTGAAAAGTGGGTGTGAATCGTGACATTGAGTTGGAGGGAACTACACGGATTGGCTTCAAAGGTGGGTTTGACGAGTCCAAGGTGGAGCAAGACATTGTGGTTGGCACACAATGGTGGTGTGGATAAATGTGTCAGTTTGGTTCTGTAGTCAAAGGATCGAGATGAAATATGTTAGATCTCCTGGTTGCTCGGTTGGCGAAAATGGATAATAAGTTAGCAAGGAATGCTAAGGTTGTTCGGGTGCATGGCGGGAACAAACAAAACATAGCAGGGGTGGAAAGGTTGTTCGGCTAGTAGAAACGAACAAATGTAGCAAGGTGCTAATGTTATTCGGTTAGCAAAAATGAGCTGAGGTGGAGATTATTGGGTTGTATCTCGTTTCCGGTTGAGCGCTCAAATGGAGGTTGACAATGGGGTTGGTAATTTAGTCCCACATTCGGTGCGGCTCGTGACCGCCATTTAATTTTTGTTGTTGTATATATATATATATATATGTATATATATATATATATATATACATATATATATATATATATATATATATAAATAAAAAATTAAATGTCGAACCACAATGGGATATATATATATATATTGGGATATAAAAATTAACAATGGGATATATATATATATATATATATTAGGATATATATATATATATTGGGATATATATATATATATATATATATATATATATATATATATATATATATATATATATACATATATAAAAAAATATATATATATACATATATATTTTGAAGCAAGGGTAATTAGTTTCTGGAATTGCTCCCACTGGGATTCGATCTCCTAACCACTCGGGCCGCATGCATCTCTCTTAACCACTAGGCTAGAGGTCATTTGCATAATATATATATATATATATATATATATATATATATATATATATATATATATATATATATATATATATATATATATATATATAGTCCCCTTCTTATACGGGATAAGTTTACGGGAAGAGTTTACGGGATAGACCAATTTCTTACAGAGAGAAGAAACTCAAAATATCCCGAATTAATGTACGTATGTTTCTCTTCTGAATTTATTTCTCTTTAATATTTAAGTCTCCACTCTCTACTCTTAAAAACAAACATATCTCTATCTTCAAAAATAAGGCTTATCTATCAATTTATTTTTAAACACAGAGGGATTTATTTATTTTTAAAAATAGAGATAGATAAATTATTCCATTTATTTTTTAAAGTAGAGATAATTTTTTTTTAAAAAAATCTATCCTTATAAATAAATATACCTTTAAAAATTATATTTAAAATATTAATTTTCATATTAATGTTAATATTAATGTTGATATTAATTTTAATTTTTAATTTTTACATTAATTTTAATTTCAATGTTAATGTTAATGCTAATGCTAATGCTAATGTTAATGTTAATGTTAATGTTAAATTTAATTTAAATTTAAATTTAAATCTAAATCTAAATCTAAATCTAAATCTAAATCTAAATCTAAATATAAATTCTAATCTTAATTTAAATTTAAATTATATTCTTAATCTTAATCTTAATTTTAATATTAGATTTTAATGTTAATGTTAATATTAATGTTAATGTTAATGTTAATATTAATATTGATGTTAATTTTAAATTAAACTTAATGTTAATGTTGAAATTAAAATTAAAATTAATATCAATAATAAAGTTAGCACCAAAAAATTAACATGAGAAATAATATTAAAATTAACATTAATATTAAGTATATTTTTGAATAATATTTTAAAAAGATATTTACGTTTAAAGATTATTATTTTTTAAAACAATCCATCTCTATTTAAAAAAAATATAAAATTAACTTTTATATCTCTATTTTTTGAATAAATAAATAAATCTTTCACTATTTAAAAAATAAATAGACTTATCTTTAAGATAGATATATGTTCCGTTTTTAAAAGAGAGATCTAACATTTTTAAAGTGAAAGAAATAAAGAAGAGAACCATACGTATATTATCTCATCCCGTAAATTTGTCCCGTAAGTTATTCCCGTAGGAGAAGCTTTCTGTATATATCTTTTTTTTTTGTATATATATATATATATATATATATATATATATATATATATATATATATATATATATATATATATATATATATGAGGAGGGATCTACATCTCCTCACTTTTGTGTCCCCCATTCATCCCCAGGATAACACCCGTTTGATCTTCTTCAAGTCATCTAATCATAACCGTTGATTTTTTGATGGTTAAGATTGGATAACTTAAACAAAATCCAAAGGATGAGAAAGAGGGGATGCAAAAGTGAAAGGATGCGGATCCTTCCTCACACACACACACACACACACACACACACACACACACACACACACACACACACACACTTGCCCTAATGATTTTGGACTTCCCTCATCTCTCTTTCCTCCGACCTTACTTTTTTATCTTCCCCTTTCGCTAGAGATCAACCCAGATGACTCTATGAGGTTTGACCTCTTTATAATATCATCATTAAGAAAAGTAGTATTTACCTCTTTCATGTAGAGAGTTTCTTTTCCATCAAGAATTATTACCACTAGTTGGTCATCAACCATAGAAGTGAGGAAATAAACAAAAGCACCTTGCGCTCCTCTTATATATAATGACCTCATCCACCCTACAAATCTCAATCGTTCTTTGAGTCCTTTGATCTGTGACATCCCCCGAATCCTCTGCCATTTCTGAAGCCATTTTCTTCTTCCCCATGACGTCTTTAAAGACTCACTCTTTCACAAGTAGAGCTCTCATCGTTCTCTGCCACAACAACAAGTTCACTTTCCATTAAATTTTTCTATCTCGAACTTTGCGCTATTAACTTTGTTACTAGCCATCCCCAAAAATTAAAATTATGTCAGACTTTAATAAACCAGCAATTTCAGAAGTCATGGTCTAGAAAGATATAGAGAAAGGACCGATGTCGTCACCTACCATTAGCTCATATTAAAAAATTAAAAATTCGACGAATTTCTTATCTTTGATACAAATTTTTGTGCAACATGTCAGCGCGAGAACATGAATATATCCTTAATAATGACGAAAAAAAATAAAAAGCACAAAAATAAACAAAATCTATCCTTAATAATGACTGGTTTGGGTGGCTCTAATTGGTCCGAAACAGATGGTGTTTGACGTTCAATACGTATACATGGGTATACATGCTATATTCTCAAGGTGGAGCTGGAGGCAACTGCACGGATTGGCTTCAAAGGTGGATTTGACAAGCCAAATTAAAGGTGGAGCAAGACATTGTGGTTGGCACACAATGGTGGCGTTGATGAACGTGTCAGTTTGGTTCTGTAGTCAAGCAGATCGAGATGACAATATGTTGGATTTCCTTGGTGCTCGGCTGACAGGAACGAATAATAAGGTAGCAAGGAGTGCTAAAGTTGTTCGGCTGACGGAACGAACAAAACGTAGCAGGGGTGCTAAGGTTCTTCGGTTAGCAGAAACGAACAAATGTTGCAAGGTGCTGAGGTTATTCAGCTAGCGAAAATGAGCTAAGGTGGAGATTGTTGGGTTGTATCTCGTTTCTGGTTGAGCGCTCAAATGAATGGTGATAATGGAGTCGGTAATTTAGTCGCACATCGGTTAGGATGTGGGATCATGTGGTGTGGATAATTAAAATTTGTTCAGGCCTTACATGAGAATTATCTTTTAAGGCATATAGACTCAATTCCATATCGCACCTCATGGACCAACTCCGGTTCAGGTCACAACGCGTTCCCAACATGGTGAAGAATGACTTACTCCACCGGACAAGGAAGAAATATTTATTGAATATCAAATGAGAAAACATTACAAAAGTTACAACTGCATGCCACAAAGTAATCATGTCCTTCAGACATCTCCGTCGAAGTCTCTCTTTCGCTAATGTCAAAGACTCCTTCATTAATGACTTCTAGCATACTCCTAAAATATCTAGCTCTTATGGCCATCATGTAGCCTCAAGCAACCCACCAACCCCAAAGGGAGGTTAATTCGGTATATTAAATTCCTCTCTTAACTTAACCTAAGTCTCAGAGTAATTTGGATCATCAAAACGCCAACTTTAGATATGAATTGTGCACAAAAAATGAATCAGCCCCAATCAGACAGTATGTCCCAATATTACGAAAATTATCCAAAACTTGTTTGACAGTTTTTGTATCATAAGTATACTGTAGGTATGTGTTGAGAATCAATAAGGGACTTTTAGTCCAACATCGGAATATGTAGTATGTAGAGGAGCTAGACTCCCTATAAGTAGTGAAGTACTCCATCAATAAAATCATCCAACCATTATTTTCTACATGGTATCAGAGCCATAACTCTCTCTCGCTCTCTCTCCACAAAAAAAAAAAAATTTCCGACCCCCCTTCCCTTGTTGACCCCCCCTCGCCGACACCCCCTCACCCCCCTCGCCGCCCCACCACCAGCAGCAGTTCGACCCCCCCCCCCCGACCCCTCCTTACCGACCTCCACCACCCTCGCCGACCCCCCTCGACCCCCCCCGAAGCAGCAGCCCCCCCCGACCCCCCCGACCCCCATTTACCATCCTCCAACAGCATCCCCCTGACCCCCCCCCGAAGCAGCCGCCCCCCGACCCCCCTCGACCCCCCCGACCCCCGACCCCCCCACCACTGGCGGCCCCACCCGCTCGTTTCCGACCTCCAGCAGCACCCCCTTCCCAACCCTAACCCTAGCCACCACAATGTCTAACCCTAGCCTTTCCATCTACTACAAACCCTAGCCGTCCAAAAAAAACAAAAACAAATGGCGCATTTCGAAGACAGACGGCTGCCAAATGCTTTATTTGCACCAACTCTGATCCTCGCTTACGCCGTTTGGAACTAACAAATACTTTATTTGTTATTCCTTCTTCACATCGGGATCTCTACAGAGACTGATCATGTCTTCTCTGGTGACCTGACGTGTTCACTTTACATGCGCGCGCCGGTACTGGCCAAGTTAGTAGCGCATTCGTAAAGTCTATGACGTCGACGAAGAAGACGACGAAGACGACGACGAAGTTGGGGAAGTTGCCGCCTCCTACGTCGAAGACGTCGAAGAAGACGACTAATATGGTTCACAGTTGAAGAAGCCATGGATTCAATCAGTGGCAAACTGACGGCCGAAGAGTTGAAGGCCTTGGTTGATGATATCTTATCAAAGAGATTAACCGAGGCAACCCCACGTGTGGTCCATACTGATGTGGATCCGTCACCTTACAAAATAGGGAAATTAGAGAAGCTGGAGACGAAGTTGGAAGGAATGTCCAACTACTTGAAGTGGTCGCGGTAGGCGATGCGGACGCTGAAGGGACGTGGCTTGGTTGGCTATGTTACTGGCCAAGCCAAGGCGCCAGCCGATCACTCCGCAAAGGAGTTTGCTGTTTGGGAGATTGTCAACAACGTAGTGGCTGGGTGGTTGACTGCCTCATTAACCGACCAGGTGTCGGGCAATGTCGAGGCAATGGAGGCTGTTGCTGATATATGGTAAACTCTAAAAGATATGTACTCCAGCTCCGGCAACCCTATGTGAGTCATTCAACTGCAAGATGAACTCGATAGGGTGGCCCAAGATGAACGTACCATCTCTGAGTACGCAACCCTGTTAAAGAAGTACTGGTCTGATCTGGATCATTATGATTCTCTTGGAATGGAAGATGCACAAGTCGAACCGACATTCGCGAAGTACTTTCAGACGTTCCTGGCTTATATTTCGCGGCAGCGTATGATGAAATTCCTAAAGGGACTACACCCTGTATTTGAGCAGAGACGGAATATCCTCCTATCCCAACCCACGCTTCCGACCTTGGAAGAAGCTATAGCCGTCATGACACAGGAAGAAGCTCGACTGAAGTTGATGCCCAACAAGGACTCCTACCAGGAGGAGCAAGCCGCGGTTGAAAAGTCTGCCCTTGCTGTCTTCAATCAACCTCCATCTGTGGGTGGTGTTTGCCACAATGTGGTGAATTCGGACATTACATCCGATTTTGTCCAAAACCCTTGCGCAATCAGTCTAATGATCGAGGACGGGGTCATGGAGGTCGACGTGGTAGTAGAGGAGGATATACTGGTAGAAGGGGCGGACACAAAGCAAATCTGGTGGAGGAAGGGGGAGAGAATCAACTGGCTGAAATAACCCCGCTTGAGCGGGAGTTCCTTGAGAAGTTACGAGGCACAAAGATGGGTTCGGCCGACAGCCCTGGGGCATCTTCTACCTCGGGAGATCACATCACTTGCTTTGCCCAAACCAACACTGGTAATTCTGTGCGTGCTCTTGCATCTGTCCATCAGCCAGGATGGATTATGGACTCTGGGGCATCTCGCCATGTCACGGGATCCCGTGGTGCGTTTCAGGACTATACTCACCTACAATTGCCGAAGAGTATTCAGACCGCTGATGGTACATCCAGCCCTGTAATGGGTAAAGGCACTGTCCCATGCACCCCTTCCATCACTCTAACCAATGTCTTACATGCTCCGTCTTTTCCTGTCAATCTTCTATCAATTAGTGCCATTATACTTGATCTTAACTGTACTGTTTCCTTTGACATTCCTACGGTGACTTTTCAGGAGAAAGGGACAGGACGACGACTTGGGACTGGCACATGGCATAAGGGGCTGTGGTATTTAGACAGGACTGGACTAAACAACGCATTGGCATCCTTGGTAGCAGACGCACCACCAGAAGGTTCCTGTCGCAGTGTTGAAGTCGATTTGCTACTCCACCACCAGCGTGTCGGTCATTCCTCTTTTCAAGTTATTAGTCGAATGTATCCGTCCTTATATCAAAGGGCTAATAAAGAGAAGTTATTTTGTGATGCTTGTGAGTTGGGAAAACATACCAGAAGCTCGTATGTGAGCTCGGGAAATAGGAGTTCAGCTGCTTTTGACATGATACACTCGGACGTATGGGACCCTTGTCCTACAACTAGAATTAACGGCTTTCGATGGTTCGTCACCTTTATTGACTGTTATACCCGCGTGACATGGGTCTACCTTATAAAGAATAAAGTGACGTCCTTGAGGCCTTTCGGGACTTTCATCGACGGGTGGAAACACAATATGGCGCTAAAATTAAGTGTTTCCGGTCTGACAATGGGACAGAGTATACTAATAAGCGGGTTGCTGAGTATTTTTTCACTCATGGAATACTACATCAAACTTCATGTGCTTATTCTCTGACACAAAATGGTGTGGCTGAACGAAAGAACAGACACCTGCTGGAAGTCGTACGAACGATGATGCTGGCTATGAATGTCCCGAAACACTTATGGGGGCAGGCTATATTGACGGCCTCTTATCTCATCAACAGAATGCCATCTCAAGTATTGGACTGGAAGATACCGTTGGAGATGCTTACTGGGGCAACTACATACACTGTTCCACCGAATGTTTTTGGATGTGCGTGCTTTGTCCAAGATAATAGGCCAGGCGTTGGCAAACTGGATCCTAGGGCAGTTAAATGTGTCTTTGTCGGTTACACGGCTACTCAGAAGGGATATGCCTGTTGGAGTCCAGTCGAGCGGAAGATGTTTGTCAGCATGGACGTTACATTCAGAGAACTCGAACCATACTATGGTTCGGATGCAGGTTCAGCATTTGGTGACACACCTAACACAGATGTGTTTGATGTGAGGGGGAGATAATAAGCCCAAATGTGGTCGTCGGATCGGTTCCGTGTCCGGTTGTAGAAAACTGGACGAAAGGGGAGAGCACAGTGACTCAGATACAGAGAATGAAGAAGAAGATACATATGTTACGCAGGGGGAGCAGCAGACAAGGGAAAATGAGCTCCAAGTCTACAGAAGGAGACAACAGAAGTCCAGTACTGTGCCTATGCCGTGCCCTGTGCCTACTGTACCAAGTCCCTCGTCTACTCCTGCTCCAACTCCTGAAGATGTTGCCCCCTCATTGAATCACTCAAATTCTGATGCGGATCTCTCCGACTCGGATGGTATGATCTCTCCACCACCTATTGCTCCCTTAAGAAGATCTTCTCGCATCAATGCGGGTAAGGCTTCTGCTCGTTTTGCTGATTACGAACATGACATTGCCAACTTCTTGTCTTATTCTAACATTTCTTCGAATTATCGAGCCTTCATTGCATCGTTAGACTCTACTTCGTTGCCCAAGTGTTGGCAGGAAGCATAGAAAGATCCAAGGTGGAAGCTGCAATGATGGAAGAACTTGGGACACTGGAGAAAAATAAGACATGGGAGCTGGTTCCATTACCCAAAGGGAAGAAAGCTGTGGGATACAAATGGGTGTACACAGTGAAAGAGACGCCAGAAGGAAAAGTAGAGCGGTACAAGGCGAGGTTGGTTGCAAAAGGATTCACACAGTCATATGGAATAGACTATGATAAGACGTTTGCCCCAATAGCAAAAATGAGAACCGTGAGAACTCTGGTCTCCATTGCAGCGAACTATGGGTGGAAGCTGTACCAGCTGGATGTGAAGAATTCCTTTCTTCATGGGGACCTGCAAGAAGAAGTATACATGAAGCTCCCGCCAGGGTGCTACGCAACGGAATCAGACGGAGGGACGTCGCAAGGAAATGTGTGTAAACTGAAGAAATCGCTATACGGGCTCAAGCAATCTCCTCGAGCCTGGTTTGACAGATTCAAAAAGGCTGTTACAGGCATGGGATACCGTCAAACAAATGCAGATCATACGGTCTTCCTCCAGCATGCAAGAGGCCACATCACTATACTTTCTGTATATGTGGATGATATAGTGATCACATGTGATGATGAAGTCGAGATCACTAAGCTGAAGTCAAAACTCGCGAAGGAGTTTGAGGTGAAGGATTTAGGAGCGATGAGGTACTTTCTAGGTATCGAAGTGTGTGAAGGCAAACATGAAATTGTTCTATCACAAAGAAAATACGTACTAGATCTGCTGAAGGAGACATGGATGCTGGGATGCAAAGCAGCTGTTACTCCAATTGACCAGAAGAGTAAGTTTGGAGCAGAAGCAGGAGAGCCTGTTGATCGTGAAAGATATCAAAGACTTGTAGGAAGATTGATTTATCTGGGACACACTCGTCCTGATATCTCATATGCGGTGAGTGTAGTGAGTCGCTACATGCATGATCCAAGAAAGGGTCATATGGAAGCAGTATTTCAGATCTTGAGATATCTGAAAGGAACGCCGGGAAAGGGGCTATGATTCAAGAAGAATGGACACATAGAAGTTGAGGGATACTGTGATGCAGACTGGGCAAGCTGCATAGACGATAGAAGGTCTACCACGGGATACTGTATTTTTGTAGGAGGAAATCTAGTCTCATGGAGAAGCAAGAAACAGTCAGTGGTAGCACGGTCGACAGCTGAAGCAGAATACAGAGCAATGGCTCTGGGAGTGTCAGAGTTGCTATGGGTGAAAGCATTGCTGACAGAGTTGCAGCTGGATAAGGGAGCACCATTGCGTCTTCTGAGCGACAGTCAAGCTGCAATAAGTATAGCTAACAGTCCAGTTCAGCACGACAGAACGAAGCACATCGAGATTGATCGATTCTTCATCAAGGAGAAGCTGGAATAAGGGATACTGAAGATTGACCATGCCCGCTCAGAAGAACAAGTTGCAGACTGTCTGACTAGGGGTCTTAGTTCATTAAGTCTGTCGAAGCTATGTAACAAGATGGGGATGATCAATATCTATCGCCCATCTTGAGGGGGAGTGTTGAGAATATTAGTCCCACATCGAAATATGTAGTATGTAGAGGAGCTAGACTCCCTATAAGTAGTGAAGTAGTCCATCAATAAAATCATTTAACCATTATTTTCTACAGTATCTTATCATGCTGATACTCCTTATTTTTTTTTTGGCTAGTTTCAACTCCTCTAGAGCTTCTTCGGATCTTCGTAAGACACTCGTAGCTCCTTTATGAACGTCAACCATATTCAACAGCGCTTTTGTTTCAAGTTGTTGACGTCTACTAACATTGTTTTAAGTTTCGAATCATCTATAATAACCCTGTCCGTACCTTTGCTTATTATGATGATACACGGGAACAAAGAGCACTATTCAACATGTGGCAGTTCTCAATCACATCATCAAAATCATGTTGCATAGCTTATTAAATCACGCTCAATTATGTGCCCCTTCTATTGGGTGGAATGATACTTTCGTGGGGAAGTTGAGTGCTCCTTTTCCAAAGTCATTCCATAAGGCCATTGGCAACTAGTTTATAAGATGAACAAAAAATTTCATAAAGAACATCAAAATTTTAGAAAAATTATTCTAAGTGCATAAAATTTACTGACTTTATCATAAATTATTCTAAGAGTATAAAATTTACTGACATAATTACAGGAGACCCAAGAAAGTCTTCTTTGTTTTGCAAAAAAGGAGTAATGTTATATGTATCTCCAAAAACTCCATCCCTCCATATTCCTCCGCCACATGGCGCCTCCTTATTGACCCAAGCTAATAAGAGGGGGTGGTTGGAGAAAGACATGAGCCAATAAAAGAGGGTCATGTGTCGGAGGGACATGGAGGGATGAGATTTTGGAGGTACACAAAGTATTTTTCGCAAAAAAAAGGTCCTTCTACAGGGCGTTTTCTATACATACCTATTTATTGGCGGACATTAATCCTTCCTTAGTTCTTCTGCTCAGGTAACATTTGGTTAATTAATAATGTAAAGAAAACGCCCTTCAGAAGAAAGTTTAGTTATGTATATGTATATCACAGACCATTTTATTTTTTAAAATTACCGAAGATAAAAATTAACTTTCTCATCCCCCATTTCCTAAAAAATTACGGATAAAATCTAACCTTCTCTCTTTTAGTTCGTGTGTGTGTGTGTGTCTATATATATATATATATATATATATATATATATATATATATATATATATATATATATATATAGTTCGTGTATATATATATATATATATATATATATATATATATATATATATATATATATATATATATATATATATATATATATATATATATATAAGCTGTTTAAAAAGTAAATTTAAAGGAAAAATATCAAAAACTATTTAAAATTTTCTACAAATCTTAATTCAAATATTTATTTAAATATTTGAACTATTTTATCAAAATGACATAAAAATATTTATACATGACAAATTATAATTAAACTTCTGTAAATTCTAATTAAAATATAAATATATATACAATAAAGTTTAATTTTAATTTAAATATTTATATTATTTTTTGATAAGATTAGAAAGAAAGAAGGAAAATTAATTTAACGTGCAACACACGTGCATCTTCTAGTATAATATATAATATTATGATTTCCGTGTCTCAATTGTCCGACATTAGGGATTGGATTTTCAATCCACTGTTCAATAGCCTACGTGAACAATGATTTGGAGACCCATATACTAACATTGGACAATTTTGAAATTCAATGTCTAATATCAACTATTGTGTGAGACCCTATTACTAAATAACCTTTTTTTATGGGTACGTCTACAGAGAGGCTGGCGGAGATGTATATGCGGCAGATAGTCAGGATTCACGGGATTCCAGTCAGCATCGTCTCAGATCGGGATAGCCGTTTTACTTTCCATTTCTGGAGGAGTCTGCAGACCAGCTTGGACACTCAGCTCAAGTTTAGTACTGCATACCACCCCCAGACGGACGGACAGTCAGAGCGGACTATTCAGACACTTGAGGATATGCTGCGGACGTGCGTCCTGGATTTTGGAGGTTCCTGGGAGGATCATCTTCATTTGGTGGAGTTTGCTTACAACAATAATTTCCAGGCCAGCATTGAGATGTCACCTTTCGAGGCTTTGTACGGGCGTAGGTGTCGTACACCCTTATCTTGGGATGATGTTGGTGAGCGAGCTTTACTGGGGCCAGAGATGGTTGTTGATGCAGCCGAGAAGGTGAAGCTCATCAGGGACAGACTTCGCATGGCGCAGGACAGACATCGGCACTGGGCCGATAGCCACCGAAGGCCGTTGGAGTTTGAGGTACAGATTAGAGTAGGATTAGATTTAGGGTTCTTGTTTGTGATTTTTGATCATGTTTGTTTATTATTATTAATTGTGACCTTGCTTGTGATTAGGTCGGAGACCAGATTTTCTTGAAGATATCTCCGACTCATGGTACGATACGTTTTGGTGGAGGCGGGAAGCTTAGTCCGCGCTTCATCGGCCCTTTTGTTATCAGCGGGAGAGTCGGTGACGTTCCATACAGGCTAGACTTGCCGCCTGTGCTAGTGGGGGTCCACAACATATTTCATGTATCACAGTTGAGACGGTACGTGGCTGAACCTAGCTATGTGTTCGATCATTCAGAGATTGAGGTTGGGCCTTCTCTCAGCTATCCAGAGCAGCCAGTGGAGATTCTGGATCGATGGGAGAAGGTTCTGAGGAACCAGGTGATACCTTTGGTATGCGTCCCATGGAGGCATCATTCTCTAGGAGAGTCTACCTGGGAGCAGGAGGATGAGATGCGCGAGCGCTACCCTTATCTTTTTGGACCGTGAGGTATACTTTCTATCCTTCTCATCAGTTGTATTTCGCCTTTCAATTTCGAGGACACAATTCTTTTAAGGAGGGTAGATTTGTCACTACCATATTTCTAGTGTGAGGGTATTTTTGTCATTTTTAGGGTAATTTAAATTTATTAGAATTTATTTGAATTTATGGGAATTTTTAGGAATTATTTTGGGATTGTTTGGACTAGATTGATTTTGACTAGTTTTGACCCTTGTAGACCAACCTAGAAGCTAACCCTAGTTAGTATGGACTTGGTTAGGTTATTTGACTCTAGTCTAACCTAAGCTAACCTTTGGTTTGGTCAATAGACTCTAGTTAGTTAGGAATTAGAAAGTCATAAGTCATGGCTTATGATTTAGAATCTTTAATAAATCAATTCAAGCCATAGCCTTATAGGTTGGCCCAAAGTCCAAGACATTACAAACCCTAATCCCTAGACATTGTTGGCCGACCACCCCTATCCACATTGGGAACATCACCCTATAAATACTCTCCTAATTTTAGGGTTGCCTCTTTTTAGGAAAGCTCAAGTTTAGGAAGAAGATTTGTTTCCTATTTTATTTAATCCCTAGAATTCCATTCCTTTTCCTTTTTCATTCAAATCTCTTCCATTAGGTTTTAATATACCTATTCTTGCTGTTATAGGAGTCTCATTTCTGTTTGGTATTTTTTTTGTGGGATTGGGACATCAAGGAGAAGAGCTCCAGAAAGGGGGTTTTTCTTGAAAGTTCAACTATAGGTAACTTCTCCATTTCTCCATAAAATTTCGATTTATTTACATATTTAGGAAGCCCTAGGAGTCCCCTAAGTGTCTGCATTGGTTTCGTATCGAGTTTCATAAGTTTCGTGTCCGATTGGACACATATCAGGAACTGTCCATAGGTGTTTGTCGAAATGCCTCAAAAGGCATTTCGATTTCTTTTGTACAATGCTTTTGAATAGGAATCTAGGTTTTATTATTGCTTATGAATTCCTGTTCCTCTGTGGTGGTTTTTGTGTCGGGTTGTGTCGAATTCGACGCGTGGACACGCGCTGCACAGGCGCGCGCGCGCTCGGGTTCTGTCCCCTGCTACTCAGGGACTCTAGAGGACACGACACGCAACCAGGACACGCGAGACTCGACACACGCCATGGGGCTATGACTGACACACCACGTGTCAAGTCTCACGTGCCCACGTGGCGTGTCGAGAGGGTTATCAGTGTCGTACTGATTTTACGCTGTACAGTGCACACGTGAAATAGTGCCCTGATACGGCTCTGTATCTTCAGACACGCCACTCTAGGACACAGTGCAGGTTATTGGACACGACACTTACGTAGTTGTGTATATGTTTGGGTATCTAGTATTGATACTTACATAGGATATATGGATTATACAAGTATATATATATGTCACATATATATACAACTTGTGTATTTATTATGTATAGGTAATATATATACATGTGTTAAGAATAGGCCTAGGTAATGTGGTATAGCTTGGTGAGCCTAGATTGGGCTTGTACAACTTTATTAGACCTAGTATAGACTAGTTTAGACTTGATAGCCTAGTTTAGACTTGGTTAGACCTAGTTTGACTATAGTTGACCTAGTTTGACTTCTAGGGTTGACCATAGTTGACCAAGTGTTAACTTTAGTCTAGATTGACCTAGACTCATGTAGAATGCATAGTAGAACTTTATTTTACCATTCTAGACATGTTGTGACTTGTGTTGTTCTGATTAGGAGCTAGACACCACTCCTCGGAAAGTACTTTCATATTTGACACTCAGATACCAGGCGAGTACATTCTCTGATCATTTCATATCCTGCTTAGAATTATTTCCTGTATTAAATTACTTTACTTGTACTGTCACGTTGGTCACACGGATTGGCACTATATGGATCCCTTCTTAAGATGTTATCCTTAGGGAGCATCGGGTACTACATGTTCTGTACGTTTTACTTACATGGCGTATCACTATACTTCACTGGTTCTTTGATCATTTGTGACATATACTCTTATGATCACAGAGTCTCCAAGAATCTCTTATCCCATTTACTGGGTATCCTAGAATCTCCTAGAATCCCCATTTATGGGACATTCAAGTATCACCCTTCGGGGGCCTTTGCATGGAATCATAACATAACCTGGTTGGATCCTTGTATATTGATTGGGGGTACGGGGGAGTAGAAGTAGACATGTGAATAATACCCAAATAGTATCTTATCAGAATCTCTTCCATAATGTCTTATCAGAATCTCCTATGCCATTTACATGTCTATATTGTACTCTGACTCACTAGCCACTGTTAGTCTCTATTTATAGTAGATATTTCTATTACATCTCTCTCTGTTTACATACAGTATTACTTTCAGTACTTGTATCTTACTTTACTGTATGATTATATTTTCTAACCTGCTATGAACTGTTGAGATGTACTGTACTCGCTCCTGTCCTGACTGGACCTGTTGAAAATATTATAGAGGACGAGGAGGAGGCCTGTCTGGATACTTACTACGGGGCATCCTTAGATGACACTTGCGAGCTGGACCCTCAGGAGGACCCAGCTCTAGCTGAGGACATCACCCCCATTGCCTAGACTAGTTTAGTTAGGCTTATCTTATCTTATGTTGTCTTGAGACTGTTTAGCTAGGCTTTATTCTGTCTGAGTTTCTGAGTTGTATATATTCTTTCATTCAGTATCTGAGACCATGTACCGCTGGATATTTGTTGG
Source organism: Iris pallida (assembly GCA_029216955.1). Taxonomy (NCBI): domain Eukaryota; kingdom Viridiplantae; phylum Streptophyta; class Magnoliopsida; order Asparagales; family Iridaceae; genus Iris; species Iris pallida. Next base: position 11,798,167 of record JANAVB010009596.1, on the reverse strand, counting down.
GATTATCTTAGACTACTTTATCATCTATTTTTCTTGAGTTCTATTTCATATCGTGCTATCTCTTCCTTAGTTGTGATTGAGTTTATTTACTGTTATGTTACCCCCATTCGGAGAGTATAAACTGTTTAGAGATATATTGCTAAATGTATGTTGACCTAGGACAGCGTTCTACCGCCGACAATGCGGCGTAGGCTGGACGTACCCACGTCTCGTGCCCTTACTCTAGGGTGCGGGTCGTGACACGTCCGGCCATTTATCTTTCTTAGAGTCATGTGATTAAGTATGGATATATCAGGTTTTTGTCCTCCACTTGGAGTTGAGATATCTCGACAAGATGTAAAATTATTATTGTTAGCTTTAATAGTAGACCCAGACATCGTTCTACCGTCGATGTTGCGGCGTAGGCTGGGCTCGTCTCGCACTCGTGCCCTACATCGGGTGAGGGTCGTGACACCCTTACCACTTGAACTACACATCTATAGCTAGCAGGGCCGGCCCTGAGTTTATTTGGGCCCTAAACAAACTATTAAAATGAGGCCTATATATAATATAATTTTTTTGAAATAAAAGTAAAAATTAAAAAATGCTGTAGCCAAGACTTGAACCTAGGACCTCTAATGTGCAAGTTTCACTTACTAACTACTTCACCATAATTGTTTTGTGGTTAAATAGGATCATGTTACATATTAGTTCTATTTTAGAAACAAGATTACGAATATATATGTTTAAATTAATTTTTTTGGCCTTCAAATTCTATGGGGCCCTGGGCGGCCGCCTTAGCCGCCCTAGGCTAGGGCCGGCCCTGCTAGCTAGCTAGTGTTTATACTTCAGAAACTGTTGCTTCATATGTACCCCCTCTCTCTCTCACTCTCCCTATATATATATATATATATATATATATATATATATATATATATATATATAATCAAAGCCCGTGTCGAAGACATCCAACAGGCTTTGGCCCGGGGCCCGTGTCACCCAGCCGACCCCTGTGGGGCTCGATCCCTTCACCTCATCCCCAAGTGCCAATGGTTTTAGCCACTAGGCTATATATATATATATATATATATATATATATATATATATATATATATATATATATATATATATATATATATATATATATACCCAAAAAAAAATTATATATATATATACAAAAACTTGAGCTCCATGATCTGCTCCCTTCCCCCCTCCCCCCCACCCGTTTCCTACTATCAACTTCTCCCCGTCGGCCCGGCCTAGGCCGCCGGCCGGCCGGCCCCCGTTTGTTCCTCTCCTCCCCCCCACTAATCGCATGGCGCCTCCCCCGAGTCCCGAGCCTCCTCTCCCGGCCGTTCTCGGCTCCCTGCCGGTTGGGGATCATCAGCCACACCCAGCTCCTCCACCCGCCATCCACCCCTCCGCCCTCCCAAGCTTCCGCCACCGCCCAACCCGCCGCCACGCCTTGGCCACCCCTGCATCCTCCGCCTTCTCCCCAACCCCACCCTCTCTTTCTCCTCGAGGCCTCCCCCTTCATCCCTGTCAGAGCGCCGGTGGCCTCCGGGATGGGCGGTGGTGGACCGTCGGCCCTCCCCTCGGGGGAGACGGCTCCCTTGCCCCCGCCACTCCAGCTGCTCTCATCCGGCGTGGCTGTCGATAGATCTGGAGTTGAATTTCAAAATTCAAACTCCCATTTTCCTGCCTAAAATCTCTGGCCGGGGGCTGCGCCCTTATGCGCCTCCGCGCCATCCGGTGCATATGCTCGGCCCTCTTTCGGCGCATACGTCGCCCAGCCCCTTGTGGGCGCATACCTCCCCCATCTCCCGATGGGCGCACACGGTTCGACGTGTGCGGGCGTCTCCGATCCCTCGACGGCCGGCGCATGGCCCCTTCTCTCCTCTCCCGGCGCATGGCCCCCTCCCGTGGGGGGGGCGCATGGCCTCCTCAGTCTGCTGTAGGCGCATGGCTGCAACTTCTTGCAGGCGAATACCAGGGAGCTTCTGCGGGCGCATGGGCCCCTGAGGCCCTCTATGCTGGCTCATAGCCCCCTCCACCCCGTATCGGCTATCGCGACCGGTGTGCCGCCCCCCTCTGGTTTGGGATCTCGGTGTCCTCCCTCGGGTTCGGGTCCCGCGGTCGCTCCTCCTAGCGCCGACGCTCTGCCCATCTCGGGTCCTCTCCTGACCCCGGAGCAGGCTCTTCCAGCGGTTCCTCAGGCTGTCTGCCCCCTCCTCGGGAATCACCAACCCCCTCCTCCGGCCACCCGTCCATCTCCCTCTCCTGCTGCCCCTCCCCCCCGGTCCCGGTACCCCGGCTCGTCTGCGTCCCCCAGGCCACCCTCTTCTCAACCACCCCTGCCTTCTTGTGGTTCCCCTTCCAGCAGCGGAGCCCCTGCGCCTCCTTCGTCAGGTGGACCGTCTACTTCCTACACAGCCATGCTGCGCCCGGACCATACAGCCAAGCGGGGCAGTCTCTTCCTCGACGTTTCCCTCCCGGAAGTGGTCTACCCTCGGAATCCCCGGTTCCCCAGGTCCCCTTTTCCGATTTGGAACTGACCTCCCTATCCTCGTCATTCCCCCACACTTTTGTCCCCAAATTCTTTTCGGGCTGCCCGAAGCTCGACCGGGTTAAGGAAGTCTTCCTCAGTTGGCAGTTATACGAGGATTACAGGGTGGCCCCCCGGACCCCAAGGCATATCCTGCTACACCTTTCCTCAGCAACTTATCACAAAATCGTATGGTCCAAGGGCACGTCTAGGGTGGATTCCCACCTTATGAAGATTATCAAGTGGTCCCCAGATTTTAACACCAAAGAAGATTCCACAAAGGTCGCAGCATGGGTGACCCTACCTAACCTTCCCCTCATCTGCTTTGTCCCCGCAGCCCTTAGGCATATTGCCAACTCGTTTGGACCTACGTGGCTTTAGCGGAAGAAACCAGTAACCTCACTAAGGCTCATTATGCCAAGATTTGCGTGAAACTTGACTTGAATAATGAGCTCCCTGATCACATCGTCCTCGAGCTGGGCCACCGGATGCACACCCAACGAAAAGTCTACGACAACCACATCATTTACTGCAAATACTACCACCAGCGGGGCCACCTAGAGGCACACTATTTACGCCTACACCCCGAGCTCAAGAGGCATCCCGCCAAGAAAGACGCCCATAATAAGGGCGGCAATATTGTCTAGAAATCTCCCCCCCACCGGCTGCTTCTGCTCCCCAACAAACATATTAGGTTCGAAGATCCCGACGGATCGCAGGACAGGGGTACCTCCACCCATCTGCTGATGACACGACCCATAGCGCCTCAGCATCCCTTACCCTATCCAACAAGTTTGACGTCTTGGACTCAGAAGCCTCCGAGCCGCTGCAAGCCATTGTCCCCTTGCAGGACCCAGAAGCCAACAAACCTGTGCATGCTCTCCATGAAGACTCGACTAACACTTCCAACAAGCTTGACGTCCTGGATAAGATCGTCTCCGAGACATCGCAGGCCATTGTATCCTTTGAGGACTTTCCCAGGCACAAGGAAGCGACTGATGAGGCCACCGCTCCCGAGGATACCCTCTTGAACGATGGCACAGATACCTTCCAAGACCTCAAGTCTGATAACATTGCTATTGAAGTGGCTCTGGCGATCCTGAGACCAGAACATGTCCTGAGAGGTAAACAGGTCATTGCAGCAGGATTCCCCCTCCAGGCAGAAGGAGAAGCGTCGGGAGGCGCGGTAGACACTCTTATTTTACCCGACGGAGAGACCATTCTGGACTCCGCCGGAGAGAGGATCGCCCCCGCAAAGGCCCACCTCCTCACAGACACTCAGAACCCAATCCAAGACAAGTCTGCAGAAGTTACCGAGATGAATACAATGCGCACTAGATCTGCAGTCAAGCGGATTAAAAATGCCCTCAACATTAACATTAATGCTTAACATCCTCTCCTGGAATGTTCGCGGTCTGGCCAACAAAACCACCAAGAGACGGATTACCACCCTTAAAAAACTTCACAAGATTGACAATTTGATAATTATTAAACCGAAGACCCACTCTAAGAAAATCAAAGCTATTCAGCTCCAATTAGGTTTCCATAATGCTGTTGCCGGCAACCATGACATCTGGATCCTCGTCTCCTCGGATGTCTCATCGAAGTTATCCAGGATTCCGTACAAGCTCTCTCGTGCTGGATAGAACATCCCTCCCTCCCCAAACGCGCCATGCTTTCCGCTATTCACGGCAGCTGTGACATTATTGAACGAAAACAACTCTGGGACGACCTCCTTAACATCCACTCCAACCACATCAACATCCTATGGCTTTGTATCGGGGACTTTAATGTTATCCCTTGCAGAGAGGAGAAGTCGGGGGGCAGTCCTCCTCCTCACATGGCCATGCACGGCTTCAACAACTTCATCTTTAATGCCAACCTTTCTTCGATCCAGTTCTCGGGAAATGCGTTCACTTGGTGCAATATGCAAGAAGGCGATCGTCGGCAATATTTCCGTCTTGACAGATCTCTCAACAACACCCTCTGGTACGGCATGGGCCTTAGCTCCAGACTCTCCCATCTTAACGCTACTGAGTTCGATCATGCCCCACTCCTGGTTGTTATTAATAATTCCTCCAGCCAGATTAAAAAGAACTTTCGGTTCCTCGACCTCTGGAGCGAACACCATCAATTCAAGAATGTCGTCGCTGATGCATGGAACCTTGTGGATGAAGTTGACCCGCTGATCAGAGTGGCCAGCAAGCTTAAGGCTACGCGGAAGACTCTGGCAGCGTGGAGCAAACAGGCGTATGGGGATATCTTTCAGGAGGTGCGAGCGGCGGAAGATGATGTCACCCGTACAGAGATGCTCTTTTTGACGGATCGACCGCCGGCCGCCAGGACCGCCCTTAATCTCACTAAAGCTATTCTTAAATTCCGTCTGAAAGTGGAAACGAAATATTGGAAGCAGAAAGCGAGGCTGAAATGGGACAGTAAGGGTGACAAAAACTCGGCATATTTTCACGCCTGTGCCAATGGCCGCAAGCAGAAACTGACCCTGCACCTGATCAAAAAAGATTCGGGTAGCATCATCAGCAACCAGCGGGATATCCAAGCGGCGGCTGCAGATTTCTACTCCCAGCTTTTTACCAAACAAAGGGTCTACAGAGACAACAACTTTCTGGCTGAGATTCCTCTCCTCATCGAAGACAACAACAACACCCAACTGGAGCTCCCTCCGACAGAAATGGAGGTCAAAGACGCTGTTTGGGCGCTTGATGCCCACAACGCGCCTGGTCCTGACGGATTCTCCAGGATTTTCTTTCGTCAATGCTGGGACACCATCAAGGAAGACAACCATGAAGCGGTCATTGCCTTCTTTTAGGGAGCGACCTACCCTAAGGCCATATCCGCCGCCAATCTGATCCTCATCCCCAAAAAAGATAACCCGAAAACCTTTCGTGACTTTTGTCCAATCAGCCTGTGTAACATCTCTAATAAGATCATCTCCAAGATCATCGCTTTCCGTATGTTCGGGCTGCTCCCTAAGATCATCTCGGAGGAGCAAAGCGGCTTTGTCAGAGGTAGAAACATCCAAGATAACATTATGCTAGCCCAAGAGCTTATCACCTGCATAAAATTTCCTACTAGAGGAGGCAACATTGCGATCAAATTGGACATGGAGAAAGCTTATGACAGGCTGGACTGACAATTTATGATTTGGATTTTTAGGGCATTTGGCTTCTCGGAGACCTGGACTAACATCGTGTGGAGATCGATCAGTAACTCGTGGTTCTCCACTGTTATCAACGGCCAAGCCGACGGCTTCTTCAAATCTAGCCGGGGCGTCAGGCAAGGAGATCCCCTATCCTCCACCATCTTCATCATCACGGCGGACGCATTGAGCAAAAATCTGAACAATATGGCGGGGAACTACGAACTTCCAACCCTTCCATACCGCCAGCGGCTGTCCGATCATTACCCACCTAGCTTATGCTGATGACATCCTCATCTTCTCCTCTGGGGATGTCGGGTCGGTGTAAGTGGTTCACAACACCCTTTAGAGATATGCAGCCAGCTCTGGTCAGAAGGTCAACTCTGCCAAGAGTGTCATTTACGCACATCACAGCATGGGAAGGGACAGTGCGACTAACATCTCCAATATCACCTCTTTCACCATTGAGCACCCCCCTTTCCTTTACCTCGGATGCCCTCTGGTGTACGGTAGATCCAACGCCGGCATCTTTGATGGGCTCATTAACAAAATCAGGAGAAAGTTGGAGGGATGGCACAACGCTACCCTATCGTCGGGCGGGAAGATAATCCTCATCAATCACGTGCTCACTTCCATTCCTATATATACCCTAGCAGCGTGCTCCCCCCAGGAAGGTGATCCGCCTGATTGAAAGCCTCATGTGCGACTTCTTTTGGGGGCATGGCGGCGGGACCATTAAACATCACTGGGCTAGCTGGGACTCCATGGCCAGGCCTATCGAGGAGGGAGGCATGGGAATTGCCAGAATCTCTCATATTGTTGACGCCTTCTCTATGAAACTATGGTGGAAGCTTCGCTCGAGTCAGAATCTTTGGGCTAGATTCATGAAGGCCAGATACTTCAAGCACACTCACCCATCCCAGGCTGCCCCCAACAGCAGGTCATCCGCAGCTTGGCGGCGCATCCTTATCGGCCGCACCTTGGCCGAACCGGTCATCCGCCTTCACTTGGGCAAAGGTGATTCTTTGATCTTCCTCGAACGTTGGGCCGGAGATACTTTACTCCTTAATCGCACCGCGGTCCGTGGGATCCCCAGGATCAGGGATGTGTGGGATCCAGCTAGGAACGACTGGGATTGGGGCAGGATTCGTAATTGGGCCGGTGATGAGGCAGAAGTCTGCATCCGCCAACGCGGCCTGAAGATTGGTAATGAAGCGGACGAGCTGCGGTGGTCGGCCGAACCCTCGGGTGAATTCTCGGTACGATCGGCCAGGCAACTGGCCCGTGGGCGTGGAGCGCCATCTCAAATCAATGTGATTTTCTGGCATACTTGCATTCCCAAGAAGTGGTCTATCCTTATTTGGAGAGCCGTTCAGAAGAAGTTACCCACCGACAATATCCTAAACACCATTGGCTTCAACTTGGCCTCTGCTTACAACTGCTGCTCAGAACGTCAGACGGAAACCATCAACCACATATTTTGTCATGGGGAATCACCAGCCAGGGTCTGGAGATTGCTATCCCATAGGTGCAGAAGGACGCCGGGTGTTGGGCCCATTCAAGACCTCCTGGCAAACTGGGATTCTGCGTCCCACGGACACCTCATTGTGGCGGCTGCTGCCATATGGGTAACTTGGAAGAATCGCAACAAAGCGAGATACGAGAGCTATCAGTACAATGCCGAACAGATCATCAGGGAGGTCACCAGGCAGTGTCATATGATCAGGTCCGGATGCTCTCACGGGCAGAACAGTTTTTGGGTTTCTTTTCTTTCCTGATATTGGGTTTTCAGGTTTTGCTGGTATACTTGTATAGGCGTCGGCATTTTGTGCCTAAGGGTATACTTGTACAGGCTTCGGCATTTTGAGCCTTACTGAAATAGAATAGGGTTTCTGCAAAAAAATAAATAAATAAATAAAAAATAAAATAAATAAATTATATATATATATATATATATATATATATATATATATATATATATATATATATATATATATTTTTATATATATATATATTCTGCCACATTGAGAAGTTCACTTTCCGTTAAATTTTTCTACCTCAAACTTTGCGCTATTAACTTTGTTACTAGCCAGCCCAAAAAAAATTAAACTTATGTCAAACTTTAATGAACCAACAATTTCAGAAGTCATGGTCTAGGAAGATATAAAGAGAGGACCAATGTCGTCACCTACAATTAGCCCATATTAAAGAAATTAAAAATTCAACGATTTTCTTATCTCTGATACCAATTGTTGTGTAACATGTGTGAGCGAGAACATGAATATATCCTTAATAGGAAAAAATAAAAAGCACAAAAATAAACAAAAATATATCCTTAATAATGATTGGTTTGGGCGGCTTCAATTGTTCGAAGCAGATGGTGCTGGACGTTCAATGCGTATACACGGGTATACAGGTCTCTTCTCAAAGTGGAGTTGGAGGCAACTACACGGATTAGCTTCAAAGGTGGGTTTGATGAGCCCAAGGTGGAGAAAGGCATTGTGGTTGGCACGCAATGGTGGTGTGGAAGAACGTGTTGGTTTGGTTTTGTAGTCGGACGGATCATGATGACAATATGTTGGATCTCCTGGATGCTCGGCTGACGGAAATGAATAATAAGGTAGCAAGGAATGGTAATGTTGTTCGGCTTGCGGAAACGAACAAAACGTAGCATGGGTGCTAAGGTTGTTCGGCTAGCGGGAATAGATATGGTGGTAAGGTTATTCGGCTAGCGGAAACGAGCTAAGGTGGAGATTGTTGGATTGTATCTTGTTTCCGGTTAAGCGCTCAAATGGAGGGTGACAATGGAGTTGGTAATTTAGTCCCACATCGGTTAGGAGGTGGGATCATATGGTATAGATAATTGGAATTGGCTCAGACCTTCCATGAGAAATCCCTTTTAAGGTATATGGGCTCAAAAGTTACAACTGCATGCCACAAAGTAATCATGTCCTTCAAATATCTCCGTCGAGACTCCTTCATTAATGACTTCTAGCAAAATCCTAAAATATCTAGCTCTTATAGCCATCATGTAGCCTCAAGCAACCCACCAACCCCAAAGGGAGGTTAATTCGGTATATTAAATTCCTCTCTTAATTTAACCTAAGTCTCAGAGTAATTTGGATCATCAAAACGCCAACTTTAGATATGAATTGTGCACAAAAAATGAATCAGCCCCAACCAGACGGTATGTCCCATGATCACGAAAATTATCCAAAACTTGTTTGACAGTTTTTGTACCATAAGTATACTGTAGGTATGTTATCATGCTGATACTCCTTATTTTTTGGCTAGTTTCAACTCCTCTCGTGCTTCTTCGGATCTTCGTAAGACACTCGTAGCTCCTTTATGAACGTCAACCATATTCAACAGCTCTCTTGTTTCAAGTTGTTGACGTCTACTAACATTGTTTTAAGTTTCGAATCCTCTATAATAACCCTGTCCATACCTTTGCTTATTATGATGATACACGGGAACAAAGAGCACTATTCAGCATGTGGCAGTTCTCAACCACATCGTTCAAAATTATGTTGCATAGCTTATTAAATCACGCTCAATTATGTGCCCCTTCTATTGGGTGGAATGATACTTTCGTGGGGAAGTTTGAGCGCTCCTTTTCCAAAGTCATTGCATAAGGCCATTGGCAAGTAGTTTATAAGATGAACAAAAACTTGCATAAAGAACATCAAAATTTTAGAAAAATTATTCTAAGAGCATAAAATTTACTGACATTATTATAAATTATTCTAAGAGTATAAAATTTACTGACATAATTACAGGAGACCCAAGAAAGTCTTCTTTGTTTTGCAAAAAAAGAGTAATGTTATATGTATCTCCAAAAACTCCATCATTCCATGTCCCTCCGCCACATGGCGCCTCCTTATTGACCCAAGTTAATAAGAGGGGTGGTTGGAGAAAGCCATGAGCCAATAAAAGAGGGTCTTGTGTCGGAGGGACATGGAGGGATGAGGTTATGGAGGTACACTAAGCATTTTTTGCAAAAAAAAAGGTCCTTCTAAAGGGCGTTTTCTGTACATACCTATTTATTGGCGGACATTAATCCTTCCTTTGTTCTTCTGCTTAGGTAACATTTGGTTAACTAATAATGTAAAGAAAACGCCCTTCAGAAGCAAGTTTAGTTATGTAATTGTTAGTTATGTATATGTATATCATAGACCATTTTATTTTTAAAATTACCGAAGATAAAAATTAACTGTCTCATCCCACCATTTCTTAAAAAACTACGGATAAAATCTAACCTTCTCTCTTTTAGTTCGTATATATATATATATATATATATATATATATATATATCTAATATATATAATATATATATATATATATATATATATATAATATAGATATATAGATATATATATATATAAACTAAATTTAAAACTGCTTAAAACTAAATTTGAACGAAAATATCAGAAACTATTTAACTTTTGTTTAACAAACTTAATCAAATAGTATTTAAATATTGAACTATTTTTCAACAATGACATAAAAATATGTATACATGACAAATTATAATTAACCTTTGTAAATTCTAATTAAATATAAATATATATAAAATAAAATATAATTTTAATTACATATTTTATTATTTTTTTGTTAAGATTAGAGGGAAAGAAAGAAAAATAATTTAACATGCAGCGCACGTGTATCTTCTAGTATAATAT
>JANAVB010009596.1:11759025-11773423 GCA_029216955.1 Iris pallida | reverse complement strand
CATTGTCATATAAAGTCTAGAACTTCAAGCATAACGGGTCGTAAAAGTTTCTTTCATGACATTATATGTAATGACCTCATCTACCCTACAAATCTCAATCGTTCTTGAGTCCTTTGACCTGTGACATCCCGCGAATTCTTTGCCATTCTGAGGCATTTCTTCTTCCCCATGACGTCTTTAAGACTCCCTCTTTCACAAGTAGAGCTTTAATCCTTTTCTGCCACAATGAAGTTCACTTTCCGTTAAATTTTTCTAGGTCGAACTTGCGCTATTAACTTTGTTACTAGCCAGCCCAAAAAAATTAAACTTATATGTCAAACTTTAATGAACCAACAATTTCAGAAGTCATGGTCTAGGAAGATATAAAGAGAGGACCAATGTCGTCACCAACCATAAGCTCATATTAAAGAAATTGAAAACGACGATTTTCTTATCTTTGATACCAATTGTTGTGCAACATGTGCGAGGGAGAACATGAATATATCCTTAATAGGAAAAAAATAAAAAGCACAAAAATAAACAAATAATCCTTAATAATGACTGGTTTAGGCAGCTTTAATTGTTCGACACAGATGGTGCTGGACGTTCAATGTGTATACACGGGTATACAGACTCTCTTCTCAAGGTGGAGTTGGAGGCAACTACACGTATTAGCTTCAAAGGTGGGCTTGATGAGCCCAAGGTGGAGAATGGTATTGTAGTTGGCACACAATGGTGGTGTGGATGAACGTGTTGGTTTGGTTTTGTAGTCAATGGATCAAGATGACAATATGTTGGATCTCCTGGGTGCTCGGCTGAGAATATGCTTGGATGATGTTATAAATTATTCTAAGAGTATAAAATTTACTGACATTATTATAAATTATTCTAAGAGTATAAAATTTACTGACTTTATTATAGGAGACCCAAGAAAATTTTCTTTGTTTTGCGGAACGTACTTCTAAAGAGCGTTTTCTATACATGCATATTTATTGACGGACATTAATCATTCCTTAATTCTTCCGTTCAGGTAACATTTGGTTAATTAATAATGTAAAGAGAACGTCCTTCAGAAAGAAGGTTTATTATGTATATGTATATCATGAACCATTTTATTTTTGAAAAATTATCGAAGATAAAAATTAACTTCTTCATCCACCATTTGTTAAAAAATTACGGATAAAAACTAACCTTCTCTATTTTAGTTCCTACAAATATATGTATAAAAACTAAATTTAAAATTGTTTAAAAATTACATTTAAAGAAAAAATATCAAAAACAATTTAAAATGTTTAACAAATCTGAATTCAAATATATATTTAAATATTTGAACTATTTTTCAACAATGTCATAAAATATTTATACATAACAAATAATAATTAAAAAATTTAAACTTTTGCAAATTTTAATTTTAATATAAATATATATACACTAAATTTTAATTTAAATATTTATATTATTTTTGATAAGATTAGAAAGAAAGAAAGAAGAAAAATAATTTAACGTGCAACGCACGTGCATCTTCTAGTATACTATATAATATTATAATTTGGGTCTTTAAATTGTCTGCCATTAGGGTTTAGGTTCTCAATCCACTATTCACTAGCCTACGTGAACAGTAATTTGGTGACCCATAAGCTAACATTGTACAATTTTAAAATCTAAATTCTAATATCAACTATTATGTGAGACCTTATTACTAATAACCTTTTTTTACGGGCCTATTTTGTGGAGACTATTAACTTCAGCATTTATTCCCACTAGATAACCAGTTGACCTAAGCTTCTGCATTTATTCTCACTAGTTAACCAGTTGACCTAAACTTGGGCGATGAATTTAGCAGAGCCTCACACCCTTCGATATGAATCTGCCTCTGGCTAGATTGAACGTCAAGGGGATATAGCAATGTAATCGGATTGACATTCAAACCTGGTTCTGTTTAATTAGGTTTGATGTTAATGGTTTATTTATATTCGGGTTTGACTCAATGTGTTAACAAACCAAGTTACTTGCTTCAAAAAACAAAAAAACAAAAACAAACCAAGTTACTTGCAAGTGTTAGAAAAATATCATTTTGTTGAAATCTGCAAACAAAAAAAATATAAGTTACCGCCAAGGAAGTCGCCCAAGAATCACTGTCCTAAGAGTTGATCCGAATTTATGTGCAAACTTTTTCCAAATGCTTCTAGTGGTAAAACATCCGCTCTACTGGTTTTCCATCATTGCACCCAACTCGGGGAGATCGACATGACTTAGCCCTTACCCAGAGTACAAAAATGATGAACAAAAAAGAAAGAAAGAAAGAAAGAAATAAAGAAAGAGATGGAGAGATCTTTTTGTGAATGAAAGATTCTCATATATTATCAACAAAGGAATAGATGTGTATATATAGTGTAAGCATATAGCTTTGAGAAATGAACAGGATTAGTGTGAATTAAAAATGAAATCAATAGTCATAAAAACTAGCCGTTGGAGCAATTCAATAGGAAATAAATGGCCAAATAATACCACATAATAACCATCCAAATAAACCATCCATTAAGGCATTAAAATCATTCATTTGGAATGAATCAAGATGATTAATGTGGAAAAGTTTTGGTAATTTGTGAATGAGTAGCAATTCAGATGACGGATGCCCTACTTACTAAGGCCCACAGAACGTAGTAGGTATAGACCAGAAGACCGTGATCGATCCAGGAGGGCTTAGCTTCAGCGGAGGAGGCTTTAGTAGTGACTCAGTTAGACTAGTTTTTTTTTATACTAGATATGTCTCTAGCCTTATGACTCTGGCCTGTTATTATTTTAGACTTGTATTTGAAATACCGACTCATAGACTCTATTGGACTTGTGTTATGTTATGATAGACTTTCTATGAATTTTCATATCATGATGTTAGTATCAATTTTGTGCCATTTATCTTCCTTATAGTCAAGTGATTGAGTATGGATATATCTGGTGTTTGTCCTCCTATTGGAGTCGAGAAATCTCGACAGGATGTGATATTATTATTATTAGCTTATATAGTAGACCCAGACAACGTTCTACTACCTATGCTACGTACGACATAGGCTGGACGTCGTCTTGCACTCGTGCCTCTACATCGGGTGCGGGTTGTGACACCCTGACCTGTGACACCCTGACCACTTGAACTACACGTCACTAGCTAACTAGTGTTTATACTTCAGAAAATGATGCTTCAAATGTACCCTCTCTCTCTCTCTCTCTCTCTCTCTATATATATATATATATATATATATATATATATATTGAAGCAATGGGTACTTGTGGCGAACTCGCCTCCACTGGGCTCGAACTCCCGACCACTTGGGCCGCATGCATCTCTTAACCACTAGGCTAGAGGCCATGTGCTATATATATATATATATATATATATATATATATATATATATATATATATATATTTTTTTTTTTTTTTTTTTTTTTTTTTTTTTTTTTTTTTTTTTTTTTTTTTTTTTTTTTTTTTGCGGTGTCTGATCCTGGGCTCCATCCCGGGGCCGCAGCCTAAGCCACCTAGCCACCCCGAGTGTGGGAGGGGGGATCGAACCCTAGAGCTCCCTTAGGAGCACCGATCCTCCTAACCACCTGACAATATATATATATATATATATATATATATATATATATATATATATATATATATATATTAGGCATTTTATTGAAAAGGTAAAAGGGGCTCACGAAGAGCAATACCGACAGGTACAGAGCCAAAAAATACAAAAGGGCCCTGTTAAGCAGGTAAGCAATTGGAAAGGTTGAAATTCAAAATTTCGAAATTTTGGAAAGCCTAAAATTCAAAATTTCAAAACGATTCGACAAAATTTTAAAAGATTTCGCCATAACGAAAACCGTAATTTCAAAACTTTTCAAAATTTCAAAAAATAAAATTACGAAAAACGAAGTCCACAGACGCTAGTCCCGAGGGGAGGGGACGGGAACGCAGCCCGAGGGGGGGGTGTGGGCACTCTGCCCGAGGGAGAGGGGAACTCAGCCCGAGGGTGGGGGGGAGGGCAAGGCTCAAGGGGCCTCCAGCGCACAGCCCGGAGCCAGGGGAGCTCCGGCGGGGCTCCAGCGAGGAAGGCGAAGCGGGAGAGACAAAGCACCAGCGACGACCGGGGCCGGGCGAGGCGACGAAAGGGAGAAAGGAGCATGAGGCTAGACCTCCGCCGGGAGCGGGATGGGAATGGAAGGGCGGGCGCTGTGGCTGCCACGGGGGAGGGAGCTTGAGGCTCGACCTCCGAGCCTACCACCGGCAAGGAGGGGAACCCTCCAGCATGCGCCGGAAGGAGCGCCGGAGACCCGGGCTAGGGGGGAAGCGGCGCGGGGAGGGGAGGGGAGCACCGACGTCGGAGGGGGAGAAGCCCCTGGGGGTCCCGAGGCGGGAGCAGGGAAGGGAGGGAGGGGGGCCACTCCTGGGCCGTCGGGGACCGAGGCGGGGGCCGGGAGGCGCGAAGTGGGCGCGGCCGAGGGAGAGGGCCACTTCAGAGATAGGAAAACGAACGCTGCCGAGGAAGGGGGGCGGCACGGCGAGAGGAGTGGCGAGAGGAGGGGGCGCCGAGGCAGGGCGAAGCTGGCCTGGCGGAGGAATACACGCCTCCGGGTGAGGGCCGAGGAGGGAGGGGTCCGTAGAAGCTCTAAGGGGGAGGCCGGCGGTGGAAAACCGGACCGACTGTGCCTCGCCCATGAGCGCCGAGAACGCCGGGGACGGTGCCGAGGGGGTGGGGGTAGAGGAGAGAGGTGGGGATTCCGCCCGACGAGAAGAAGCCGACTATGGAGGGACACACCCCCCCGGGGGGGGGCAGGCCGATCCCGACCATCCAGCAGAGCGGAGGGATGGAGAAGAGAAGGGGCCTCCAAAGGGGAGGTAGCCTGGGGCGATCCAGCCGACTACAAGAAAGTGGGGAGGGAGGGACGGTGATCAGAGGAGCCCCCACCGGAGGGGAACGGAGGCCCCTCTGCCTCCTCATCTTTATATATATATATATATATATATATATAAAGAAAAAAAATATATATATATATATATTTATATATATATATATATATATATATATATATATATATATATATATATTTTCTTTATATATATATTTATATATATATATATATATATATATATCATTGGCTTATATATAAAAAAAAATATATATAAGCCAATGACCCTCTAGCATTGTGGTAGTGGTGAGGCATGCGGCCCGAGTGGTCAGGAGTTCGAATCCTAGTGGGAGCGATTCCAGATATTATTTACCTGGATCCAATATATATATATATATATATATATATATATAGAGAGAGAGAGAGAGAGAGAGAGAGAGAGAGAGAGGAGAGAGAGGAGAGAGAATAAAGGATAATTAGTTTCTGGAATCAGTCCAACTGGAATTCGAATTCTGCCCACAAGGGCCACGTGCCTCCACACTAACCACTTGGGCTAGTGGTCATTGGCTACACACACACACACACACACACACACACACACACACACACACATGCACGCACGCGCTTACACCCACACACGCGCGCACACGCACACACGCGCACACACGCACACACTTTTGCTCTGATGATTTTGGACTTCCCTCATCTCTCTTTCCTCCGATTTTACTCTTCGACCTTCCCCTTTCGCTAGAGATCAATTCGGATGACACTATGAGGTTTGACCTCTTTATAATCTCGTCATTAAGAAAAGTAGTATGTACCTCTTTCATCTCGAGAGTTACTTTTCCATAGTGAATTATTGCCACTAGATGGTCATCGACCATAGAAGTGAAGAAAGAAACAAAAGTGCCTTGTCCTTCTTTTAACTCCGAGACAAATGAGATCACTTACTATTTTGTTGAAGTTGTTCATATGACTAAGTATCTGGGTCCTTCCTTCAAGCATAGACGGTAACGTTGGTTCTTGAGATACTTGTTAGATAAGACATTGTCGTATGTACAAGTCTAGAACTTCAATCATAAACAGTCGTAAAAGTTTCTTTCATGACATTACATATAATGACCTCATCCATCCTACAAATCTCAATTGTTCTTTGAGTCCTTTGATCTGTGACAGCCCATGAATCCTCTGCCATTTTTGAAGGCATTTTCTTCTTCCCCATGACGTCTTTAAAGACTCACTCTTGCACAAGTAGAGCTCTCATCATTCTCTGCCACAACAAGAAGCTCACTTTCCGTTAAATTTTTTAACCTCGAACTTTGTGCTATTAACTTTTTACTAGCCGTCCCAAAAAAATTAAAATTATGTCAGACTTTGATGAACCAACAATTTCAGAAGTCACGGTCTAGGAAGATATAGAGAGAGGACCAATGTCGTCACCTACCATTAGCTCATATTAAAAAATTAAAAATTCGACGAATTTCTTATCTCTGATACCAATTTTTGTGCAACATGTCAGAGCGAGAACATGAATATAACCTTAATAATGACGAAAAAATAAAAAGAACAAAAATAAACAAAATATATCCTTAATAATGACTGGTTTGGGTGGCTCTAGTTGGTTCGAAACAGATGGTGCTAGACGTTCAATGCGTATACGTGGGTATACAGGCTATATTCTCAAGGTGGAGTTGGAGGCAACTGCACGAATTGACTTTAAAGGTGGGTTTGACGAGCCAAATTAAAGGTGGAGCAAGGCATTGTGGTTGGACACAATGATGGTATCGATGAATGTGTCAGTTTGGTTATGTAGTTGAACAGATCGAGATGACAATATGTTGGATCTCTTGGGTGCTCGGCTGGCAGGAACGAATAATAAGGTAGCAAGGAGTGCTGAAGTTCTTCGGCTGGCGGGAACGAACAAAACGTAGCAGAGGTGCTAAGGTTCTTCGGTTAGCGGGAACGGACAAATGTAGCAAGGTGCTAAGGTTATTCGGCTAGCGAAAACGAGCTAAGGTGGAGATTGTTGGGTTGTATCTCGTTTCCGGTTGAGCGCTCAAATGAATTGTGACAATGGAGTCAGTAATTTAGTCCCACATCGGTTAGGATGTGGGATCATGTGGTGTGGATAATTAAAATTTGTTCAGGCCTTACATGAGAATTATCTTTTAAGGCATATAGACTCAATTCCATATCGCATCTCATGGACCAACTCCGGTTCAGGTCACAACGCGTTCCCAACATGGTCAAGAATGACTTACTCCACCGGACAAGGGAGAAATATTTATTGAATATCAAATGAGAAAACATTACAAAAGTTACAACTGCATGCCACAAAGTAATCATGTCCTTCAGATATCTCCGTCGAAGTCTTTCGCTATGTCAAAGACTCCTTCATTAATGACTTCTAGCATAATCCAAAAATATCTAGCTCTTATGGCCATCATGTAGCCTCAAGCAACCCACCAACCCAAAGGGAGGTTAATTCGGTATATTAAATTCCTCTCTTAACTTAACCTAAGTCTCAGAGTAATTTGGATCATCAAAACGCCAACTTTAGATATGAATTGTGTACAAAAAATGAATCAGCCCCAACCAGACGGTATGTCCCATGATCACGAAAATTATCCAAAACTTGTTTGACAGTTTTTGTACCATAAGTATACTGTAGGTATGTTATCATGCTGATACTCCTTATTTTTTGGCTAGTTTCAACTCCTCTCGAGCTTCTTCGGATCTTCGTGAGACACTCGTAGCTCCTTTATGAACGTCAACCATATTCAACAGCTCTCTTGTTTCAAGTTGTTGACGTCTACTAACATTGTTTTAAGTTTCGAATCCTCTATAATAACCCTGTCCATACCTTTGCTTATTATGATGATACACGGGAACAAAGAGCACTATTCAGCATGTGGCAGTTCTCAACCACATCGTTCAAAATTATGTTGCATAGCTTATTAAATCACGCTCAATTATGAGCCCCTTCTATTGGGTGGAATGATACTTTCGTGGGGAAGTT
This sequence comes from Iris pallida, assembly GCA_029216955.1. Lineage (NCBI taxonomy): Eukaryota > Viridiplantae > Streptophyta > Magnoliopsida > Asparagales > Iridaceae > Iris > Iris pallida. Next base: position 11,765,532 of record JANAVB010009596.1, on the reverse strand, counting down.
TGAGTGCTCCTTTTCCAAAGTCATTCCATAAGGCCATTGGCAACTAGTTTATAAGATGAACAAAAAATTGCATAAAGAACATCAAAATTTAGAAAAATTATTCTAAGTGCATAAAATTTACTGACTTTATTATAAATTATTCTAAGAGTATAAAATTTACTGACATAATTACAGGAGACCCAAGAAAATCTTCTTTGTTTTGCAAAAAAAAAAAGTAATGTTATATGTATCTCCAAAAACTCTATCACACTGTCCCTCCGCCACATGGCGCCTCCTTATTGACCCAAGCTAATAAGCGGGGTGGTTGGAGAAAAACATGAGCCAATAAAAGAGGGTCATGTGTCGGAGGGACATGGAGGGACATGGAGGGATGAGATTTTGGAGGTACACAAAGCATTTTTCGCAAAAAAAAGTTCTTCTAAAGGGTGTTTTCTATACATACCAATTTATTGGCGGACATTAATCCATCCTTTGTTCTTCTGCTCAGGTAACATTTTGTTAATTAATAATGTAAAGAAAACGCCCTTTAGAAGAAAGTTTAGTTATGTAATTGTTAGTTATGTATATGTATATCATAGACCATTTAATTTTTTAAAATTATCGAAGATAAAAATTAACTGTCTCATCCACCATTTCTTAAAAAACTACGGATAAAATCTAACCTTCTCTCTTTTAGTTCGTGTGTGTGTGTATATATATATATATATATATATATATATGGAATAAGGGTGAATTTATTCCTCGCATATAGCGGAAAAGGTATTAAAGTACAACATCACAACTCGCCATGCCCGAAATAATAATATTATGGGGCCATTACAGATACATCGAATTCTATATTATGTAGAATTCCAATAGGGGGGGGTAGTCAAGCCCTCAAAGATACGTCTGTTCCGCTCCTTCCAGATGTGCCAAACAGACGCAGCAAGATGAACTCTGGCTCTTCTAGCCCACCCCGGATCCCGGCCACTGCGATCTCGGATCCAGCTGAGAATGGTCCGGATGTCTCGATCCACCCCAACTCCTTCTCTCAGCTGTGCACACTGCTCAGTCCAAATGTGCCAGGTCATCGGGCAGACAAAGAAAAGATGCCCCATGGATTCATCGTCTTCATTACATAACACACATTTGGCATCCGGGATCTGCATCCCAAACCGGAGGAGTCTGTCTCTCATCATCAGTCTACCCCGGAGAAGACGATATGCACATAGTTGTATTTTTTCGTGCAACGCCCTTGTCCCAAATGAAGTCCACCTCCTCAGCCAGGTCGTAGTGGGTCCGAACCAAATTGTAGCAGCTGCGAAAGCAGAATAACCCTGACCCGCCCCCCGTACCTAGGCTGGCCCCAGCACCATGTATCCTCCGCCTAGCTAGCGTCGATAGTAATAAGGCGAATCTCCTCGGCTAGCTGAGCAGTATAAGTATATCCCTCTGGCCTCCAAACTCCATCTCTAAGGATCCGACTACAAGTGAGCCTCCTGTCCGCTTCTCTGTCCAGCTGCCCCCCCAGAATATCGAGCAAGAATCTGGAACCCAACCAAGGGTCCAGCCAGAGGTCAGTAGTCGTCCCATCCTTCATCTGCCTGCAAATAGCGGTCTGAAGCACTGGTCTACACCTAAGGATGGCCTTGAACGTGACCGAGAAATTGTTGCCTATCCTGCAAGCCCAGAAGTTGGTCCTCCTCAGGTATCTGTTCGCCATCCATTCTGCACAGAGCGACCCCCCCATGATGAATCTCCAGGCCATCTTCACACAAGCTGCCCTCCTGACCGTATGGAGAGGCCTCAGCCCCACTCCTCCGTCCTCCCGAGGCCGACATAACTGGTCCCAGGATATCGCATGCATCCCTCCCCTCCAGATGAAGTCAGCACAGATGGCCTCCACTTTACGAATAGTAGCCGTGGGGATCTGGATAGACTGGAGCCAGAATATCGTGATGCCTGCAATAACCGAACGCACCAACTCTATCCGGCCGCCAAAAGATAGACCTGCAGCTTGCCAGCCTTCAACCCTCCTCTGAGAAAAGTCCACCAAGCTGTGACAATCCTGCTCTCGGGCATAATTGACCGTCAGCGGGACCCCCAGGTATTTCATTGGGAGCTCGCCTCTGTCCACACCCAAGGCGAAGGCTCTCTCCTCCTGCTGTGTGCACCGGGAGCTAAAGTAGACTCTGCTCTTCTCTCTGTTTAACTGGAGCCCAGAAAGCCGCCCGAACTCCTCCATAATGTCAGAGAGCGCTCTCATTCCCCGCATGGAAGGCTGGATAAGCACCAATAAGTCGTCAGCATAGATCAAGTGGGATACAACCGGACTCACCAATCAGAAAAGGGGAACGATCCTCTTGCTATGCACTGCCGTATCCATCATGCAAGTAAAGTACTCCATCACCAAGGTAAATAGATACGGGGATAGGGGTCACCCTGCCTCAACCCCCTGTTGCTACTGAAGTAGCCATGCGGTGTGCCCTGGATGACGACTGAGAAAGTAGGGGAGCAAATGCACTCCCTCACCCTCGCAACCCACCTCTCGTCGAATCCCATGGCAAGCATCAAGTGACACAGAAAGTCCCTATTGACCGTATCATAAGCTTTCCGGAGATCAAGCTTCACACAAGCCTTCATCGCCCCAGGTTTGCTGAACTCCCTCACCATCTCATGAGCTAGCAGGCTGTGCTCTGCAATCGACCGGCCCTTGATGAACGCTGCTTGATTCTGGGACACCAACCCCTGTATAATCCCCTCCATACGCCTGCACATAAGATGAGTGATAATCTTGTAAAGAAAATTACAGCAAGCAATGGACCTGAAATTCGCAAGAGAAGTCGCTCCCTCCTTTTTAGGAACCAGCTTCAAGAAGGTGTGGTTCATCTCCTTCAGGAGCCTGTCCTCCACAAAGAACTCCTGAACCGCCGCCAGGATATGGGTCTTAAGCACACCCCAGTGTCACTTAAAGAACCCTGAAGAGAAGCCATCAGGCCCGAAAGCTTTGTTGGGATTGGCCTTCATAACAATATCCTCCACCTCCTCCATCCTCATAGGTGCCAGAAGCAGACTGTTCCCATGTCGGGACACCAGTCTCTTCGTGACAAGTGCAGGAAACGTGCTAGAGTAGTCTGTCTGCTGATAAAAGGCTGTGTAGAATCTGACGGCCTCCTCCTGAATCTCCACCGGGTCCCCTACAAGACGTCCCTCAGCATTCAGAAGTCTGGAGATGCTATTCCGGTGCTGACGGACGTGGATCACATCGTAGAAGAATCTGGTGCAGCGGTCTCCATCTTTAAGCCAGGAATATTTGGCCCTCTATGCCGCATAATCTCCTCCTGCTGGTGCATTATGCTAACCTCCTCAATCAGGAGCTTCTCCTTGGCCGCCAGCTCCCCGTTCAGAATGTCAGCTTGGAGGGCCACCCGGGTGTCCCGAAGCTTGACTTCCTTATCTACCAGAGAAGTCAGCGGTATCGTCTTCACCCACCCCCTGATAGCCTGCTTGAGCTGTTTAAGTTTGTGAACCATGCGAAACTGAGTCGTGCCCTCCCAGAAGTGCTGCATCCCTCCCGTAACCACCTCCTCATATCCAGCCGACAGATACAAGCTATTGTTATACCGGAATGGCCTCGCCCTCAGAGTAGGTCTCTCACCGAAGCCAACCCGGATAGGAGAATGGTCGCTAGTACCCGCCGCCAGACCTTCCGCCACCGAGTTCGGAAAGCACCTGAACCACTCACTATTGCCCAAGGCCTGATCCAACTGACAAGCAATCCGATTATGAGTAGCCTTGTTATGCCAGGTCCAGATATGTCCCGCTCGCTCCAGCCCCCACATCCCTGAAGGAAGCAGACACCTCTGGAAGTCATATAAGATCGAATCCGAAACAGGACGACCTCCCACCTTCTTTTGGCGAAGCAGCATAGCATTGAAGTCCCCCATGATGAGTAGAGGAAGAGACAGATTGTCCGCCAAGAGACCAGATGCACAATGTCCTCCCACAAAGCCTTCCGAAGTCTCCTGTCATTGTGCCCATAGACAGCCCCCAGGATGAATCGGAACCCTCATTTGTTCACAAAAGTAACACCGATGAGTTGTTCTGATTTGTGGATCTGTACCCCTTTCCAGGTTCCTTTGTTCCATCTAACCCAGATCCTTGCCATACCACAAAGATCTAAGTTGTGAATGTGATCCCAGTTTGCCGGAGTCCTACGCGAGAGCATAGCGACCCCTCTAATCTTCATCTCCAGTAGGATGGCAATGTCACACGACTCTCTTCTCAGAACCCCTCCAATCTCCCTCCATCGCTCTATGGAACACCTCCCTAATGTTCTATGCTAGGACCGACATCTAATAAAGAGAGGATGGGTCCCCCTGGCACTTGTCTGGATCGACACTCGAGGGAAGTGTCGCATCTGCCTGATCAATGATTGCATCTACCATAGAAGAAGGAGCAAGGTGGGCCTGGATCCTGCTGAGTGTAAGAGACCAGTCAGGATTGTCTTCAGACTGGTCATCCATACCCCTCGCCTGAGGGATATCCTCCCGTGTGGTCGGAGCGTGCCTTTTCCTGCTGCTGTACACCATGATCGCCGGGGAGGCCTCCGTCTCCATCTGACTACCACCAGCCGCGCTCATACCCCTGGTCACTATGGTCCTCTGTGGTATGAATGGGACCAGTGCACCCTGCGTGCTCTCCTGTCTCTGCGGTGATCCTGACTCCAGCCTCCTGTCAACCTCCATCCTTGTATCCTCCTCCCGATTGCTGGCTGTCTCTGTCTCCCCCGGCAGGTGACTAGAGGACGTCTCCTTCCTAGGTGCCTCCGTCTGAGTCGTCTGTGGCCTGGCAGTCTCCTTCCCCTTGTATTTGCACGCACTTGTAGGATGCCCAAAGCACTCACAGTGAGAACACATAGGGGGAACCCAGTTATACTCCACTGCCTGTGTCAGAACCTCCCCAGACGGAACCTGATACTCAAGCGTACTCGGTAGCACAGAGCCCGCCTTGATCTCCACGAACACCCTGGCATACATCAGTCTGGTACGAAAAGTAGTGGCCTCGTCAGCTTTGATCGGCTTCCCTACAAGACTGGAAAGTCGCATGAGAAGCGGGATGCTCCAATACTTTACTGGGAACTCAGGAAATCTGACCCTGATGGGGATAGCGTTCAGCACCTCCTTCTCATACCTCAACTCCGGCGTCCACTCCTTCAGTATGATGAGTCTCCCATCAAACGACCAAGGCCCCCTCTGAAGGATCCTGGACACATCCTCCGCTAATCCAAATTTGACATAATAGAACCCGTTCTCCCGAGAGAAGAATTCCATGCTCCCTTTGGGTCTCCAGACCCTCTCCGCATAACCCTGAATTTGGCCATAGAGCGGCTTGTTCCCTAATACATACAACACCAGAGTGTTCTTCCAGAATTCGGAAACAACCGCTATTTCTTCAGCGGGAAAATACGCCCGAAGTCCTCCTCCAACCGACATCGGTGGGACAAACTCCATCGACATCGGGCTTTTCTCAGTCACTGGCATGCAGACCTCTTTCCATGATCGAGGCCTCAGCTCCTCAGTGTGCGTCCTGGTCTGGGGGTTAACAGGGCCCTGGCCTGTCTTGCCGGTATCGGTAGCAATACCCTTAGCCTTCTCGGCCGCCGTCGCCTTAGGCCTCCAACCCGGAACTGATCGTACCGTGCCTTCCCCCCGGCGCCGGGGATCCATAGCGCCAATTAGGGATCGATTCCCATGATTTCCTGGCCTCGCCCTTCCCGAAACTTGGGACTGAGCTCCTCTCCGTCCTCCAGTCCGTCGTCCCGTCATAGTCTGCCAGCCGGCTTCCCCCGAGTTGTCCCCTCCGGACCCGAACTCGAAAACTGAAGCCTTTGCTCCAGAAGTGCCACCATTGCCTCCGCCCGACCCCTCCCCGCCCGAAGGGTTCCCGACGCCGCCAACCGACCCCCCCCCCCCCCCCCCCGCGTGGGATGGTACCTCCGCCGCCGCCCAGCCTGGGGTTGCTGGACCCGTCCCCGCTGCCACCCGACCCCCTCCCGCCTGGGTGGTCCCGCCGGTGCTACCCGACCCCCCCCGTCTGGGAGGGGGGTCCCTTCAGTACCTCTCGACCCCTCCCCCCCGCGTGGGGGTGTCCCGCTGTTGCCGTCGACCGGACTTCCAAGCGGCCGTCCTCCCCCCCGGTCCTCCATGCCGCCGAAGCCCCCTCCCCACGAGTGGATCGGGGGGTCGGAGGGGAGAAAAGGTCGATTTCTTCGAAACCCTAGCCGAGGGATCGGTCGCCTACGCCCGAGTGTTCGCCTGCATCTTTTTATATTATATATATATAATACGATGAGGAGTGGAACGGGAGCGGTCGCGTGCAGTTGCCAGGCATGGCCGGCCGGCCTCATCGGCCTCTTCGGCCCGGCCCCATGCCTCCGCTCTGGTCTCTTCGACTCCCGCCGAGCCCTCTTCCTTTGGCCGCCGGCCGCCTGGTCCTCCCAGTGGGGAGGCTTCCCCCTCGTCGGTC
>JANAVB010009596.1:11691525-11754025 GCA_029216955.1 Iris pallida | reverse complement strand
AAAATTTACTGACATTATTATAAATTATTCTAAGAGTATAAAATTTACTGACATTATTATAGGAGATCCAAGAAAGTTTTCTTTGTTTTGCGGAACGTACTTCTAAAGAGCGTTTTCTATACATGCATATTTATTAACAGACATTAATCATTCCTAAATTCTTCCGTTCAGGTAACATTTGGTTAATTAATAATGTAAAGAGAACGTCCTTCAGAAAGAAGGTTTAGTTATGTATATGTATATCATGGACCATTTTATTTTTAAAAAATTACCGAAGATAAAAATAAATTTCTTCATCCACCATTTGTTAAAAAAATTACGGATAAAAACTAACCTTCTCTCTTTTAGTTCGTACAAATATATGCATAAAAACTAAATTTAAAACTGTTTAAAAACTACATTTAAAGAAAAAATAGCATAAACTATTTAAATTGTTTAACAAATCTTAATTCAAATATATATTTAAATATTTGAACTATTTTTCAACAATGTCATAAAAATATTTATACATAACAAATAATAATTAAAATTTTATTAAACTTTTGCAAATTTTAATTTTAATATAAATATATATACAATAAATTTTAAATTTAATTTAAATATTTATATTATTTTTGATAAGATTATAAAGAAAGAAAGAAAAATAATTTAACGTGCAACGCACGTGCATCTTCTAGTATAATATATAATATTATAATTTGGGTCTCTAACCTGTCTGCCATTAGGGTTTAGGTTCTCAATCCACTGTTCACTAGCCTACGTGAACAGTAATTTCGAGACCCATAAGCTAACATTGTACAATTTTAAAACCCAAATTCTAATATCAACTATTATGTGAGACCCTATTACTAAATAACCTTTTTTACGGGCCTATTTTTGTAGAGACTATTAACTTCAGCATTTATTTCCACTAGATAACCAGTTGACCTACACTACCAAAATATGTCGATTTAGCGACGGCCAGATCCGTCGTCTGTCCGTCGGCAATTTGTATTAGCGACCGATCACTGACGGATCTTGGCCAAAATAATCCGCCGGCAATCAGCTCATCGCTAATAACGGTCCGTCGCTAAGCAGTCGTCAAGGGACGGAATAGCGACGGCTTGTCGACTTCACAATACGAAGCATTAGCGACGACTTTTCGACGGACTTTCGTCCATTTCAACTATTAAATACTGAACTGTGTAGACACTAGCGACGTAATGGTCCGTCGGTAAACTGTCGTAATAGCGTATCAGAGTATATGGTTCTGTCGCTATTCCGTCGATCGCCGTCGCTAGCAGAGGACGGAGTAGCGACGGAATACTGACGGATTATCCGTCGACCATGTTCTGGAAATGCTTGGCATTTTCAGAACCATGACGATGGATGAGTCGTCGCCATTCCGTCGAACTATATACCACCAGAACGTTGCCGACGGATATTCCGTCGACCATCCGTCGCTACCTGGAAACATGTTCAAATCTCTAGTTAGCGACGGATATGCCATCGAACAGTAGTCGGAAACTGGAAATATCCGTCGCTAACCGGTCGCTAGTCCGTCGCTAAATGAGATTTTTTGAAAAAAAAATTGTAGCACTTTCCCTGTTCGCAAAAATATGCATAAACCAAACCAATATATAATGCACACCAATTATCCAACAATCACATAGACCAAATATATAATGCACACCAATTATCCAAGAATCACATAGACCAAATATGTACATACAAATTTAATGCACACCAATTATCCAAGAATCATATAGACCAAACCAAATTAATATAAAATAGACATCAATTATCCTGAAGAGTAACCTAATATCCGTCGTTATAATCCGATCATAGCACAAATATTCCAAAATTCCCACAAATATTCCAAAATTTCCACAAATATTCAAAAATTCCAAAACACATAGGAAAATCGACTTTGGCCGTAGCAAAGACCGCAAGTCAGACGATGAATCCTCACAGCCAGGGATCATAATTGCGTTGAGGCATGTATCATTCTATCAGCCACTTTGCATACGAAGGCTCAATCTGGTTGAGGTCTTCTGTAAGGACAGGAGGGTCGGTCCGATGCTACTACTCTCTGACGGTGGCTCCTCCTTAACTTCAACCTTGGGAGCAATCTCTTTCCTGATGGTCATCGGTTCTTCCTTGACCTCGACCTTTGGTAACACCTCCTCCTTAACAGTCACCGGCTCTTGTTTGACGACGGAGACTTCCTCCGTGTCGACCTCCAAGGGTTTCTTGCCTCGGCCCCTTCCTCGACTAGCAGCACCACCTCGGCGAGTCCTAGGAGCCATCTCTCTGACAACAGCAATTTTTATACAGGGTAAAGAAATTTACTCAAATTATAAAAGTTATGGCGTTGGTTTTTTGCGTTCATCATCATTAGAGGGAGCAGCACTGGAAAAGTTGTGACGTTGGTAGCATGAGAGAGTAAAAATCTGTATCATAAGACTAACAGAATTACTATGTAATCATGTACTCACCAATAACCGGATGTAACTGGAGTCGTTGGGCCTATCGTGCAGTAATTGGTAGATCCGCTGGTATAGGCCGGATGTACTTAGTATCTAGTGTATCAGATTAGTATCGGTCTATCGGTTTGGTATAGGACATATCAGATTGGTATTGGCCTTAACAAATTGGTATCATCCTATCCGATATGTATATGTATCGGCCGTATAGCTAGGATTCATATTGGCCTTATCGATTTGGTATCGGTCATATCCGATAGGTATCGGCCGTGTTGGATTAGTATAGACCATTTCGGATTAGTATCGTGAAAGGTTTAGTAACAACTGTACTTGGATTTCTCTCTTTTCGAGCTAGAATACCATTGCAAGAGAGTCACCAGATCATGATTGGCTAGTTACAGTAACATACATGCTACCTTTTCCATCAGAAAAAGCGAGATTGAAAAGAAAGTATGTATATTCTGTAACTGGCCAGCTATGCTCTCGTGACTCTCTTGTAATGGTAATCTAGCTCTAGAAGAGAGAAATCCAAGTACAGTTGTTACTAAACCTTCTACGATACTAATCCGAAATGGTCTATACTAATCCAACACGGCCGATACCTATCGGATATGACCGATACCAAATCGATAAGGCCAATATGAATCCTAGCTATACGGCCGATACATATCGGATAGGACGATACCAATTCGCTAAGACCAATACCAACCGATACGGCCCATACCAAAATGATAGATCGATACTAATCCGATACGGTCAATACTTATAAGTACCTACGGTCCAGGAGGTTGATCCGCTAGTACATCCATGTACGATCAACGAAGTAACGATCCATTAATTTTAATTTGGATATGAAAATCTGTATCGTAAGACAATAACATCCATGCTTAATTGCCAAGTATGGGAACGAATGGCTCAGAACACAACCCAAAATTCATTCTAGCATACATTAGTGTGAATCATCTATGTTCTGTACATATGGTGTAATATATGTTCTTATCGTATCTAGTATCTGAAGAATGTAACAGAATCAAGATGAACTCACATAATGTAATACTAAGACATCATCTACTACTATATAAGATATAGTGATAGGTTGTCATATTATCATTGCCGAGGGATGAGGGTCGGAGGACAAATACCGCTCGAGTGAGCCAAAGGCATGCAGCCACTTCCCTCCGTCCATTCACCCTCTCCCTCTCTTATGCTATCAACGTCACAACTTTTTCATTGCTGCTCCCTCTAATGATGATGAACGCAAAAATCAAAGACCCCCCTCTCCTTTCTCACTCTTCACAGTTCTTACAACAGGAAGGATTAGTGCTTTCTAGTTCTCTTCCATCCATCAATTTCTCCTTTCTGATCAAGCATCTTCCTTCTCCTCTCCTCCACCATGGCTCTGGACCCATCTGCTCCTCCCTACTTCCGTTTTTCTTATTTGACTCTCTCAGCCACATATGATATCTACCTCAAGTGTAGAGTCGGGAGAGAAGAATTGGACAGGAAGAGGAGGGGGAAGCAGCACAGCCGACGGCATGACCCGGAGGAAGTACAGAGGTTTTTTTCAACATCCGTAGGAGAAGTATAAGGATATATCTTTTCACAACATATCACCTTATCAAAGACCCTTAATCTGACAACCATGTTACCGCGATGTCGAAAAACTAATATGTCATAATTTTCTAAGCCGTGTGTTTTGACATAATCCTCCAAACTCTTTCCTGCTATGTAGTAATGCAAGATTACTACATAGGAGAAAAGACTTGGGAGGATTATGTCAAAATACACGGCTTAAAAAATTATGACATGTTAGTCTTCCGACACCGCGGTAACATGATATTTATATTAAGGGTCTTTGACAAGGTGACATGTTGTGAAAAGATATATCCTTATAGTTCTCCTACGGATGTTGAAGAAAATATCTGTACTTCCTCTGGGATATGCCGCCGGTTGTGCTGCTTCCCGCTCCTCTTCCTGCCCTCTTCTTCTCCCCCGACTCTACACGTGAGGTGGATATCATATGTGGCTGAGAGAGTCAAATAAGAAGAAGGGAAGTAGGGAGGAGCAGATGGGTCCAGAGCCATGGTGGAGGAGAGGAGAAGGAAGATGCTTGATCAGAATGGATGGCTCAGAACACAACCCAAAATTCATTCTAGCATACATTAGTGTGAATCATCTATGTTCTGTACATATGGTGTAGTATATATTCTTATCGTATCTAGTATCTGAAGGATATAAGAGAATCAAGATGAACTCACATAATGTAACAAAAACATCATCTACTATTATATAAGATATAGTGATAGGTTGTCGTATCATCATTACCGAGGGATGAGGGTCGGAGGACAGTGAACTTTATCTACGGTGACATAGTTTCTGTATCGCCAGTCGAATGGCTGCAGGGACTACGTCCTGATCACCATGTCATACTATAGATTAATGCAAATGGAGCTGAAAATATCCGTCGCTAACCGGTCACTAGTCCGTCGCTAACTGAGTTTTTTTGAAAAAAATTATAGCACTTTCCCTGTTCACCAAAATATGCATAAACCAAACCAATATATAATGCACACCAATTATCCAACAATCACATAGACCAAATATATAATGCACATCAATTATCCAAGAATCACATAGACCAAACATGCACATACGAATTTAATGCACACCAATTATCCAAGAATCATATAGACCAAACCAAATTAATATAAAATAGACATCAATTATCCTGAAGAGTAACCTAATATTCGTCGTTATAATACGATCATAGCACAAATATTCCAAAATTCCCACAAATATTCCAATTTTTCTTAATTATAATACTTTAAGGAGGAGGAGGAGTTCGATTGCCCGGATGGCTCAGATAAAATAGCAAAAATTCGATTTATCTCCAAGTGTGAGAACGGATGGCTCAGAACACAACCCAAAATTCATTCTAGCATACATTAGTGTGAATCATCTATGTTCTGTACATATGGTGTAGTATATGTTCTTATCGTATCTAATATCTGAAGGATATAATAGAATCAAGATGAACTCACATAATATAATACTAAGACATCATCTACTACTATATAAGATATAGTGATAGGTTGTCGTATCATCATTACCGAGGGATGAGGGTCGGAGGACAGTCAACTTTATCTATGGCTACATAGTTTCTGCCTCGCCAGTCGAATGGCTGCAGGGACTATGTCCTGATCACCATGTCGTACCGTAGATTAATACAAATGGAGCTGGAAAAATCTATCGCTAACCGGTCACTAGTCCGTCACTAACTGAGATTGTCATATCATCATTGCCTGCCTTCATTCCCCACTCTCTAAAGCACACATACACATATATATATCACAGTTAGATGTATAGATATATACATCTATATAGAAGCATACATACACATATGTATATCATAGTTAGATGTATAGATATATACATCTATATAGAAGCACACAACTGATACACTCTAAGGGTCGGTTTTCCAGGAAAAACATCACTTATTCAGTGACTTTGGTGAAGCGAATGTCCCAAGGATATTCTTAACAAAGAAGGCAGATGAAGAACTCGTACTGTCCTTGAGACAGTGAACATACACCATGAACCCAAATCCCACATTCACATTTACTAATCCAAACACCACCAAACTAATGGATAACACCCAATATTGATAACACATTATTTAGCCGATATAAACACCTAATTAAAACTAGAATTTGAGAAGCAAAGCCCCCTGCCGCCCCCGACCCAAGCCCGCCGCCCAGCCCCCGACGCCCCCGCCCCAAGCCTGCCGCCCCCCGCAACCCCGCCACCCACATCCCCCAGCCCACCACCGTCGCCCAGCCTCCGACGCCCCCGCCCCAAGCCCGCCGCACCCCGCAGCCCCGCCACCCACAACCCCCCACCCACCGCCGCCGCCCAGCCCCCGACGCCCCCCGCCCCAAGCCCGCTGCCCCCGCTGCCCCTATGACACCGCGAGAGAGAGAGAGAGAGAGATCGAGAGAGAGAGGAGAGGATGCCGACGTCGATCACCGAAGCCGCGGGAGAGAGAGAGAGAGAGAGAGAGAGAAAGGAGAGAGAGTAAATTTGGGGGGAATATGAAAAGTTCTCCCCGTCGTTTCAATTTAAGTCTGGAACGTATAATTAGCGACGGACTAGCGACGGATTTTTATCCGTCGTCCGTTACTCGCTCTTGTTGATACTTGCCGACTGAATATCCATCGCTACGTAGTCGAAGAACCGTCCTGCCAATTCTCCCCACAATTTCTGCCAAATAATCGACTGCATAGCGACGGCTAAATTTTTGTCGCTATATCTCCGACGCCCTAGCGACGGATGAGCGACCTTTTCTCTCCTCAAAATAAAATAAAAAATATAACGGCTTGTCGTCGTTTCTCCGTTGGCTAGTTGCCACAAAGTCGTCGCTAACGCCGACGGACAATATCCGTCGCTAATGTTTCGTCGCTAATTTACTGTATTTTGGTAGTTCTAAGCTTCTGCATTTATTCTCACTAGTTAACCAGTTGACCTAAACCTGGGCGATGAATTTAGCAGAGCCTCACACCCTTCGATATGAATCTGCCTCTAGCTAGATTAAACATCAAGGGGATATAGCAATGTAATCGGATTGACATTCAACCTGGTTCTGTTCAATTAGGTTTGATGTTAATGGTTTATTTATATTCGGGTTTGACTCAATGTTTTAACAAACCAAGTTACTTGCTTCAAAAAAATAAAATAAAACAAACCAAGTTACTTGCAAGTGTTAAAAAAATATCATTTTGTTGAAAATGATGCTTCATAAAATGATCCTGGGCTCCATTTCGGGGCTAGTTGCCACTTGAACTACACGTCACTAGTTAACTAGTGTTTATACTTCATAAAATGATGCTTCAAATGTACCCTCTCTCTTTCTCTCTATCTCTCTCTCTCTCTCTCTCTCTCTATATATATATATATATATATATATATATATATATATATATATATATATATTGAAGCAATGGGTACTTGTGGCGAACTCGCCTCCACTGGGGCTCGAACTCCCGACCACTTGGTCCGCATCCATCTCTCTTAACCACTAGGCTAGAGGCCATTTGCTACATATATATATATATATATATATATATATATATATATATATATATATATATATATATATTATTGCGATGTCTGATCCTGGGCTCCATTTCGGGGCCGCAGCCTAAGCCACCTAGCCAACCCGAGTGTGTGAGGGGGGATCGAACCCTCAAGCTCCCTTAGGAGCACCCATCCTCCTAACCACTTGACAATATATATTGTTAGTCTCGGGGCTTGATCAAAGATGGTAGACTCGATGTCGAGATCAGAGGTTCAACAAACGTTCACCTTCTGATTATTCTCGAGATCCAAGAGGAACACTATAATATAAATCTGAGTACAAAAGCAACAATAATCAGAAAGGAAATCTCACATTCTTTCTCGCAATCGCAGTTGCTGACGGACAGAACTGAGTTCAGAAAATAAATCTCACGTTCTTCCTTGCAATCGCAGCTGCAGACGGACAGAACTGAGTTATAACTCAGATGAAGGAGAAGAAAGAAGAAAGAAGAAAGAAGAAGAGGAAAGGTTCTTGCTGGGGTGATTAAGATTACCGTTGCTCAAAGCAAGAGTCGCCCCAACAGGATCTGCTCCTAGGAACCAGCAAGTTCACGAAGAACTTCTGGAATGCTCGTAAGTCAAAATTTGAGACTTGAACGGGCTTCCTGGACTTTTCAGACTCCCTTAACTCTCTTCTTGGTCCATCTTTCAAAGGAGGCCAAGGGGCTCTATTTATAGAGTGGAGTTGAGACTTCACCTCTTCTCCTATCCGATGTGGGACTAAAATACCAATACTCAAAAATAGAGTTTGATATTTTAGATCATCCCATAATCAGCATAGAAGTGTGTCAGTCCACGCCTACCCTCCCGAACACTCTCGTGCATGCACGAGACATCCTGGAGTCCGTGTCCGAATCCGCACAACAAAAATTAACTTGCATCCTTGTTGGATTTAATCCTTTTTCCTTCTAGGAAAATACTCCCACATGACACAAACTTGTGCCCCACTACACCTCATGTGTATACCTCAACACAAGTAATGCATTATATTGAGATACTCATCATTCGGTGTAGCCGATGCGGGACTATCTTTTCTAGTCCAAAGGTAAAAACACCAGCAATCCCCCACATATCTCAATTAATGGGTTGAGCGTTCCCTACAGTGACTGCCCATCATGCATTATGAGAGATGTCTCTACGACTTGAATCTTCCCGCATAGGTTAAATAACAACATGATACAAGAATGGACTAAGCCTTGAATTCTGCACTATAACTGCAATTTTTCCTACTCATATAATGACATCAACTGTGCTTCTGGCTGCACATTGAAGGCCTTGTGCTAGCCTGGTTTCAGTGTATAATTTTTGGGCATCTACAAGTTTACCCTCAAGAGACGGCCTGATATCTCCGTCCATATACTATAGGTGAGTTCTTTATAAAGAGTCATGGCATGAAGCATTGCGCTTCTTTGTGGTACTATGCCGCTATGACATGACTTAAACCCGAGGCTTTACCCCACCTGGGTACCGCATCATAGTGTCATACTACTATAGCATGAGGTCACAGGCCTCTTTGTAGTGCCAAACTACCCAGCATGAAGCCTTGCACTTCCGTACGGTGTTACACCGCTATGACATGGCTCACAAAGCCGAGGCTTTACCCTACCTGGTACCTCTTCGTGGTGTCATACCACTATAACATGAGGATATCGTCCTCTTTGTAGTGATGTCTACCTCTCTTTATTACGATTATCATACATCATTAGGCTCCCTACCTATTTGCGGTGCTACTCCGCTGTGACTTGGCTTACAAAGCGGAGATATTACCCCTACCTGGGAACCTCATGGTGGAGTTACCCCACTGTAGCATGGAGTTATACTCCTTGTAGTGTTGCGCTACCGTGCTTCCTGTAAAGCACTCCAGGCATTCACTCTGCTTGAGAACTCATTAAGGCATTTAAGCCAACCTTCTAACATGATCCGTTTTTTGCTGAAAACAATAGTAGACAACAGTGGTTGTAGGTCCATAATCTCTCCATGTCATAGAGGACAAGTACCCACCGTTTCTGATATTCTTCTAGTTAATAGTCCTCCCTTGGACCAAAAGCTAGATGCCTAGTAGATTTTTCTTTAAACTAATAGCATAAAACTTTATGGTAGGATTGTAATAACATAATATCAGAATACCTTCAAGCCCATTTTACAAGCTGTGTCATCGACCAGCTGGCGCTTGAGGCCCTTGGTGAACAGATCCGCCAGGTTCTCCTGACTCCGAACATCAATCACTGCAATAACACCCCTCTTGATGAGATCGTGTACTGCCCTGTGCTTCAACCGTACAGTCCTCTTCTTCCCATTGAAGAGGTCATTTGATGCCACTGTCGCAGTCGTCTGATTGTCACAGTACATCGGTATCGCCGGTATTTGTGCCCCAACTACTGGAAGATCATGAGCTTCCAAAGCCATTCTGCTTCTTTCGCTGCGGTATCAAGTGCAAAGAACTCAAATTCCATGGATAATCACGAGAGCATAGTCTGCTTCTTCGATTTTTACGATATAGCAGCTCCATCCATTGTAAAAATGTATCCACCTGTGGACCTCTCGCTCTCCACTTTTGAGCACCAACTGGCATCACTGAAGCCTTCTACTACCGGCGGATCTCCGCTGTAGTGCAGTACATATGTCTGAGTCTTCTTGAGATATCTCATAACCCGTTTCACAGCTTTCCAGTGCTCAATGCCTGGGTTGCTCGTGAAATGACTCAGCATTCCCACAGCGAAAGCTATGTCAGGCCTTGTGGCAGTAGTAGCATACATCAAACTCCCGATTATGCTTGCATACTCCAGCTGCCAGACGCTTTTCCTTGAATTAGGCTTCAGTTTCAGATCACACTTGTACGGCATATCGATCCCTGGAAGATCCTGATATCTGTAACGAGTGATCATCTTCTCAACATAATGAGACTGTGACAGCGCTAGTCCAGTGTCTGTCCGGATGATCTTGAGTCCCAAGATAACATCAGCATCCCACAAGTCCTTGATACTGAACTTTGTCGAGAGGAACTTCTTTGTCTTCGTGATACAGCTTATATCCGTACCTAGGATTAGCATGTCGTCCACGTATAGACAAACGATGACTACTCTTCCGTCAGCAAACTTCGTATAGACACACTTGTCTGTTTTACTGACCCTGTAGCCATTTGACCTTATGAATTTGTCAAACTTCTCATGCCGCATTTTGGGAGCTTGTTTTAAACCGTACAGAGATTTTACCAACTTGTAGACTTTGTCTTCAAGACCTTTGATGACAAACCCTTCTGGTTGTTGTATGTAGATCTCTTCGGTCAGCTTGCCATTTAGGAATACCGTTTTCACATCCATCTGATGTATCACCATCTTATGTATCGCTGCGAGAGCAATCAACATTTTGATGGTGGTCATCCGGACTACTGGAGCATACATGTCAAAGTAGTCGATCCTTTGCTTCTGAGAAAATCCCTTGGCCACCAACCTGGCCTTGAACTTGTCAATAGTTCCATCTGTTTTCATCTTCTTCTTGAAGATCCATTTGCATCCGATGGGTTTCGCTCCTTCAGGAAGATCAACCAACACCCAAATGTTATTTGAGGTGATGGAATCAATTTCATTGTCGATCGCCTCCTTCTAGAAAACATCATCTCTGGTCTTTATCGCCTCATCATAGGTAAGTGGATCTGCTTCCACATGATAGGTGATGAAGTCATCTCCGAAGTTCTTCGGCCTCCTCGCTCCCTTCGACGACGGCTCAGCGAGTTCTGGTTCAACCGTTGTTTCAACAAAAATATCTTCTTGGACTACTTCTTTATTGAAAACTTCAATATATTCAGCATCACAAGATTTGATGATATGATTTGACTCAATATCAAGAAATCTCCGAGCATCACTCTTCTCGGCATACCCCAAGAAAATCGTCTTCATAGTCCTTGTCTCCAGCTTCTGAATCTTCAGATCTGGAAGCTTCACATAAGCCAGACACCCCTACACTCGAATGACATTCAAGTTTGGCCTGACTTTGAACCAGAGTTCATGAGGAGTTACGTCTGAAGTTGTATACGACACTCTATTTAGAATAAAAGTGGCCGTCAATGCAGCTTCTTCCCATTAGCATTTAGGAAGACCCGTTGTTAGCAGCATTGAGTTCATTATTTTTGTCAACATTCTGTTCTTTCTCTCCGCTGCCCCGTTAGATTAAGGAGAATACGGAGCAGTAGTCTCATTTATGATTCCATGTTCTTTGCAGAACGATGCGAATTCATGAGACCTATACTCTACATCTCGATCACTTCTGAGTAGTTGTAGATCGGTTTAACATTCAGCTTCAGTCCTGAAGTCTCTGAACTACTCGAATGTTGTATCCTTCTACTTGAGAAGTCATGCGAACGTGCACTTCGAGAAACACTTCGAACCGGCCTCTGTGGAGAATTGATAAAAGTCACAGATATCTGAGTATACTAACTCCAGATGATCAGTACATTAGTTCAATCGTCCCAGCAGCTTCCCAACAGTCTTGTATCTGCACAGACCTTAAACTCCTCCACCTCCTTACCCCCACATTCCGAAGATAAGGTCCCGGTAGGACAGCTTGAGTCTGCTTCTGTCATAGAATAACTCTCAGTACACTCAATGAAGTAACTTCATCGCCATCAGCAGAAGTTTGAACATTCCTTCAGCACCGAACATCTTTTCGAAGCATGTTTCTCGCCAAGAAATTACCATCTGGCTAGTACGAATGTCCATCTTTCAAGTCTATATCAGATAACAGACTTTCTGAGATCAGATTGCCAAAAAATCTCTGGTACGTGCAACACGCATTCTATTGTCCTTGTCGGTGGTTAATAACCACTGTCTTGATCTTCAGAACTTCTGCTAGATATATGTTCGCCATCGAGACCTTCGTCATAACATGGCTCGTCCTTGGTGAACAGCTCCTTTGAGAGCACACGTGGTCAGATGCACTAGTGTCAGACCACTAGTCAGCTACCACGCTAGATAACTCAACTTGTACAACAATAGCAACCAAGTTAAGTAATCAAAATAACCAAGTTTAGATATACCTGCTATTTTGGTTTAGGCTTGGATTTGCAATCACTCATGTAGTGGCCATTTCTGTCACAGTTGAAGAAAGTCACGTGGGACTTGGACTTCTGTTGCTTGAACGAAGGACCGTTCACTTTTTGATTTAGTGGAGTCCTTCTTCTTGTGATGAGAAGCCACCTGCTTCCCCTTGAGCTCTCTTGTCTGTACCAAGTTGTCCTTAGCCAGTTGTTTAGACAGAGAGTCTATCTTCTATTGAGATCGCATTTCTTCCTCAACGTGGATCTCTTGTAGAAGATCTTCCAAGCTAATGTCCAGCTTCTTCCGATGCATTCTAGCATAGATGTTGCTCCAACCAGCAGAAAGTTTCGAGACTATCCCTTCAACGACAAACTTGTCTACGAGGGGCATCTTTTCGTCATCTAACTTCTGGCGCAACTTTCGGAATTTCTTCACTTGAGGTAGCATCGCCATCTCGTCTTCGAAGAGCCACTTGTGGTACTTCTTGACGATAAAGATTTTGGACCTATTCTCATCGTCTTCATATAGCTTACCCAAAGAATCCCAGA
Source organism: Iris pallida (assembly GCA_029216955.1). Taxonomy (NCBI): domain Eukaryota; kingdom Viridiplantae; phylum Streptophyta; class Magnoliopsida; order Asparagales; family Iridaceae; genus Iris; species Iris pallida. The sequence goes on along the minus strand of JANAVB010009596.1, from coordinate 11,740,846 downwards.
TCTCTTTGGCCTTCTCCTTTTTGGAATATGACTCTGCCAGAGAGTCTTCTATAGAATTGAGAATCAGCAGTTTACATATGCTGTTTTCTCTCTTCCATATGCTCTGCTTGACGAGTGCAGCAGCAGTAGCATCGACAGTTCCTCCTTCTGGAATCGTTGGTTCATCCTCAATCAACACATGGTCTACGTCCACGAGTTGAAGATTAAGGGTGACCTTCCTCTTCCAGATTTGGAAATGTCGATGTACTATCCACAGTTTGGGTTATTGTGCCGGCAATTTTCTTATCTCGCTTAGTTATTCCTACAAACAGTGTAAACCTGTTAGTATTTTTCCAAAAATATCTACGGGCTTACTTGTATAGAACTTGTATTTCACGCAGCATGCCGACAAGCATTCAATCGAGCCATCGCAACGGACATTCCAACAATGAAACATCTTTCGAAAATCCGAAGAAACATAACTGAGCTTTGATACCAATTTATCATGCCCCGAGTCGACAACGTTCGTCCCCGATGTTAATTTTGCCGATTCGATCATCCTCGCTAAGGCGTGATGCCGTACGAGTCTGGAGTTGCACTCGTACAAGGTAAAAACGTTACGTTGAATTGTATATTAATACGCCAAGTTAAAACTTCACAAATCACATCAGAATTATAAGACGCAGTATAGGAAGATAGAAATGCTTTTCATTCATAGCTTGCTACGAAGTGCAAGTCGTAATTACATTGGATGCCGTTGCGGCTACATTAATTGAAAATAGAAAGAAATACACTCGACAAGTTGCCAGAACTACGCTTGCCGTCCCATACATTTGCCCCTTTTTACATAAGCCGTCGACTTGAATTGGCTTTAAAATACTTCAGCATAGGAAGAGCTTCAAAATGCCTCTCCGCACTTCAGCTTCGTTTTAGGTTGGAACGTCCGTCGCACCTGGGGAAATTAGGGGAGGGGATTAGCACACTTGCTAAGTGGACGAGACGAACCAACTCGTCTAAACCGACTCTGATCGTTAGAGTAGGCATGCTTTAGAGTTGTCTTTCTATTAGAACTAAATGATTCAGTTCATATTCGATAGCCGTCTTTGAGTAATAAAGCATACAGTATAACATCGCAGTTTATCACATTTCTTACCACGGCCGTGCTCGTCCCTGCATAAAAATAGAGATAATATTTACACCTGTATAAGACAATAGGTGAGCATACAACTATCTTATATACGGTCATTGGTGCTACGCACCACTAGGGACGTAATCGAAGTTGGCATGTGACGCTACCCTTTCAGCCTAGGTTGCAAGCCTTACTGAAGGTCCCGCATGCCTCGCGCCGAAGCACGATAAATTATTCTTTCTAGGACGAATCGGTTCCGATGCCCCAGATACTGTTTCGAGAAAAATAAACTTGTGCACAAGCTGTCCATGACCATACCTATGTGCGAATAGTTTAATATATGCAACCAGTTTCGTATAGCGCGGATAGTATCGAACGGCATTATCATTTCTCGCAACTCATGCAATGATTCATTTTCTCCAAAGCCGTACACCGATTTAGCGTCCCGTGGGCACCAAATTGTCCGAGGCATCATAAACCATGATCGACGTTTCACATTATTTTGCAGCACGTGAAATAGTCTATCTTTTTACTAGAACCTTAAACTTTTCTGTTTATGTAAGAAACTTGTATTTTTCAGAGTAGATTACTTAAAATAGATACGTTCTTCCCGAGTTCTTGACCTTAGTGAATTGGCATGCAATTAACTTGGCATCGTTCGATTTGAATGAATTTGAGGCAAAGAATAAGTTTGCAGGACAGAGTAGAAAAGAAGGGTCGAATCACCCACCGATTACTTTGCTTCGTGCCGGTCGTCCAAGCGCTACGCAACGTCAATCCTTAGTTACGCGAGCTCCTGCAATGGCACCAACGCTTTGTTAGAAAACCATATAGCGGCAAAGCTCCAAGAAAACCATATAGCGGTCCGGTCCCGTCGAAGGGACTCTTATAGAGAGCTCACTCGCCGAGACGCAGCCTGCTGCATATAGGACTTATTCCAACAAAAGTCGTTCCATTAGTTGGATCGATTCTCGTAACTTTCGTCCAAATCGATTTAAATCGATGCCGCAAGGCGTTATCGTTTACCAAGCTTAGAGATCGAATCAGATGGCCATCTAAGTTTCCGGCCGATCTGACTCGGCGCAAGCATATTATGAAGTTCCGTCGCCTATCGAAAGCAGGTCGCTACAATCTGTGTTGTTCCCCCCTTTTTTTCGGTATACTTGTATAGGCGTCTTCTTTTTGTGCCTTGTATACGTGTCAGGCTTCGGCATTTTGAGCCTTGATTAATAAAGAAAGGGGTTTTTTAAAAATATATATATATATATATATTTTTTTTAAAATATATATATATATATATATATATATATATATATATATATATATATATATAAGTTGCTTATATTGATATAGTATATACAAATATGGTAAATAAATATGTGTGCATGCCAATATAGATTGTCTATGGCATATAGCCCTATGGGATGTAGCCTATGTAGCCCTATGTGATAGAGCCTATGTGTATTGGCATGAATACACATGAGATGTGTGATTGATAGGCTTGTATGTCTTTGTAATGATGTGTGAATGCTAGGATAGACATGGCTAGGCTTAGTGAGACTTGTTTGGGTTAGGTTTGACCTAGTTTGACTAGTGTAGTTGACTAGAGTTGACCAAATGTTGACTTTAGCCTAGATCGACCAAACATCGTGTAAAATGTATTGTAGCAGTCTATTTTACCATTTTGGATATGTTGTGACTTGTACTGTTCTATTAGGAGCCAGACGCCACTCCTGAGGCAGTATTTTATTTCAGATACTCAGGATATCAGGCGAGTACATTCTCTGATCATTTCATATATTGTTAGCGAATTTTTCCAACTTGTTAAAGCTGGTATCGATGAGAGAAGCACGAGAGTTTTCCATCTACAAGAATCTTGCTTTGAGATTGTTAGTCCCGGGGCTTGATCAAAGATGGTAGACTCGATGTCGAGATCAGAGGTTCAACAAACGTTTACCTTCTGATTATTCTCAAGATCCAAGAGGAACACTATAATATAAATATGATTACAAAAGCAACAATAATCAGAAAAAAAAATCTCACGTTCTTCCTCGCAATCGCAGTAGCTGACGGACAGAACTGAGTTCAGAAAATAAATCTCACGTTCTTTCTTGCAATCGCAGTTGCAGACGGACAGAACTGAGTTACAACTCAGATGAAGGAGAAGAAGAAAGGTTCTTGCTGGGGTGATTAAGATCACCATTGCTCAAAGCAAGATTCGCCGCAACACGATCTGCTCCCAGGAACCAGCAAGTTCACGAAAAACTTCTAGAACGCTCGTAAGTCAAAATTTGAGACTTGAACGGGCTTCCTGGAATATACAGACTCCCTTAACTCTATTCTTGGTCCATCTTTCAAAGGAGGCCAATGGGCTCTATTTATAGAGTGGAGTTGGGACTTCACCTCTTCTCCTATCCGATGTGGGACTAAAATACCAATACTCAAAATAGAGTTTGATATTTTAGATCATTCCACAATCAGCATAGAAGTGTGTCAGTCCACGCCTACCCCACCCCCCCCCCCCCCCACGAGCACTCCCGTGCATGCACGAGACATCCTGGAGTCCGTGTCCGAGTCCGAGTCCGAGTCCGCAGAACAAAAATCAACTTGCATCCTTGTTGGATTTAATCCTTTTTCCTTATAGGAAAATACTCCCACATGGCACAAACTTGTGCCCCACTACACCTTATGTGCATACCTCAACACAAGCAATGCATTATATTGAGTTATTCACCATTTGGTGTAGCCGACGTGGGACTATCTTTTCTAGTTCAAAGGCAAAAACACCAACATATATATATATATATATATATATATATATATATATATATATATATATATATATATATTGTTTTTATATATGTATATATCAATATTTATCATTGTGGTAGTGGTGAGGCATGCGGCCCGAGTGGTCAGGAATTCGAATCCCAGTGGGAGCGATTCCAGAAATTATTTACTTGGTTCCAATATACACACACACACACACACACACACACACATAGATATATATATATATATATATATATATATATATATATATATATATATATATATATATATATATATTAAAAAAAAAATATATATATATATAGAGAGAGAGAGAGAGAGAGAATAAAGGGTAATTAGTTTCTGGAATCGCTCCCACTGGAATTTGAACTCTGCCCACAAGGGCCACATGCCTCCAAACTAACCACTTGGGCTAGTGGTCATTGGCTACACACACACACACACACACACACACACAAAAACATGCACGCACGCACACGCACACACATTTGCCCTGATGATTTTGGACTTCCCTCATCTCTCTTTCCTCCGATCTTACTCTTCGACCTTCCCCTTTTGCTAGAGATCAACCCGGATGACTTTATGAGGTTTGACCTCATTATAATCTCATCATTAAGAAAAGTAGTATTTACCTCTTTCATCTCGAGAGTTACTTTTCCATAGTGAATTATTGCCACTAGATGGTCATCAACCATAGAAGCGAAGAAAGAAACAAAAGTGCCTTGTCCTCCTTTTAACTCCGAGACAAATTTGGTCACTTATTATTTTGTTGAAGTTGTTCATATGACTAAGAATCTGTGTCCTTTCTCCATTCAGAGACGGTAAAGTTGGTTCTTGAGATACTTGTTAGATAAGGACATTGTCGTATGTACAAGTCTAGAACTTCAATCATAAACAGTCGTAAAAGTTTCTTTCATGACATTACCATCCATCCTACAAATCTCAATTGTTCTTTGAGTCCTTTGATATGTGGCATCCCCTGAATCCTCTGCCATTTTTCAAGGCATTTTCTTCTTCCCCATGACGTCTTTAAAGACTCACTCTTGCACAAGTAGAGCTCTCATCGTTCTCTGCCACAACAAGAAGTTCACTTTCTGTTAAATTTTTCTACCTCGAACTTTGTGCTATTAACTTTGTTACTAGCCATCCCAAAAAAATTAAAATTATGTCAGACTTTAATGAACCAACAATTTCAGAAGTCATGGTCTAGGAAGATATAGAGAGAGGACCAATGTCGTCACCTACCATTAGCACATATTAAAAAAAATTAAAATTCGACAAATTTCTTATCTCTGATACCAATTTTTGAACAACATGTCAGAGCGAGAACATGAATATAACCTTAATAATGACGAAAAAATAAAAAGCACAAAAATAAACAAAATATATTCTTAATAATGACTGGTTTGGGTGGCTCTAATTGGTTCGAAACCGATGGTGCAAGACGTTCAATGCGTATACATGGGTATACCGGCTATATTCTCAAGGTGGAGTTGGAGGCAACTGTACGAATTGGCTTCAAAGGTGGGTTTGACGAGCCAAATTAAAGGTGGAGCAAGGCATTGTGGTTGGACACAATGGTGGTGTCGATGAACGTGTCAGTTTGGTTATGTAGTTGAACAGATCGAGATGACAATATGTTGGATCTCCTGGGTGCTCGGCTGGCAGGAACGAATAATAAGGTAGCAAGGAGTGTTGAAGTTCTTCGGCTGGCGGGAACGAACAAAACGTAGCAGAGGTACTAAGGTTCTTCGGTTAGCGGGAACGGACAAATGTAGCAAGGTGCTAAGGTTATTCAGACATCTCCGTCGAAGTCTCTCTTTCGCTAATGTCAAAGACTCCTTCATTAATGACTTCTAGCATAATCCTAAAATATCTAGCTCTTATAGCCATCAAGTAGCCTCAAGCAACCCACCAACCCCAAAGGGAGGTTAATTCGGTGTATTAAATTCCTCTCTTAACTTAACCTAAGTCTCAGAGTAATTTGGATCATCAAAACGCCAACTTTAGATATGAATTGTGCACAAAAAATGAATCAGCCCCAACCAGACGGTATGTCCCATGATCACGAAAATTATCCAAAACTTGTTTGACAGTTTTTGTACCATAAGTATACTGTAGGTATGTTATCATGCTGATACTCCTTTTTTTGGGGAAATTGCTGAGAAACCCAATTTCGGGGTGGGCTTTTATGAAATGCCCACCCGCTGGATAAGTTTTATGAAATACCCAGAATTAAGTATTTTCACGTTAAATATTCCAAGATTCCCTTTTAGATGCCACCCGCTAGAAACTGCTATTTTTATAATACCGAAACTACCCCTCCGTGCGAATTGGTCATCTATATGTATTTGAATTCAAAAAACTCAGATCTGGATTGCGATTTTCGTCTTTTTCTTCTTCACGGGAAATCTGAATTCTATTGCTCTCATATTCAGCAGAGATCGCAAAGATCGTTTGTAGTTCGGTGTGTTTTTCTTCAGTCGAACTCAGATCATCGCTCGTCATCATCATCACCATCATCATCATCTTCATCGTGGAGACATTTGAACTCAGATCTTCAATTGTGGAGAGAAGATCTTTCTTCTTCTTTTCCATAAGAATTATCATCGCTTTGAAAGAAGAATGAAACTCTTTATTCCTGAAAAAACTAAATTACACGTTTTAACACTGGAAATGACCATTCTCCGTCTTAATTAGGACGGAGAATGGCATTCTCCGTCTTAATTAGGACGGAGAATGCCATTCTCCATTTTATTTAAGATGGAGAATGCCATTCTCCGTCCTAATTAACACGGAGAATGACATTCTCCGTTTCCGTCTTAATTAGGACCGAGAATGTCATTCTCCGTCTTAATTAGGATGGAGAATGGCATTCTCCGTTTTATTTAAGACGGAGAATGGCATTCTCCGTCCTAATTAATACGGAGAATGCCATTCTCCGTGTTTCTAACACGGAGAATGGTCATTCTCCTGCGTTTTAACACTAGAATGACCATTCTCCGTGATAAATTACACGGAGAATGGCATTCTCCGTCCTAATTAAGACGGAGAATGGTCATTCTCCGTTTAATTTAGCACGGAGAATGGCCATTCTCCGTCTTAATTAGGACGGAGAATGCCATTCTCTGTTTTATTTAACACGGAGAATGACATTCTCCGTTTCATTTAACACGGAGAATGGCATTCTCCGTGTTTCTAACACGGAGAATGGTCATTCTCCTGCGTTTTAACACTGGAATGACCATTCTCCGTGTAAATTAAGACGGAGAATGTCATTCTCCGTCCTAATTAAGACGGAGAATGACCATTCTTCGTGTAAATTAAGACGAAGAATGTCATTCTCCGTCCTAATTAAGACGGAGAATGGTCATTCTCCGTGTAAATTAAGACGGAGAATGCCATTCTCCTGTATTTTATGGTTAGCTGAAACTTTGGAGGGCCATAACTTTTGACTGGGAGGTCGAAACGAGGTCCCGTTTGTCGCAAAATGAGCGTATCGTCGAGGAGACTGAAAGTAATAGCTTAATCGTTAGACGGCCTTCCGAAATTTTAAATTCTCAAAAAAATGATGTTTGGACCTCCGTTTTAGCACTTTTGTCGTTCGTCCCGGTCTTTCCGAAATTTTTCGACGAGTTTTTGAAGATTTTTGAGGAGAAAATCTAGATTCGAAAGTGAGCAGCGTATGGAAGAAGATAGAGTATTGAAATGTTTTTTTAAGAGCAATTTTGTGGGTGTTTCCAATAAATTAAAAGGAAGGGCAAAAGGGTCATTTGGAACCCGCTTTGGATAAGTTTCTCTAATTCTGGGCACGCGATGAAAGTTTTTTTAGCGGTGGGTTTTACATAAAACTTTTTTAGTTTTTGGGCATTTCATAAATCTTCAACTCCTCTCGAGCTTCTTCGGATCTTCGTGAGACACTCGTAGCTCCTTTATGAACGTCAACCATATTCAACAGCTCTCTTGTTTCAAGTTGTGACGTCTACTAACATTGTTTTAAGTTTCGAATTGTATATATATATATATATATATATATATATATATATATATATATATATATAAAAATATATATATATATATATATATATATACAATACGATGATTGTCCGGTGCTCGTAGCGCGAGTGGCACGAGGGGGGGGGGGGGCTCTCGGCGGGGAGACTCGGGATCGAGCCCCCCCTCCCGCATCAACCCGGCTGGGTGGCAGTGGCCACGGGGTTGATGGGGATGCACGGACACCTAAATATATATATATATATATATATATATATATATATATATATTTTTTTATATATATATATATATATATATATATATATATATATATACAATACGAAAAATATATATATATATATATATATATATATATATATATATATATATATATATATGTACAATACGATGAGGAGTGGAACGGGAGCGGTCGCGTGCAGTTGCCAGGCGTGGCCGGCCGGCCTCCTCGGCCCGGCCCCAGGCCTCTGCTCTTGCCTCTTCGACTCCCGCTGGGCCCTCTTCCTTGGGCCGCCGGCCGCCTGGTCGCCCTAGTGGGGAGGCTTCCCCCTCGTCGGTCTCTTCTTCCCGACGTGGGGGTTCCCGCCCCTCCACCCTCCTAGACGCCGCCTTCGGCGTCGTCCCAGGCGCCCCCGCGCGCAGCGCAGAAGGGCCCTTCTGCCGCCGGCCGTGCTCCACGTGCCGGAGGCCCCCGCGCCTCTCGTCGCGCTTTTATTCGGCACCGCCCACTCCGCCGTGGCCCCCTGCGCCCGTCCCCGGCGCTGCAGAAGCGGTCCGCCCCCTCCGCCCCGTCCCCGTCTCGGGGTCCCCGGAGTTTCCTCCCCCTCTCCTCACCTCGGTTCCCCCGCCGGTCCTCGTACCGACGCCGGCGGCCAAAGAACCCCCCCCACCCCTTCCCGCGGAGACGTTCCCCCCATCGGCTCCGACCACCCGCTCTTTGCGATGGCCCAACTCCGCCTCCTCCTCCCTCAGCCCCCCGGCTGAGTCCCCACCCCCCGGCGGCCTGGGGCTGGCCTTTTCCTCTCCAGCGCCGGTCCCCCCTCCCCCTCCCCAGCCTCCGTCCTCCTTGGCCGCCATGCGGGAGCTCCTCCTCCTCCTAATCTGCCCCCGGCTTTCCCCGTCACCCGCGCACCCTCGGCATGCCCTGCCTCCCCCGTTCCGGCGTCGGACAGTAGATCGACACCGTCCCCGTCGCAGCCACGCCCCCCGACGGCCGTTCGTCGACGCCCCCGCGTCGCCGCCTCCCTCTCCAACTTCGCCCTCCGATGCTCCCTTTGCCGCATGCTGCAGGCCAACCCCCACCGCCGGTGGTAGGCCTCCCCCTTCGTCGAGGCTGACGCCCCCGCTCCCTCCTCCATCCACTCTCCCCCGTCGGTCCCCACCCTACCCCTCCTTCTCCTAACCCCCTCTCCGGCCCCTCTCCGGGTCTGCGTCCTCGTCGACGCCTCGGCCCCGCCTGCGCTGGACCTCCCTTCTCCTCCGTCAGTGTCTTCCCTCCTTCGGGCCCCCACCGGAGTTCCTACGTTCGGGCCCCCCACCACCGCCCCCTCCTCTTCCCTCCCTCCCGATCTCCGGACTGCCGCTCAACCCCCGACAGCCGCCGGCGAGCCTTCTCCACGTCGGATCGGCCATCTCGCCTGAGCCCCGCTGCCCGCTCCTCTCTCGGCCGCGCGCTGGAGGGGCGGCCCGAGGCTCCTCGAGCCGCGCACCCACCCCCACATCGGGCAGAGCGCCCACCTACCCTCCTCAGGCCGCGTAAGGCCATTGGGCTGCGAGCCCACCAACCCCCCCCCAGCGTGTTTCGAGCTCCGAATTTTCAAAAAAAAATTTGAAGGTTTGAATTTCAAAATTTTGTGACATTTTCCTATCGGGTTGACCACCCGCTCACTGAACCAGCACTCCGTTTTGAAATCTGGGTATTTTGAAATTGTTTGTAATTTCGAAATCCAGACTATTATCTTTTTTCATTTTCTACCTTGTTCAACATAGGCCGTTTTGTGTGTTTCGGCTCTGTTAAAGTCTGTATCGCTCTCTTTGAGCTCTCCTCTTTTTTCAATAAAATGCTTTTCTAATATACATAGATATATTTTTTTAATATACATATATCAATAAAATGATTTTCTAATATACATATATATATATATATATATAAAGTAAATTTAAAACTGTTTAGAAACTAAATTTGAAGGAAAAATATCAGAAACTGTTTAACTTTTTTTTAACAAATCTTAATTCAAATATGTATTTAAATATTTGAACAATTTTTCAACAATGACATAAAAATATTTATACATGACAAATTATAATTAAACTTTTGTAAATTCTAATTAATATATATATATATATATATATATATATATATATATATATATATATATATATATATACAATAAAATCTAATTTTAATCTAAATATTTATATTATTTTTTGTTAAGATTAGAGAGAAAGAAAGAAAAATAATTTAACATGCAACGCACGTGTATCTTCTAGTATAATATATAATATTATGATTTTGGTCTCGAAATTGTCCGACATTAGGGTTTGGTTTTTCAATCCACTGTTCACTAGCCTACGTGAACAGTGATTTGGAGATCCATATATTAATATTGGACAATTTTGAAATTCAATTTCTAATATCAACTATTGTGTGAGAGTGTAAGACCCTATTACTAAATAACCTTTTTTTTACGGGCCTCTTTTTGTAGAGACTAGAAACTTCTGCATTTATTCCCTCTAGATAACCAGTTGACACAAGTGCCAATGGTCTTAGCCACTAGACTACAAGGCCATTGGCACTTTTATATGTATATATATATACACTACCAAAATACATGGATTTACCGACGGCCTTATCCGTCGGTATTTCGTCGCCAAAAATAAATACCGACAGATTATCGACGGATATTTTGGTAAAACAGCCGTCGGGAATAACCTCGTCGCTAAAACATATCCGTCGCTACTCCGTCGCTCAGCGACGACTTAGCGACGGAATACCGTCGGCGCATTTAAATATATATAGCGACGGATTACCGACTAGCTTTCGTCGAAACATGTATCAGGATATAGGGTTAGCGACGAAAAACTCCGTCGCTAAAGAGTCGGCAAAACCGTATCAGTGATTTTCTGATACACAATTTCCGTCGCTAATCCGTCGTAAATTTGTCGGTAAAAGCGTATCAGAGATTTTTCCATACGGCAGGTCGTCGTTATGCCGTCGCTAATCCGCCGAGGTGTACGACGGATTAGCGTCGTATTAGCGACAAAGCATCCGTCGCTAACTGCAAAATTTATGGACATCAAACAGAACCATGTCGACGAATATTCCGTCGCTAAACCGTCGCTAACTTTAAAATTCTCCAGGTAGCGACGGATATTCCGGCGCCAATCCGTCGAAAAATTGAATTCCTACAGTTAGCGACGGATAGTCCGTCGGGACGTTGTCGCCATTCCGCCGTAAGTTAGTCCCCAATCCGTCGCTAACTACAAAATTTATGGACATCAAAACAGAACCAGGTCGACGGATATTCCGTCGCTAAACCGTCGCTCAAGGTAAAATTCTCCAGGTAGCGACGGACATTCCGTCGCCAATCCGTCGAAAAATTGAATTCCTACAGTTAGCGACGGATAGTCCGTCGGGACTTTGTCGCCAGTCCGCCGTAAGTTAGTCGCCAATCCGTCGCTAACTGCAAAATTTATTGATATCAAACAGAACCAGGTCGACGGATATTCCGTCGCTAAACCGTCGCTCAATGTAAAATTCTCCTGTTAGCGACGGTTTTTACGTCGCCAATCCGTCGCTAACCTCAGTTTCTCCAGTTAGCGACGGGCTATCCGTCGCGGAGGGGTCGCCTGTCCGTCGCTAACTTCTAATTTTTGAAAAAAAAATACAGCAAACAGACTCTTTCCTGTTTATACAACACATCCAACACAATATCAAACATGCCAAATATCCATATACAACACCATATATCCATATCCAACACGAATATCCAACGTAGCCAATATCGAACACCATATATCCATATGCAAAATATCCATATCCGACACCAATATCCAACGTATCCAATATCCAACAAAATATTACCAACACAATACATCCAATATCCAACATTAAATTATCTAAACATAAAAAAAATATCCGATCATACAATGTATCCAAATGTCTACAAAACCAACAACATAAACAAAATCAAACCCCGTCCGTCGGATCGTCTCGTGCTCGTGCCGCCGCATCCGCTTTGCGTATGTACTCCTCCACCGTGTGTGCCGGCACTTGGGACAAGACATGGTCTGGAAGCGCGCGTAGCTGCTGTGGCGACAACATGTCAAGGAACGTCAAGATGGTGTTATCCGATACGATGCGGGCGTCCGCAGAGCGGTTAAACGAAAGCCGTCCGGGGGAAGAAGGACCAGGTCGATCCGAAGCACCGGCAGCAGCAGTAGACGGACCGGGAGCAGACGGACCAGGAGCAGACGGATAGCGCCCCAACACTATCGCCCGCAAATCTGACACCGCGGATGTCAGAGTCTCAAGCTGCGCCCTCACATCGTCAACCAGGGGCGCTGGGGGAGGCGGAGGCGGTGGATATCTCGGGGACGGCTGCAACGAGGGCGCCATGGAACCTAAGCCGTAGACGCGCCCTTTCCTAACGCCGCCGACGGATTCTACGAACACGTCGTCGTAGCGAGCGGCCATAGAAGAGTGCGTCTGGGTGGGCGTCGTTTCGCCGACATTCTCGGAAGGGGGCTCGATCTCAAGCCGACTAAGTGCCTCACGATACGCAGCCTATCCAATGAATGTGTTTGTACTATAAGTTTTCCTAAGTTATAATATAAATCCTATGTTTCCCTAAGTTATAGTCTGAATCCTAAGTTTATCTAATTAACTTAACAATAATTATATTTCTAACATAAATCTCATAAACGTAAGTACTTACATCAGTCTCCTCGGCCCTCGCATCGACGAAGCTCCCGTCCTTCCGCCTCTTGTGCGTATGCACGAATACATCGTGAGCGGTGACCGTCTCCGCCTCTTTCCCCTGCTTCACCGCCCGTCGGACCTGCATACGTAGAATTTAATTAACTTCGTATATTAAGAGTACGAAATTAAATAATAGAATGAATTTAAATTTGCGCTATCTCACCAAATCTGCACGCGTCGATGCGTAGGGCCTTGATCCCCCCGTATGCAGACCCGCGCCCTGTCGATTAGCCTTAGCTTTCTCCGATTTTAGCTTGAACTGCGGAGTATCCATCTTCTCCAACATCTGCTCATAGTACTCCGCCCGGATCCAGTCCTTTCTCGTATGCGCCGTACGAAGGTCGTACACCGCATCCCGTATCTTCTTCCCGGCGGCGGCTTTGTAGGTCCTGCGGATCGCCTCCTCGCGATGGGGGGGCCACCAGAACGTCCTCTGACATACAAATTCAAATATCACGTAATAAAAAATTTAATGATTTAAAGAATAATTAATAATTCACCGACGGATTTATACCCTCATCTCGTCGAGCCAGACGTACTTCATGTCCTGAGACACCTCAGAAAAATTGATGTAGGGGCCATGGTAGTTATCCCGGATAATGCGCCCTAGAATCCGGGCAGCATCCCACGGGAAAAACCTATAAAGAAGCAACGACTGGATTATTAACTTGAATAAATGAAACAAATTTAATAAATTAACTTAAATTTACTTACGATTCACCAGCGGGCCATAGCTCTCGTCGGAACTCGCCCACCAGCCTCTCTGGTGGCGTCGGGGGATCCGCGGGTCCGCGAATGTACTCCCCGGTATCAGGATGAAACTGAATCCCGGGGTACTCCGAGGCCCACCCTGCAGTAACTGCTGGGCCCCCTGCTGCATCTGCTGCTGCATCCGCTGGTACATCCGGTGGCGGAACGGATCCGCTAGCGGATGGAGTCACAGGCCTCGACGACGATGTCGGTGGCACCGAGGAAGAATGACGGCGGGAAGAGCCTGTGATCGGGCTCTCCAAGTCGGGCTCGGAGGTCACATCCGGAGAATGCGGCTGGCGACCACGACCGCTACCACCACGCCCACGCCCACGCCCACGACCACCACCACCACCGCCGCCGCCGCCACCACCGCCACGACCACGGCCAGCACCACCAGTACGGGTGCTCGCAACCATGCCCTGTAAATAAAACACATAAACAAAATACCGACAACATAGATTTATAAATGAATATAAACCTAAACATATCCATACCAGCAGCAGGGCGATGAGTGCCGCCCAGACGAGTAGGCCTAGGAGTGCCATCTGCAAAAAGAAACTCATACAATAATACGCAAATATCCCAAACTGAAATAAATATTATAATCAGAAGTGAAGTACGAATAAAAGCTAGATACACAAAATCTGATAAAATCATGCACCAATACAACAAAGTACAATTCTTGTAACTTTTGATGAAAGGGCATCTTGTGTTCCACTAGACTTGTAATTGTAAATCCAAATGTAATAGGGTAATTTAGGATTCGAGACTAGATATTGGGTGCTTCAAGATACAACTGAAATATAGCGATATTTAATCATCGTCATCGTCCTATTCCTCGGCCTCGGCCTCATCATCATCATCATCCTCATTGTCGAATTCATCTGTATCCTCATCCTCATCCTCATAAAGTTCTTCTTCTTCTTCTTCTTCTTCAGTCTCAATACTTGGGACAAGACGCCTCTTTCTCCCCTGGTTGACATCTAAGTCTTGTATATCAACCTCTTCCTCCCCTCTATTTTCATCAGCAAGAGGTATATCAACCTCTAATTCAACATCCATGTCACAAGACTGTTGTCCCAAATATTGGGGCTTTTCGATCTGGTCCTCTTGGTATGCTGGGTCTCCAACGTTGAATGTATTTCTAGATTTAATCTTGCATACTGCCCATGTCACGATCCGATCCCAATTTCTGGGGTCGACTCGGATCATGCCCAGCCTGCACCGTTGTTGAGACGGCGGCAGTAAGCTGTATTCCATATGCAGGTACAATTCAACAACATTTGAAACTATAATTGCCACAACATTTAATTAAACGATAATATAAACTTGTCCATTACAAAGCTTGTCCACAGCTTTAACATAACATTTATTTTATTTAAAAGATAAACTAAACTTCAACTAAGCAGAAATGTCATCATCATCTCCATGGACCTCGTCTGGGAGCACAGCAGGGTACAGCTCCGGGTCGTAGTAACTACTAATCAGTAGCTCTGAGTCATCAATAGAACCTATTGGGTGTGGGGGATCCAGTCAGGAAAGGAGCAAGTACAATTATGAAAAATAACAATTTGCATAATAAATAGAAACTTGCAATATTAAATAATTTTGAAACAATGATTTCCAATTATAAAACAATTGTGATTTGAGTAAGCAGTATCTATGACCGGTTTAGGATGATTCAATTGTATCCTATTGATACGGTCCGGCCTAACCCCGTGTGAAGAGGGGTAAGCTCGCACATTCATTAACTATTTGGCTTTGATCATAGATAACTACGCTACTCCCCATTTTCCCGATGCAATGATTCAATATTACTCTAGGAGAGAGTACGTGTAACAGTTGTGTATTTAACATGCAAAATTCTAATATTAATTAAACTGCAATTAAACACAACCGTACTTGCCTCAATTTGTTTTGACTGGAAAAGTCGGTACTTCGGGATTGACGGTCAGGAACTTCCTCGAAATTTGACATCCGAGAAACTTGTCTCAAAAACCAGAGTTAACCATACTAGTTATAATCCCTATTTGATCCCTAGTTATTTTAGTCTTGTTTTAGCTAACAAAAATGCGTTTACTAATGAGATGCAATTAAGAAATTTTAATTTATATTTTATTTCGGAAAACTTGTATTTATCAATTTATTGGGAAAATTTGGTATTTTTATTATTATATATATA
Source organism: Iris pallida (assembly GCA_029216955.1). NCBI lineage: Eukaryota > Viridiplantae > Streptophyta > Magnoliopsida > Asparagales > Iridaceae > Iris > Iris pallida. The sequence continues at coordinate 11,725,021 of JANAVB010009596.1, read as the reverse complement.
AAATATATTTTTCTTTTAAATGAGAAATATTGTGGATTTCTTAATTATATTAATATTGATTATTCCTAACTTTACGCGCTTGCATAATCCAGAAAATCACAAAACTAACATCCTACTTATTACAAATTTTACAGAAGGATAAACTAATGAGCTTATGCCCTTACAAACTTAATTACATAAATTGAAATAAGAAAAGAAACTGGTTAGTCCGAAAAATTAACTACAATTTAACAAAAGTAAATTTCCAAAATATTATTTAAAAATGTATAAGTCTCAGACTCTGGTCCAACTTCATTTTTAACTACTCTGCCTCAACGTCCGGTCGAACCGGTGCGTTTGCATTTCGTTGGGGCCCAGTAACCAATTATGGTTGTCGCCCAAAAATACCAAAATCATTTTATTAAATTTTTCCGAAAATTTCGGCAGCATTCCCTCTGTTTTCGGTCAACCCAAAAACTGGGAAATGCTCCGGTTTTACCTGCAAAAACAATCCCAAACCAGGGATACCCAATTTCTAACCAGAAAATGATAATATCCAGAACCCAAAATATAATATCCACATCACGTTTCCGGTATTCGATAAACCAAATTGAACTAGAACCAAAAATACCATAAAACCAATTCATAGAAATATTTCCGAAAATTATTCGGAAAAACCTGAATTGATAATCGGAGAACCCAAAACTCCTCGGAAATTTCCAGAAGCACAAAAACACCACAGAACCATTTCCGAAAAGAATTGGAGAAATCAAACCCATAGAAATATTCTGAAAACTCACAGAAAGTGTTCCGAGAAATCCCGGAAATCTCAGAAATGGAACCACCGCAAAATAATCCCAGAATATATAATTCCGAGAACCCGAATTATCTCGAAAAACTCACAAACAGAACCACAGGAAGTATTTCCTAAAGGAAAACTTCACAGAACCATCATTTCCGAATGCACCGGAAAATCCCGAAACTAAAATGGAATGAAACCAAAACCGAAATCCGAATTCCTACTGGAATTGGGTTGGACCAATATCATCACAGACTAAACTCAAGGGAAAAACTACGGGACTATCCAGAATTTACCCCAAAACGAAATCCGAAGGGTAGCCTCGGATCCAGAAACGCAGAATCGGAACACGGGACACGCTGTGCACACGTACAGCAGCGGATCGGGCTGTCGGGGCGGTGGCGGACAGCGCTGTCGGGGCGTCGGGGCGTCGGGGCGTCCGCACATGGGCGGGTCGGCGGTTGGCCGAGGGCGCCGGCGGGACAGTGGGCACGGCGAGTGGAGAGGACGGAGCTAGGGGCGCCAGCGTCAGGTCCGCGCGGGGTAGGCCGGCGGGGGTCGCGGCCTAAGGGGCGCTGCTGGGTCGGGCCGACGGAAAGCTCGACGGGGTTTGCTCGGGGTGAAAGGGAGTTTGGGGGTTTGAGGAAGAGGGTTTGGAATGAGAGTGAGGGGAGGAGATGAGGGTTTAAATAGGGAGAAATTTTGGGGGTTACCGGAAATCGAGGGTCGTCGGCGGTTAGGAGCGGAGGGGTCGGCCGGGCCGTTCGGGAAAGGGAAGAGGCTCGGCCACTCACGAACGGATGAAAAAAAAAAGAATTTATTCCTTTCCTTCCCTCTTATGTATTAATATTTCCTTTCTTTAACCTCTGTATGCACCCATGTTTGCTTTATCCCCCAATGCCATAATATAGTTTGAGTGGGGTTCATGTCTACATGATGTGGCCCTTGGACAAAGAAATGGACACCTAAGTTACTATGGAACCAACTAGCAAAGTATTTGCTTAGAGAAAGCATCAACCTGACAAGGTGACAATTTAAAGGCTCGAGCATTGCTAAAAAAACTTAGGAGGTCCACTAAAGATGATTAAAGAATACAAAAAGATGGTTAGAAAACTATAGTTTCTAAAGGCCTGTTTGGTTGTGGGACATTATATTTCGTGAAATATGAACTCCAAGAATTGGCCCAAAATCTGTCATTTGGTTGCCAGTGCTACAGAAATGAGAATTATAATTCCCACTAGTAACAATCAAAGTTTCTGTTGAGTTTTTTCATTTTTTTTTTCAATTTCTTAATTTAACAACTAATAATGATTTATAATAATAATAGCTAATTAAAAATATTCAATTAATTAACTGAAAAAAATTTACGGGTTTCACAACCTTCCCTCCTTAGAAAATTTCGTCCTCGAAATTTAAGCTTTTAACCTCTGCTAGTAAATTCTAAAATTTAATGTGTCACATCAATAAAATTTTAGTTCAATCACATATCGTATCAAACCCAACCAATTTATATTTCTTGATTAACATTTCAAAGCTCATCCTCGAAATTTGAATTTGAACAATAATCCACCGATCCTATTCTTCATCATTTTTTTTTCAACTCAAGTAATAAATAATAACTATTTATGCCAAATCTCAAAATCACCAATATCCTCAACTCCTCGAAATTTGGTTTTTCGCAAAATTTTAAATTTTTGAATCAAATCCAATCCTTAAACGTTAAATTTAAATTCAATGCTCCAAACAAACTTTAATTTTCAATCTTCAAATACAACCTTTAAATTTATATCTTGTAATATAATGATAATCTTCTTAAAACTCAAATTCAATCATACTACATCCCTCAAAACTTGTGATTTTACAAAATCGTCAATGTGCCATATCAATTCTTCAACTCTTTTATTTAAATAAATTCTATCCTTAAATTTTAATCCTACAAAGCTTCCACTTTCCACCTTAGAAAATATCAGATTTAAAATTTTACCCATCAATTCCAATTCCAGTAAGAAATCAAATCATAAGATCAAAATCTTTATTGCTAATCTTTTTTTTTTTTTTACTAATGTTAATTCGATGAATAAGTTTTTCTCCTCATTCAAATAAAATAATTTTCTCAAAAGTCAAAATTCAATCTTGGTCACGTAATGCTTGTCTCCAAGAATTTATAGAACTTCCACAGATTTGATTTCCTCTTTAACCTAAAGTTCATCCATCTCAATTTCAAAATCCAAATTCAAACATCAAAAGATTCAAACACAACCTTCTCAAAGATTTAAATTTAATCATGGCTACTCTCTCTCCTTTAATAAAGCGCAAGATGATCATCTCAATATAATTATCCTGCCGCGAGGATCTATAAAATAGTTTTTAAAAATAACATACCATAAGTTTTAAATAATTCGACAAACAAATATATTAAAAAAAAAAACTTACTGTCATTTCACAAATCAAATTCCTACATAAAATAAATGAGAAAAATTGTAAAATAAAAAAAATTATACTTCAAAAACTTTGATAACCTTTAAATGGGATTCTTAAATCAAAAAATTTACTTTCAAAACTGAAATCATAACGTTTCATATATATCTCATATCTAGAGACAACTAATTTAAAACTCCAAGCCACATCACCAAAATTTATTTGTGTTAATCTACCAAATTTAAATCCTCTAATGATATTCTTCCCTCAATTGGTAGATTTTATATTCAATCAATTACATCTTCGAAAATATTTAATCAAAACTTCTTGTGGCCTATCATTACAAAAATTGTTCTCCTTAAAATCAAAAGTGTCAACTCTTCAAAGTCAATATAAAATTTAATTCTAAGATGCATATGATATTATTACTCAAATAAGATCTTTTCCTTTATTAATTTTCACTAAACTCAAGTTCATATTATCGGGTGCAATCTTCTTAAATTTTTTTTTTTTTTTAATATCCTCAAAAAAAAAAAATTTTACATCATAAAATTAATCACTCAACTTTTTAGATTCATATCCCTTATAGAAATCTTATAGGTAATAATCTTCAACTTTATTTTACTACATCACTCTCGAAAATCATAATCTTTACTCTTTATCTTTATCATTATGAAAAATAATCCTCTAGATACTCGGTTCCTCTATTCCATCAAGTTCAAATGTTTAACTTCATATAAAATTTTAAACATTTTCCTTAACAGAATATCAAGGTTCAAACTTTTCCAAACAAAACTTTCAAAATTTTATGTGCAAGCCAAGTATCTCAATCCTCAAATTTTAAGTTTTTCAAAATTTTTCAATTTTTAATACCCCTTAATCTCCTCGTAATCTTTAAAGTTAAATCTTCCAATAAAATCTTTAATGTTTACGTGATGACCATAGTTTCACAATCCTCGAGAAAATTTAAAATCTTTACAACCATAATTCAAATTCTAGATACTTTAATCCCTTCAAAGTAAATCTCTTGTTCTCTATTTCTATTATCTCTCGAGTCAAAAGTACCAAACTGAGAAATCAATTTTTTTTTTTTTATATATATATAAAATTTTAAATTTCAATGCATCAAGAAAATTCTCATTGTATAGTATCAAAGATTCAGTCTTGCTACTAGAACATAAATTTAAAATTTACCATCAAGGAATCATGTTGAAATATTATGGTACTCGAGATTCAAGCATCAAGGAACTAAAAGCGAAAGAAAGAAGGCAAAAATCAAGGAAACTAAAAGTCAACAGGAAATTACTACCAAAAGGAATATAAATTCACTAGGAGTAAAATCAATAAGAATTTAAAATCAAAGAAAACAAGATCGATAGGAAACAAAATTAATAAGTATTAACTCAAATAAAGGTCGTAAGAGCAAAATCAATAGGAACTATAATTTAATAAACTAGCACTAATGGGAAACTACAATTAATAAGAAGATTAAAACTAATAGGAACTAAAGCATTAGGAACTAAGATTGAATAAGGCTAACTAACAATCGAAGGAATAAATGAGAAATTAAATTAAATAATGGACTAATCTAGGAAACAAAATTAAATATGTAATGAAAAAAAAAAAATTAAATCAATCACATGACATCAACTAGTATCAACCATCCTCTAGAAAGTTTTAGGATCAAACATAAGCAAGGTAACCTACCAACTATAAGCAAGCAAAAATAGGTACATATATAAATAGATGATTCCGGTCCTATATTGTGACAATTTGATGTTCTAGTGTCTTATTTGTCTCTAGGTAAGTTTTCCTAAGTTGTTGATTTCAGACCTGCATGGGCCACCACTAAAAACATGTCACGACCCGATCCCAATTTCTTGGGTCGACTCGGATCATGCCCAGCCTGCACCGTTGTTGAGACGGCGGCAGTAAGCTGTATTCCATATGCAGGTACAATTCAACAACATTTGAAACTATAATTGCCACAACATTTAATTAAACGATAATATAAACTTGTCCATTACAAAGCTTGTCCACAGCTTTAACATAACATTTATTTTATTTAAAAGATAAACTAAACTTCAACTAAGCAGAAATGTCATCATCATCTCCATGGACCTCGTCTGGGAGCACAGCAGGGTACAGCTCCGGGTCGTAGTAACTACTAATCAGTAGCTCTGAGTCATCAATAGAACCTATTGGGTGTGGGGGATCCAGTCAGGAAAGGAGCAAGTACAATTATGAAAAATAATAATTTGCATAATAAATAGAAACTTGCAATATTAAATAATTTTAAAACAATGATTTCCAATTATAAAACAATTGTGATTTGAGTAAGCAGTATCTATGACCGGTTGAGGATGATTCAATTGTATCCTATTGATACGGTCCGGCCTAACCCCGTGTGAAGAGGGGTAAGCTCGCACATTCATTAACTATTTGGCTTTGATCATAGATAACTACGCTACTCCCCATTTTCCCGATGCAATGATTCAATATTACTCTAGGAGAGAGTACGTGTAACAGTTGTGTATTTAACATGCAAAATTCTAATATTAATTAAACTGCAATTAAACACAACCGTACTTGCCTCAATTTGTTTTGACTGGAAAAGTCGGTACTTCGGGATTGACGGTCAGGAACTTCCTCGAAATTTGACATCCGAGAAACTTGTCTCAAAAACCAGAGTTAACCATACTAGTTATAATCCCTATTTGATCCCTAGTTATTTTTAGTCTTGTTTTAGCTAACAAAAATGCGTTTACTAATGAGATGCAATTAAGAAATTTCAATTTATATTTTATTTCGGAAAACTTGTATTTATCAATTTATTGGGAAAATTTGGTATTTTTATTATTATATATATAAAATATATTTTTCTTTTAAATGAGAAATATTGTGGATTTCTTAATTATATTAATATTGATTATTCCTAACTTTACGCGCTTGCATAATCCAGAAAATCACAAAACTAACATCCTACTTATTACAAATTTTACAGAAGGATAAACTAATGAGCTTATGCCCTTACAAACTTAATTACATAAATTGAAATAAGAAAAGAAACTGGTTAGTCCGAAAAATTAACTACAATTTAACAAAAGTAAATTTCCAAAATATTATTTAAAAATGTATAAGTCTCAGACTCTGGTCCAACTTCATTTTTAACTACTCTGCCTCAACGTCCGGTCGAACCGGTGCGTTTGCATTTTGTTGGGGCCCAGTAACCAATTATGGTTGTCGCCCAAAAATACCAAAATCATTTTATTAAATTTTTCCGAAAATTTCGGCAGCATTCTCTCTGTTTTCGGTCAACCCAAAAACTGGGAAATGCTCCGGTTTTACCTGCAAAAACAATCCCAAACCAGGGATACCCAATTTCTAACCAGAAAATGATAATATCCAGAACCCAAAATATAATATCAACATCACGTTTCCGGTATTCGATAAACCAAATTGAACTAGAACCAAAAATAACATAAAACCAATTCATAGAAATATTTCCGAAAATTATTCGGAAAAACCTGAATTGATAATCGGAGAACCCAAAACTCCTCGGAAATTTCCAGAAGCACAAAAACACCACAGAACCATTTCCGAAAAGAATTGGAGAAATCAAACCCATAGAAATATTCTGAAAACTCACAGAAAGTGTTCCGAGAAATCCCAGAAATCTCAGAAATGGAACCACCGCAAAATAATCCCAGAATATATAATTCCGAGAACCCGAATTATCTCGAAAAACTCACAAACAGAACCACAGGAAGTATTTCCTAAAGGAAAACTTCACAGAACCATCATTTCCGAATGCACCGGAAAATCCCGAAACTAAAATGGAATGAAACCAAAACCGAAATCCGAATTCCTACTGGAATTGGGTTGGACCAATATCATCACAGACTAAACTCAAGGGAAAAACTACGGGACTATCCAGAATTTACCCCAAAACGAAATCCGAAGGGTAGCCTCGGATCCAGAAACGCAGAATCGGAACTCGGGACACGCTGTGCACACTTACAGCAGCGGATCGGGCTGTCGGGGCGGTGGCGGACAGCGCTGTCGGGGCGTCGGGGCATCCGCACATGGGCGGGTCGGCGGTTGGCCGAGGGCGCCGGCGGGACAGTGGGCGCGGCGAGTGGAGAGGACGGAGCTAGGGGCGCCAGCGTCAGGTCCGCGCGGGGTAGGCCGGCGGGGGTCGCGGCCTAAGGGGCGCTGCTGGGTCGGGCCGACGGAAAGCTCGACGGGGTTTGCTCGGGGTGAAAGGGAGTTTGGGGGTTTGAGGAAGAGGGTTTGGAATGAGAGTGAGGGGAGGAGATGAGGGTTTAAATAGGGAGAAATTTTGGGGGTTACCGGAAACCGAGGGTCGTCGGCGGTTAGGAGCGGAGGGGTCGGCCGGGCCGTTCGGGAAAGGGAAGAGGCTCGGCCACTCACGAACGGATGAAAAAAAAGAATTAATTCCTTTCCTTCCCTCTTATGTATTAATATTTCCTTTCTTTAACCTCTGTATGCACCCATGTTTGCTTATCCCCCAATGCCATAATATAGTTTGAGTGGGGTTCATGTCTACATGATGTGGCCCTTGGACAAAGAAATGGACACCTAAGTTACTATGGAACCAACTAGCAAAGTATTTGCTTAGAGAAAGCATCAACCTGACAAGGTGACAATTTAAAGGCTCGAGCATTGCTAAAAAAACTTAGGAGGTCCACTAAAGATGATTAAAGAATACAAAAAGATGGTTAGAAAACTATAGTTTCTAAAGGCCTGTTTGGTTGTGGGACATTATATTTCGTGAAATATGAACTCCAAGAATTGGCCCAAAATCTGTCATTTGGTTGCCAGTGCTACAGAAATGAGAATTATAATTCCCACTAGTAACAATCAAAGTTTCTGTTGAGTTTTTTCATTTTTTTTTCAATTTCTTAATTAAACAACTAATAATGATTTATAATAATAATAGCTAATTAAAAATATTCAATTAATTAACTGAAAAAAATTTACGGGTTTCACAGCCCATCAGTCAAAGCGATCTCTACGACGCCTTGGGTAGCTTGTATAGTAGACTTGAACAGCCTAACTTGCTATCGCAAACGTGTCGGACCCTCTATACCTCCTGCGATGATTTATATCGACGAATCCAAATTGTTTATCGATTCTCCAACCGATATTTGGTGTCGTATCGAACCACTCACATTTGAACATAACAATATGCATATCAAATGGGGCACTATATTGTAATTCTACAATATCCCGAAGCACTCCATAATAGTCAAAGTCCGGCTCGTCGTCATAGATTGTGCCTCTTATGCAAACACCAGAATGCTTCGTACTGAAGTCGTCATTGAGAAATTCTGCATTTATAGGATGTTGAGTTGTCTTAAACTTGAAGCCATTAACGACATAGCCGGGCCTAGTCTTTGCATGCTTCTTCGGTCCCAATGACAAATAACGGATGCTCTCATTTGTGAGTGTACTTGGTTCAGCTAATAAAACATGTAAACTTTAAATGTATTAGTGGCATATATATATTTAAATGGTAGCCGCATAACATATTATCTCAGTTACTTACGTAATCTCGAAACCATGACGGAAAGGTAAAATCAACCTCTCTTTGAAGTCCCTCATCGGTAATATCGGGTGTCCTTATTTTGACTTCATCTCTAAATACACTGTTAGAGAGAATAAAAATTAGTGTAGTCACTTACCTCACCAAATTAGAGATTATAACGAGGTGTAGTCACTTACTTCTCCAAATCTCTCACTTCTTGTATGTCACAATTTAACAAGACATATCGGTGAGCGGCATCATACTCATCGTCACTCAACCACTGTTTCTTACTAGCCCCAATAGGCTTGCCCCTTAAATTGAATATACCTCCTTCCTCAACGTCTTCGTCATTCCTTTGAGGTCTATTTCGATTTGTCTCAACATGAGTATCGAAATAAATGGAGCAAAAGTTTGACACCTCCTCGATAAGATATGCTTCGCATATCGAAGCCTCTATATGAGCCTTGTTGCCAACTTTCTTCTTTAGATGATGTAGATACCTAGAGAGACAAATTATCTTGAGAATTAACAATGAATTGTAAAATCCACTTAAATTATATCAATTTTTATTTACCTTTCAAAGGGGTACATCCATCGATAATGAACAGATGCACCGACACGGGCTTCGTATGCTAGATGAATCGGTAGATGCTCCATACTGTCGAAGAAACCCGGTGGAAATATTTTCTCTAACTTGCAAATTGTTAAGACAATCTTCTCCTCAAGTTGTATCATATATTGCACCGTGAGCTTAGTTGAACAGATATCCCTGAAGAATGTAGACAGCTCGGCCAACGGAACCCATACAGCAGAAGGCAACAACTCTCTCAACGCAATGGGCAGTAATTTTTCCATAAACATGTGGCAGTCGTGACTCTTCATTCCTGTTAGCTTGCGTTCATTGAGATCAACGCATCTAGACAAATTCGACACATAGCCGTCGGGAAATCTTAAAGTAGATATCCACTTGCAGATTATTAATCTATCTTCCTTGCTCAATGCGTATGGCGCTATCGGCTTAGTTACTTGTCCACCAGCTCCCCTTTGTATCAAGTTTAGATTATGACGTTTGCATATCTCGGCCATGTCTTGTCTTGCTTTTGGATTGTCCTTCGTCTTTCCTTTAATATCCATAACGGTATTGAAGACATTATCGAACACATTTTTTTCGATATGCATGACATCAAGATTATGCCTAATAAGATTATCTTTCCAATAAGGCAAGTCCCAGAAGATACTCCGTTTGGTCCAGTTATGGCTTTGTCCGAACCCCTCGACACGATTGTTCGATGGATCTTCCATTGCGGTGGGCAATTCCTTTACATCTTCCCAAATATCGTATCCCGACAATCTGGCAGGAGGTTAAGAAAATTCTTGTTTTCCATATCTGAACGCGTCCTTGTTCTTTCGCCAAGGATGTCTCGTTGGCAGAAATTGACGGTGACAGTCAAAGAAAGAAGTTTTTTCTCCATGTCTAAGGCGGAACGCTTTACTATTTTTCATACATATCAGACAAGACATGTTGCCGTGCGTACTCCATCCCGACAGCATACCGTATGCTGGAAAATCATTGATTGTCCACATGAGTGAAGCTCTCATCTAAAAGTTTTGTTTTCTGGAAATATCATAGGTCGTGACGCCGATCTCCCACAACTGTTTCAGCTCATCCACCAACGGCTTGTAAATATATATCGATGTTCTTTGTCGAATTTTTGGGACCGGGTATGATAGCTGTCAAGAACATATAAGGAGTCTTCATACACATCCATGGTGGCAGATTGTAAGGGGTAAGAATGACCGGCCAGCATGAATATTGAGATCCCGACTGTCCGAAAGGGGCGAAGCCATCAGAACATAGCGCCAGGCGTACATTTCTAGGCTCTGCAGCAAAATCTTGATGACACAAATCAAAATATTTCCACGCCTCCCCATCCGAAGGATGTGACAATTCTCCTTCGTCCTTTATGCGATCTTCACTGTGCCACGTCATGTGTTCTGCTGTATTCAGAGACATATACATCCTCTGTAAGCGCTTCATGATCGACAAGTAATGCATATACTTGTAAGGACGTCGTTTTCTAGTTGACTTTCCTTTTCCCTGTACTGTCTTGTAACGATCCGCATTACAGAACCAACAACTTTCTAATACGCAATTCTTTTGTAATACAACATGCATCCGTTGCGAAGCAATCTATCTTCTCGTACCCCAGTCCCAGTTGTCGGACCATCATCTTTGACTTGTAGAAGTTTCTTGGGAGCTCTTTTGATTCCTTCGGTAACACCTCATTAGTTAATTGTGTGATCCGATCATAGCAAGCTTGTGGCAAGTTAAAATCAGACTTTATGTTCAACAACTGCATCGTCACTGACAGTGCAGAATGAGTCTTACAACCAGAATATAGAGGAGTATCTGCGTCCTTAAACATATCATAGAACTCCTTTGCCTCGGGATTAGGATCCGGATCAAAATTAGGCCCTGCCGCAGCATACACCATATCTCGTGCAAGGTTCTGCATGTCTCCATAATCTACAGAGCATCCGTCGTCTTCGAGGACATCCGTTGCAGCATTATCATCAAAAGCATAAGTACCAGCTTCTGCAGCCTGTCTTTCTGAATATAATTCACCTTGCGATGACCACAGCCGTAATCACGTACGAAACCCTTATGGGTCAAATGATCTCTCACAGTCATCACTTCTTCGAAACGTCTATTGTGACAATTAACACATGGACACTTGATTTTGTTATCGTCCATGTACTGAGTTTTGCTCATGGCATACTTAAGAAATACTTCCACACCTGCCTGAAAATCGTCACTCACACCAATTCTGCTCGTGTTGTCGTTGTACATCCATGTACGATCAACAAAGTAACGATTCATGCTCGATTTGATGTGAATATCTGTATCGTAAGACAAACTAAACATAAGAATTAATAGCCCGATACCGATACTCATATCGTAAGAAAACTAAACTTGTGGATAACACGCTAGGCCTACGACGAGGCTACTTAGTATCACAATCTAACATAATTAGTATATAATCATGTAACTGGTGGATCCGCTAGCTAGTAAGCCGGATGTACTTAATATCAGAGAGTAACAGATTAGTATCAGTATATAGGTTAGGTAGACCGTATCAAACGCATATCGGAATAGTAGGCCGAATAGGAGGCCGAGATAGTCGAGAAGAAAGGGAAGAAAGGAGGAGCAGATGTGTCCAGAGCCATGGTGGAGGAGGAGAAGTAACATGAGAGCAGTTTCCGCCGTAACAATCCTGGCTCTGCTGGCAACTGAAGTCCAGATGCTACAAAGGACGATCCTTCGCTGAAATAGACTACAACACCCATCAGTTCAAGTTCATTCCTATATGAGTAGATTCCAATGCCATAGAAGCCATCAGTTTGTTGACCTTCCTCTATGGCATTGGAATATACCATATACTGATCGATACTAATCCGCTACGCCCGATACTAAGTATATACGGTCGATACTGATAGCGATAGTCCGATACCGATAGCGATAGTTCGATACCGATAGCGATAGTCCGATACAGATACACATGGACCTGCATATCTATATATCACTAGTAGCCATACTCCTCTACATACTCTACACTAGGATCTAGTAACCATATACCCTCTATACACGCTACGTAGTCATACTCTAAAATAAGGTAAACTAATTATGCCTATATATAGATATATATATAGGCATAATTAGTTTACCATAATTAGTTTACCTTATATATATAAGGTAAACTATTAAGCATCTTAAAATTATGCCTATATATATATATATATATATATATATAATATATATATATATATATATATATATGTCTGTGGTGTGTATCCGTGTGCTGTGTCCGTGTGTGTCCGTGTGTGGTGTGTGTGTCTGTGTGTGTGTGTCCGTGTGTCTGTGTGTGTGTGTCCGTGTGTGTGTGTGTCCGGCCAGCCCCCTCCACACATACCCCCCCCCCCCCCGCCCCCCCCGCGGCCAGCCCCCGCCCCCATCGTACCCCCCCAACGCTGCCCGCCCCCTCGATCCCACCGCCCCCTCCACACCTCCCGCCCCCGCGCACGGCCAGCCCCCTCCGCAACAACCCGCACCCCGCGGGCCAGCCCCGCGCCCCCTCCCTCCAACGCTTCCCGCCCCCTCCCACCGCCCCTCCACACCCCCCGCCACGCCGCCACCGCCGCCCCCGCAGTCGACGCGCTCTCGCAGCCCCCGACGCCCCCGCCCGCGCACCCACGACCACCGCGCGCGCGAAGCGAGAGAGAGAGCGAGAAGAGAGAGAGAGAGAGAGAGAGAGGGAGAGGGGAAATACCTTTGGAGAGAGAGAGGAGAGGGGGTCGCGATCACCGCGGGAGAGAGAGGAGGGGGTCACCGATCGATCACCAGGAGAGAGAGAGAGAGAGAGGAAAGAGAGGAATTTGGGGGGAATGAAAAGTTCCCCCCGTCGTTTCAACTAAGTCTGGAACGTAATTAGCGACGGAGTAGCGACGGATTATTCCGTCGCTAATGCGTCAGTAAATCTCGCGCGTGTAGCGACGGATTATTCCGTCGCTAAGTCGTCAGTAAATCTCGCGCCAATATTTTAGGCTTTTGCCGCCAAAATATGCGACGTTCTAGCGACGGATATAAAACCGTCGCTACATGGCCGACTACCTAGACGGCATAGCGACGGATATGGACATAAAAAAATAAAAAAAATGTCCACTGCTTTCCATCGGTATTCGTCACAATCCGTCGGGATCCGACGGTGATAGCGACGGAAAATGTCCGTCGCTAAATGACCGTCGCTAAAGTACTGTAATTTGGTAGTGATATATATAATATCTATATATATATATATATATATATACAATTATATAGTATATTATATATATATATGTCCACTTCTTACTGGAGCTTGGGAGCGCGCTCACAAGTAGGCTCGAAGGTGCCATCCACACGGGGAGCCTCATCGTTCCCAACGGGAACATTGATATATATATATATATATATATATATATATATATATATATATATATATATATATATAATATATATATATATAAAAAAATATATATATTATATATATATATATATATGTAAAAATATATCTATATATATAATATATATATATGTATGTAGTTTTTTTTTGCGGTGTTCGATCTTGTGTTCCATCCCGAGGCCGCAGCCTAAGCGCCCAGCCACCCTGAGTGGGAGGGGGATCGAACCCTAGAGCTCCCTTAGGAGCACCACTTCTCCTAACCATTTATTATATATATATATATATATATATATATTATATATATATATATATATATATATATATATCATGTCAGATGCGTTATAGTGGCGGCTATTACCTGGGTCATTTGAAGAATAGAAACAAATTAAGTATGAAGGGAAAGGATGTGATACTTCTAATCTGATCCGGAAATTAAACGGCAAGTGAACAAAATCCCTTGTTGATTGCTGTCATGCGGAGAAGGGTGATCCTGAGTTTATTAGGAGGAAGTTTGCAGTGGGTTGAGTTTAGCTCCTGGATGAGGGGTTCTTGAGTTTTTTGTTGGTTATATATATATACTTTTGTTATATATATACTTTTGGTTTGGTTTTAAGTGATCAAAAAAAAGGTTTGGTTTTGTGCAGCCTTGGCTGCTTTTGTCCGGCCTTTGTGGCCGATGTTGTAGTTTCATCTAGCCGCTGCATATTGGGACTATGGATTAATATATGCAGTGGCATAGCCTGGATTTAGGTACAGCAGGGGTCAAGATCAACTAGTAAATTTTTAATCCAAAAAAATTATAAAAATGTAAAAGAAACTAATAGCAAAAATTAGTCACAAATTTTTTATCATAAAAACATAGTAAAATAGTTGTATTACATTGTAACTGATTACAATAACTGTTTACAATAATCTCCTACGAACTTCATATTTTTAAATTTGCGAGATGTTCCCTTTTCAACTTGTGCGAAAAGTTTTGCATAAATTCGTCTCCCATTCGGTTACAAGTGTATTCTTGATAACCTTCATCGCCGAAATAGACTCAATAAATTTAACATAGTGCAAAAGTTAACATAAGGCTAATCTTGTTATATATATATATATATATATATATATATATATAGATATTATTATATATACTCATTTGGGCCTACGACATGTAGCACCCAGTTTTTCAAATAAGGGTAATTTTGAAATTTCGTATTTATAATTATTTAATAATGATATTTATTCATGATATGATTTTTGATGATTTAAATCATTTTAAAATTATTTAAATCAATACTTGTGGTTTTGACGTTTTGCTAGTGAAACCCTAGAGACTGTTTGACCTAGAGCCTAACCATGTGATTATGATATTTTTAATGTCATTTTTGGGCATGGATATTTTTGCATTTGACCTCTTTGAATTATTTGATATTATTTTATTATTTATGATATTGTTTTGGGGTTATTTGAGTCGGGTTCGAATTTTAACTCCAATCCGACTTAAAACGGGACCCGGGGTAGTTTGACTCTAGTGGGACCCACACACTAGTTAGACATGGCCCACATGATATTAATTTTAGTCCAATGATAGAAATATTTAGTTAGAGGTTAGACTAATTATTATGGATAAGGTTAGTGTGATTAGAGACTTTAGAATGACTAATTTAGCCCCAACCATTAGCCCTTTCCTAATACTCATAGATAGGTTAGTGGGGGCATTTGGACCTTACATAATAGGACAAATAGCCCCATATGGCCAGCCACTTTGGGAGGGATAGGCTCAAGTTCATTTCATTATTCTCATCCACACTCTCTCTCTTGCTTCCCCAAATTCCTAGAGAGCAATCCCTAGCAATTTCTCCACCAAATCCTTCCATTTCGCCACCAAATCTTCTCTTTCCTTCTCCATTCTAGCCAAGGAGGAAGCTACCCAAGTTTGGGAGGATTCGGAGCTCGTTCGTGTCCTTTTAGAATCTCTACGTGTCGGTGTCGCTCTGGAAGGCTTTTCTTCGATTCGATCTACCGGGAGGTATAAATCCCTTCTTCTTTTCATTTTCTCATGCATATAGGTCTATTTGAACCCATAGGAATGACCCCCATGGTTGTATCTCCATTTGTGTCCATTTCGTGTCCATTTGGAGTTCATAGGAGTGTCCTTTGTGTCGTGGTTGTGTCCATGTGAAAATCCCAAATTTGGACACACTATGTGTTGTTGTATGTATGAATGAATTACTACACGTTTTAATCTCATATTTTTGTATTAGAGATGTGTTCTATAGTGTCTCATATATAATATTAGTGTAGAGAGTGAGTTCTTGATATATTATGTTATATACTTGTGTCTTTTGTCTCAAACTACCCAAATCCGTCATGATTTTTATCCACGTTTTTAATTTCAGCCCTAACTTAGAAATGTCATAACTTCTAGCTCAAAGCTCGGTTAATCTCCCATTTTTTTTAAAAGAAGCGTATTGAAGTTAGCTTTCCAAAAATAGTATTAATAGGCCTAATTCTTTGTGTAACTTTCTGGAGAATTATTTGAGTGTCAGCTGTACGAAAGACAACGCGTTCTCGGTGTTTTCGCGATTCCGGGAGTTTCCGAAACGAAAAAGCGATCCGTTTAAAGTTTCGGAAAGCTAACACATAGATCTATAACATAATTTAATCCTAGATTTTAATTCATGCTGAGATGGTACAGTATTGATTATTAGTAGGAGTTACTATTCGGCATATGCATTTTGTGCACCCTTGTGTGTAATATAATGTTCTAGTTGATTTTAACCCATGTTAATGTATACATTGTAATTAAATAGAGAATGCAAGCATGAGTAAATGTTTAAATAAATGATGTATGAGGTGTAAGTATCCTATCTAATGTAAGCATGTATAAGTATGGCTTGTAAGAATATGTAGGTTCCATAGTATGTAATGTATGGTGCATATAGTAGTGCAAGAGAATAAATGAATGATGAATGAATGCAAGAATGAATGTAATGTAATAATAGATGTAATGATGCATATAAAGTTAATGAGATGTAATATTCTATGTTACTCAAATCCTATATTAACTCATGTACCCCCTTACACTATGTTGACACTCACACTTGACACATTGTTCACTTACACTTTGACACTCTTTGATATGTATACACTATGTATGCCCATTTAACCCTCACTTGCCCCTTTAACCATGTTCACATACACAACATAGCCTCTTAAATAAGTATTTATGAATATAATTAACTTAGCTATGTATATTATAATATGTTAGCATTGTTGTAATATATAAGTTTATATAACCATTTGAAATGCCATAATTATTAGACCTAATATTGAATACCATATAGGCATGTTATATATGTGTACTAAATATAGCTAAAGTAATAGATTACCTAGTGTATATCCAATGTGAATTCTTGCCTATTTGAGTATTGAATAATTGTATGCTATATAGAGTTGGGTGTATGTTGGCTTGTATAGCCTTGTATTGATGTGTGCTTGCTAGGTAGTCTTGGTTAGGCCTAGTAAGACTTGCTGGGTTAGGAATGACCTAGTTGACCTATTTGACTAGAGCAGTTGACCAGAGTTGACCAAGGGTTGACTTTGGCCTAGTTTTGACCTAGATTCATGTAGAATGCATTGTAGTGCTTTATATACCCTTCTGGATCTGTTGTGACTTGTGCTGTTCGAATTAGGAGCCAGACACTCTCCTCGGACAGTATTTTTACCTTGGACATTCAGATATCAGGCGGTACATTCTCTGATCATTTCATATCCTTCTTAGAATTAATTTCCTGCATTAAATTACTTTACTTGTACTATCACGTTGGTCACACAGGTTGGTACTATACGGATCCCTTCTGAGATGTTATCCTTAGGGAGCATCGGGTACTACATGTTCTGTGCGTTTCACTTATATGTCGTATCACTATGCTTCACAGGTTCTTCGATCACTTGTGACATATACTCTTATGATCACAGAGTCTCCTAGAATCTCCTATCCCTTTACTGGGTATCCTAGAATCCCTAGATCCTCATTTTTGGGACATCCATGTATCACCCTTCGGGGGCATGCGTGAAATCATAAACATAAACTTGGTTGGATCCTTGTGTATCGATTGGGGGTACGGCGGGGTAAAAGTAGAAGTAGATATGTGAATAATACCCAAGTAGTATCGTATCGAAATCTCTCATAGTGTCTTATCAGAATCTTCTATGTCATTTACAGTCTATATTGTACTCTGACTCACTAGCCACGTATTATTCTCTATTATAGTGATATTTCGATTACAGCTCTCTCTCTGTTTACATACAGCATTTCTTTCTCATGTATCTTACTTTATTGCATGATTATATTTCTAACTGCTATGAACTGTTGAGATGTAATGTGCTCGCTCCTGTCCTGACTGGACCTGTTGGTAAATTTTACAGATAGCCTGGAGGTTGTCTGCTAGCCTAGAGGAGGACAGTAGGTTGCATAGATAGCTAGAGTTTTTTGCTTATAGTTTATTTTCAGCCATCTGAGTTGTATTATGGATTACTGTATTTGGGTTTTGAGATGTATTCTGAGTTTGTATCTTAGACACTTAGACTTCTATCTGTTGTATATCTTTTCGATTTCATGTTTTATCTATCTTCCTTTATGCTCTACCTTAGATGTGATTGAGTTTACATTGTGCTATGTCACCCCCATTCGGGGAGTATAAACTGTTTAGTCTTATACTGTTAGATGCATTGAGACCTAGGACAGCGTTCTACCGCCGACACTGCGGCGTAGGCTGGGCGTTGTTACGTTCTCGTGCCTTAACTCTAGGGTGCGGGTCGTGACACATTTTTAGTGGTGGCCCATGCGGTCGAGTTTGTGTAGTGTATCGAACTAGAGTACCACTACAGCCTGCAGTAGGATTAGGATATATTTTGAAGATACTCAATCACAATTAGGATCCCTTGAGAGATTCCTGGGATGACCCTTGAGAATCTTGTTTAACTCCGATTTGAAAACTCTTTTTCTTTTTCCTTGATTTGTTTTATCTTTATTTCCTGTTGTTGAATTTGATTTTGATGGATTATTGTTTGAATTTGAGTTTGTATTTATTGATTTTGATGGAAGATTGTTGAAATTTGAATCTTGATGTTAGCTGTTACATCCGAGTTTGTATTTCGAAGGATTTTGTTCATTTTTGAATTTTGATGTTCGTTGATAATTGATTTGTTTTGGTATTCATTGTTGATTTAATTTTAATTTTGACAAGATAAATTATATGGGCTAGGTCATCTAAGTTATGGAAATCTTGTCTTCTATAGTCACATTAGCCAGCATGGTGAGGACATATAGTCTGATTTTGGATTATTTTCGGGTGTGGAAATTTAAGGTTTCGCAGCCAAGCTAGCGGCATCGCAAAAATATTAAATACCATGATTCTAGGTATGTGCATAAGTCAAGGACTATGTGATTACGTAGCCTTGCTCACTAGTATGACGAGGATTTAGAGTACCATGATTTTGGATAGACGCATATGATTATCAGATTGTACCTTAAATATTTTCGAACATGTTTTTGCTACTTTTGTTTCAGTCATTCAAAAAAAGATGGAATTATTGTTGTTTTTTTGTTGTTTCTCATTGTTTATTAGGATGTAGCTTTAGCTATTTTTATAAACCTTGTGTAACTTTTTACAAAAATTATTTCTTCTTAATACAATAAACCAATGATTTTGCTAGGCCTTATTTTGGATTTGGTATTATAATTCTTGTTTCAAAAAAATGGGTCCCTCTTTTAAATAGATAAGCAGAACAGATTATATTATCATTCTTTTTGCCAATATTTTACTACCATCATTCCTTGTCTTATATACCTGTCTGATTATATCAATTCCTGTCGTATATAATTCTGTCAGCTATACCTGACAACTCTTGAATCTTCATATCATTTTGCCTGAGAAATGTTAAGGAAGTGACGTAAATTATGTAGCTCAGAGAAGACGTAACTGGTTATTTTATGATCTTAAAGGAAATCAAATGTGGAGTGTTCCATATGGAAACTTGAGATAGAAATGTGGTAAAGGTCTCGAATAGAATAAAGAGATGTATACTGCCAATCTGAAAACAATACATTTAGAGAAATTTTGGGGTTATGAGATAGTTTATAGGTGTATTCAAACTAATAAGGATATCAGCGGTCAACCTAGTTTTGAGAACTTAGAAAATCTTGGTTATTGATTCTGGGAAAACTTTTACTCTGAGGCTATGTAGAAGGTAGTAATGAAAAGAGAAGTTAATTGTGTTAATAAGGATATTAAACAAGATGTTGCGAGGAAATGACTAGGGATAGAGAGAGCACAAAGTTATGGAAGTTTAGAGATTGTTGTGAATATTTTTAGGAGAAATATTTAAGGGTGTATGTCGAAGAAAATAGAAGTTGATTTTATGATGAAAGATAAGTTTTTAAGGCCTAGAGATTTAAATTAAATAATACGAGGAGAACAATTTGAACAAGTTCAAGGAATTCGTAAACGGGATTTAGAGGTTTTGGGTCAAATTTAAGACAAGGTGAAAGAACTTGGAAATTTAAATAAATGGTTAATGTGATTCCTAAATGTGAGGGTTGTGCTTCAAGAGTGATGTTTGAAAATTGGGAATTGCCTACGGTAGTCATGGTAAGGGTTTAAGTAAAGGTTAAATTTCATATGGAGACTGGTGAGGTAAAGATATGATTGGCAAGTTATGACCAGATGAACTTAAGAGTATCAGAAGCAGATGACTAACTCGATCTTCATTATTTTTGTGCATTAATACCACCTCTTGAACTCCCACTTTCTAATTGAGATCCTTGACGTTCCTTATCGTGACTTTGATATTCGGAATGTAATACTAGCTGTTACCCTCCAACAAATCTTATATGCAAGACCTAGACGAGCTCACCTTCGTGTAGGTATATCATGTCCCACTAAAACCCGTCTCTTGTACTATATTTTCTTGATGATTTTCTGGTCAACTGGCTAAACTATAACCTCTACCATTAAACTAAATTCTTTCTTATTTCAATTAGAAATCCAGCCTTGACTCAATTCTTTCGACCCGACATGTGATGGTGTTCTGCTTGTTTCCTTAGATGCTTAACCTTGTACCTTATCTGATTACTTGACCCGTTGGTTAAGAAACTTGGACTATGTAATTCCTTTCATCATTCCACCCTTATATCTTGTGCTGCTAAATTAGCCTTAGTTTTGCAAGCTTATCTATTTTGAGCTTGGTCATGATATATTTTATTGGGTGGCCACCCACTAACATATTGTCTAATCAGAACCGGTACATGATGGTCTGACAACCTATTGCACTTTGGTTCACTTTTTCATGTATCAATCTACGAGAATGGAGACATTTAAACTTGACCCTAGAGTCTCATTCGCGACAGCCTTGACAATTCTCCTTGAAATCTTTTCATCGCCTATGAACCTCGTATTCGTACTCAGTCGAATTAAATTTAATCATGACCTGAACCTCCATCATTGGATGCTCGTGCTCATACTTTGATTTCATTGATTTCCCTTCTTGTCCAAATCTCGTTTTATCCGAAATTGATCAACTTAGATCGGTTAAGACAAAAATCTATTTGTGATTTGTTGTGCCTAAATTTTAATTTTTGTCATTTTATGGAATAGTAACCTTTTAATAATTTCTTAGTTGCTTGTTAATGACCAATTTTTTATAGGATGGTAGACAGCCCTACAACCTTGATGATTGTTGTTCCCTTACCTTCCCAATTAGACACCCTAGATTGTTTGTGTGTTGATACCATAGTACTGTTTGACCTAGAATGATTTGTGTACCTAGGTGAGACTTCCAACTGCTACGGTATGCCCTGACCTTGTATACTATTCCTTCAAATTGCATGATTTAGAAAAAAAAATTTAGACCTTGATTGTTGGAAAATAGGGACGTACTCCATTAGTATCAGTTGTAGATATATGGGTTAGTCTTGATGTGGGGATGTGTGTCTATAAACATGTAGCTTAGGAGATTTAGGAAAGATTATAGTATCAGCCTTGATAGGATGTACTAGTCTTTTGGTGAGTATAAATGTTTAGGAGAGTAGGGGCCTATGTCTTAGTAATGCATCGTTCCTATGGTAATAGAATGTAATAGATGGTTAATAGGAAGATATAGTTTGAGCATACCTAGCCTATGATCTGTTCCTTTTCATCCTTAGTTAAGGCCACTTTAAATAGGTCCAGTCCCTTGGATATAGGTTCCAGTCCATATTCTATTGAAGTTCATTACCGCCGTACAACGAGCAGTATTGGAGGTATTCCTAGATTGACACATTTAGATGTCCGTTTATTATTCCAGTATTAGGAAGTGTTACCTTAGATATTGGGTAGGTTAGAGGCTCTAGAAGGAGTACTATCGATCTTAAATTTCGAGGACGAAATTTTTCTAAGGTGGGTAGAGTTGTAGCACCCAGTTTTCCAAACGAGAATAATTTTGAAATTTCGTGTTTATAATTATTTTAATAATGATATTTAATTCATGATATAATTTTTGGTGATTTTAATAATTTTAAAATATTAAATCAATGACTTGTGGTTTTGACGTTTTGCTAGTGAAACCCTAGAGACTGTTTGACCTAGAGCCTAACCAGTGATTATGATATTTTAATGTCATTTTTGGCCTAAGGATATTTTTGCATTTGACCTCTTTGAATTATTTTGATATTATTTTATTATTTATGATATTTTTTGGGGTTATTTGAGTCGGGTTCGAATTTCAACTCAATCCGACTTGAAACGGGGACCCGGGGTAGTTTGACTCTAGTGGGACCCACACAGTAGTTAGGCATGGCCCACATGATATTAATTTTAGTCCATATGATAGAAATATTTTAGTTAGAGGTTAGACTAATATTATGGATAAGGTTAGTGTGATTAGAGACTTTAGAATGACTAATTTAGCCCCAACCAATTAGCCATTTCCTAAAACTCATAGAATAGGTTAGTGGAGGCATTTTGGACCTTACATAATAGGACAAATAGCCCCATATGGCCAACCACTTTGGGAGAGGATAGGCTCAAGTTCATTTCATTATTCTCATCCACACTCTCTCTCTTGTTCTTACCCCAAATTCTAGAGAGCAATCCCTAGCAATTTCTCCACCAAATCCTTCCATTTCGCCACCAAATCTTCTTCTTTCCTTCTCCATTCTAGCCAAGGAGGAAGCTACCCAAGTTTAGGAGGATTCGGAGCTCGTTCGTGTCCTTTTGGAATCTCTACATGTCGGTGTCGCTCCGGGAAGGCTTTTTCTTCGATTCGATCTACCGGGAGGTATAAATCCTTCTCCTTTTCATTTTCTCATATAGGTCTATTTTAAACCCATAGGAATGACCCCGATGGTTGTATCTCCATTTGTGTCCATTTCGTGTCCATTTGGAGGTCATAGGAGTGTCCTTTTGTTGTGGTTGTGTCCATGTGGGAAAATTCTAAATTTGGACACACTATGTTGTTGTTATGTATGAATGAATTATTACACGTTTAATCTCATATTTTTGTATTGGAGATGTGTTCTATAGTGTCTCATATATATATATTAGTGTAGAGAGTGAGTTCTTGATATATTATGTTATATACTTGTGTTCTTTTGTCTCAAACTATCCAAATCCGTCATGATTTTTATCCACGTTTTTAATTTCCCTAACTTAGAAATATCATAACTTCTAGCTCAAAGCTCGGTTTAATCTTCCGTTTTTTTTAAAAGAAGCGTATTGAAGTTAGATTTCCAAAAACATGTATAATAGGCCTAATTATTTCTGTAACTTTCTGGAGAATTATTTGAGTGTCAGCTATACGAAGACAACGCGTTCTCGTGTTTTCGCGATTCCGGGAGTTTTCGGAAACGAAAACGCGATCCGTTTGAAGTTTCGAAAAGCTAATACATAGATCTATAACATACTTTAATCCTAGATTTTAATTCATGCTGAGATGGTAGTATTGATTATTAGTAGGAGTTACTATTCGGCATATGTATTTTGTGCACCCTTGTGTGTAATATATTCTATTTGATTTTAACCCATGTTAATGTATATACATTATGTAATTAAATAGAGAATGCAAGTATGAGTAAATGTTTAAATAAATGATGTATGAGGTGTAAGTATCCTATCCAATGTAAACTGTATAAGTATGGCTTGTAATGAATATGTAGGTTCCATAGTATGTAATGTATGGTGATATGGGTGCAAGAGAATAAATGAATGATGAATGAATGCAAGCATGAATGTAATATAATAATAGATGTAATGTATGCAATATACAGTTAATGAGATGTAATGTTCTGTTAACACAAATCCTATATTACCTCATGTACCCCCTTACACTATGTTGACACTATCACACTTGACACATTGTTCACTTACACTTTGACACTCTTTGATATGTATACACTATGTATGCCCATTTAACCCTTACTTGCCCCTTTGCCATGTTCACATACACACACATAGCCTCTTAAATAAGTATTTATGAATATAGTTAACTTTTAGTATGTATATTATTATATGTTAGCATATTGTGTTGTAATATATAAGTTTATATAACCATTTGAATGTCATGATTATAGACCTATGTTGAATACCAATATATGCTGTATATATGTGTAGACATATAGCTTAAAGTAATAGATTACCTAGTGTATATCCAATGTGAATTTTGCCTATTTGAGTATTGAATAATTGCATGCTATATGAGTTGGGTGTATGTTGGCTTGTATAGCCTTGTATGATGTGTGCTTGCTAGGATAGTCTTGGTTAGGCCTAGTAAGACTTGTTGGGTTAGGACATGACCTAGTTTGACCTAGTTTGACTAGTGCAGTTGACCAGAGTTGAACAAGGGTAGACTTTGGCCTAGTTTGACCTAGATTCATGTAGAATGCATTGTAGTGCTTTATATACCCTTCTGGATATGTTGTCACTTGTGGTGTTCTAATAGGAGCCAAACACCTCTTCTCGGACAGTATTATTACCTTGGACATTCAGATATCAGGCGAGTACATTCTCTGATCATTTCATATCCTGCTTAGAATTATTTCTTGCATTAAATTACTTTACTTGTACTATCATGTTGGTCACACGGGTTGGTACTATACGGATCCCTTCTTGAGATGTTATCCTTAGGGAGCATCGGGTACTACATGTTCTGTGCATTTCACTTACATGTCGTATTACTATGCTCCACAAGTTCTTCGATCACTTGTGACATATACTCTTATGATCACAGAGTCTCCTAGAATCTCCTATCCCATTTACTGGGTATCCTAGAATCTCCTAGAATCCCCATTTTTGGGACATCCATGCATCACCCTTCGGGGGCTTGCGTGGAATCATAACATAACTTGGTTGGATCCTTGTGTATCGATTGGGGTACGGGGGAGTAGAAGTAGACATGTGAATAATACCCAAGTAGTATCTTATCAGAATCTCTTCCATAGTGTCTTATCAGAATCTCCTATGCCATTTACATGTCTATATTGTACTCTGACTCACTAGCCACATGTTAGTTCTATTTATAGTAGTATTTCTATTACAGCTCTTTCTCTGTTTACATACAGCATTTCTTTCAGTACATGTATCTTACTTACTGCATGATTATATTTTCTAATCTGCTATGAAACTGTTGAGATGTAATGTGCTCGCTCCTGTCCTGACTGGACCTGTTGATAAATTTTACAGATAGCCTGGAGGTTGTCTGCTAGCCTAGAGGAGACAGTAGAGATTGCATAGATAGCTAGGGTTTTTGCTTATGTTTATTTTCAGTCATCTTGAGTTGTATTTATGGAATACTGTATTTGGGTTTTGAGATGTATTCTGAGTTTGTATCTTAGACACTTAGACTTCTACTGTTGTATCTCTTTTCGATTTTATGTTTTATCTATCTTCCTTTATGCTCTACCTTAGATGTGATTGAGTTTACATTCTGCTATGTCACCCCCATTCGGGGAGTATAAACTGTTTAGTATTATACTGTAGATGCATTGAGACCTAGGACAGCGTTCTACCGCCGACACTGCGGCGTAGGCTGGGCGTTGTTACGTTCTCGTGCCCTAACTCTAGGGTGCGGGTCGTGACACGACACACATGTTAGTGGCATGCTACACAATCGAGTTTCCATGTGCTATTTATTTGCAAATAGCACATGAGACTCATTGGATGATTTTGGATTCTATTTGGACTAGAAAATATATTTGGACCCTAACTTAGTCGACCACATATGCATGGGATACATGACTAAGTTTTACCATATATATAATTATATATATATATATATATATATATATCTATATATATATATATAGGCACACACACCACACACTACACACTTGCAAGTGATCTATAGCCTGGTGGCTAAGAAAATGCTGCGGCCCAAGTTGTCGGAGTTCAAGCCCCAGATGAGGCGAGTTCGCCACAATTACCCATTGCTTCAAAAAAAAAAATACACACACACACTTGCCCTGATGATTTTGGACTTCCCTCATCTCTCTTTCCTCCGACCTTACTCTTCGACCTTCCCCTTTCACTAGAGATCAACCCGGATGACTCTATGAGGTTTGACCTCTTTACAAATCATCATTAAGAAAAGTAGTATTTACCTCTTTCATCTCGGGAGTTTTTTTCCCATAGAGTATTATTGCACTAGATGGTTATCGACCATAGAAGTGAAGTTTAATAATTAAAATTTTATTAAACTTTTGCAAATTTTAATTTTAATATAAATATATATACAATAAATTTTAATTTTAATTTAAATATTTATATTATTTTTTGATAAGATTATAAAGAAAGAAAGAAAAATAATTTAACGTGCAACGCTCGTGCATCTTCTAGTATAATATATAATATTATAATTTGGGTCTCTAAATTGTCTGCCATTAGGGTTTAGGTTCTCAATCCACTGTTCACTAGCCTATGTGAATAGTAATTTGGAGACCCATAAGCTAACATTGTACAATTTTAAAATCCAAATTATAATATCAACTATTATGTGAGACCCTATTACTAAATAACCTTTTTTACGGGCCTATTTTTGTAGAGACTATTAACTTCAGCATTTATTCCCACTAGATAACCAGTTGACCTAAGCTTCTGCATTTATTCTCACTAGTTAACCAGTTGACCTAAACCTGGGCTAGATTGAACATCAAGGGGATATAGCAATGTAATCGGATTGACATTCAAACCTGGTTCTGTTCAATTAGGTTTGATGTTAATGGTTTATATATATTCGGGTTTGATTCAATGTGTTAACAAACCAAGTTACTTGCTTCAAAAAAAAAAACAAAAAACAAAAACAAACCAAGTTACTTGCAAGTGTTAGAAAAATATCATTTTGTTGAAATCTGCAAACAAAAAAAATATAAGTTACCGCCAAGGAAGTCGCCAAGAATCACTGTCCTAAGAGTTGATCCGGATTTATATGCAGACTTTTTTCAAATGCTTCTAGTGGTAAAACATCCGCTTTACCGGTTTTCCATCATTGCACCCAACTCGGAAGGATCGACCTGACTTAGCCCTTGCCCAGAGAATTAAAAATGAAATCAGTAGTCATAAAAACTAGCCGCTGGAGCAATTCAATAGAAAATCAATGGCCAAATAATACCACAAAATAACCATCCATTAAGGCATTAAAAATCATTCATTTGGAATGAATCAAGATGATTAATGTGGAAAAGTTTTGGTAATTTGTGAATGAGTAGCAATTCAGATGACGGATGACCTACTTACTACGGCCCACAGAATATAGTAGGTATATACCAGGAGACCGTGATCGATCCAGGAGGGCTTAGCTTCAGCGGAGGAGGCTTTAGTAGTGACTAAGTTAGACTAGGTTTTTTTACTAGATATATGTCTCCAGCCTTATGACTCTGGCCTGTTATTATTTTAGACTTGCATTTGAAATAATGACTCATAGACTCTATTGGACTTGTGTTATGTTATGATAGACTTTCTCTGGATTTTCATATCATGATGTTAGTAACAATTTTGTGCCATTTATCTTTCTTATAGTCATGTGATTGAGTATGGATATATCAGGTGTTTGTCCTCCGATTGGAGTTGAGATATCTCAACATGATGTGATATTATTATTATTAGCTTATATGGTAGACTTAGACAACGTTCTACCGCCGATGCTACGTACGACATAGGCTGGGCGTTGTCTCGCACTCGTGCCCCTACATCGGGTGCGGATTGTGACACCCTGACCACTTGAACTACACGTCACTAGTTAACTAGTGTTATACTTCATAAAATGATGCTTCAAATGTACCCTCCCTCTCTCTCTCTCTCTCTCTCTCTCTCTCTCTCTCTCTCTCTCTCTATATATATATATATATATATATATATTTTTTTTTGAAGCAATGGGTACTTGTGGCGAACTCGCCTCCACTGGGGTTCGAACTCCCGACCACTTGGTCCGCATCCATCTCTCTTAACCACTAGGCTAGAGGCCATTTGCTATATATATATATATATATATATATATATATATATATATTATTATATATATATATATATATATATATATATTGTCAAGTGGTTAGAAGAAAAAAAAAAAAAAAATATATATATATATATATATATATATATATATATATATATCTATATATATATATATCTTGTCAAGTGGTTAGAAGAAAAAAAAAAAAAAATATATCTATATATATATATATATATATATATATATATATATATATATATATATATATTGTCAAGTGGTTAGAAGGAGGGGTGCTCCTAAGGGAGCTTTAGGGTTCGATCCCCCCTCCCACACACTCGGGTTGGCTAGGTGGCTTAGGCTGCGGCCACGGGATGAAAGAGGGGGAAAGAAGCTCACTGAGCTCTGGGCGGAGGCGACCTTTGGCCGTCGCTGGTTGCTGGCGGTGTCGGTCAAATTCGCTTCTCCACACGGCAGCTCCGGTCGCGGTCGGGTCAAGGGAACTCGCCGGCTAGGCCCTGGGCGGAGGCCGGCTTGGTGAGGACGATCGATGCAGCTCGTTGCAGCGGCGCTCAGGCCGCCTGCGCGGTGCGAGGGGTTCCGGTTGAGCGCCTGCGCGGTGCGAGGGGTTCCGGTGCGGTGCGGAGTTTGGTAGGAACGGTGAACATCCGATGGTTTGGGTGCTGTAGGTGGCGGCGGTGTTGCCCGATGACCCTGTCCATACCTTTGCTTATTATGATGATACACGGAACAAAGAGCACTATTCAATATGTGGCAGTTCTCAATCACTTCATCAAAATTATGTTGCATAGCTTATTAAATCACGCTCAATTATGAGCCCCTTCTATTGGGTGGAATGATACTTTCGTGGGGAAGTTTGAGTGCTCCTTTTCCAAAGTCATTCCATAAGGCCATTGGCAACTAGTTTATAAGATGAACAAAAAATTGCATAAAGAACATCAAAATTTTAGAAAAATTATTCTAAGAGTATAAAATTTACTGACATATTATAGGAGACCCAAGAAAGTTTTATTTGTTTTGCAAACAAAAAAAAAAAGGTCCTTCTAAAGAGTATTTTCTATACATGCATGCATATTTATCGGCATACATTAATCATTCCTTAATTCTTCAGCTCAGGTAACATTTGGTTAATTAATAATGTAAAAAAACGCCTTTCAGAAAGAAGGTTT
Source organism: Iris pallida (assembly GCA_029216955.1). Lineage (NCBI taxonomy): Eukaryota > Viridiplantae > Streptophyta > Magnoliopsida > Asparagales > Iridaceae > Iris > Iris pallida. The sequence goes on along the minus strand of JANAVB010009596.1, from coordinate 11,695,618 downwards.
AGTTATGTATATGTATATCATAGACCATTTTATTTTTTAAAATTATCGAAGATAAAAATTAACTTTCTCATCCCCCATTTTTTAAAAAACTACGGATAAAATCTAACCTTCTCTCTTTTAGTTCGTGTGTGTGTGTGTGCATATATATATATATATATATATATATATATATATATATATATATATATATATATATATATATATATAGGCATCCCCGCACTTTTTGCATCCCCAAGCATCCTCCCTATTTACACCGTTGGATGGTGCTTTAAGTCATCTAATCTTAACCGTTGATATATAGTACGATGAGGAGTGGAACGGGAGCGGTCGCGTGCAGTTGCCAGGCATGGCCGGCCGGCCCCAGGCCTCCGCTCTGGCCTCTTCGACTCCCGCCGAGCCCTCTTCCTTGGGCCGTCGGCCGCCTGGTCGCCCCAGTGGGGAGGCGTCCCCCTCGTCGGTCTCTTCTTCCCGACGTGGGGGTTCCCGCCTCTCCACCCTCCCAGATGCCGCCCTCGGCGTCGTCCCAGGCGCCCCCACACGCGGCGCAGAAAGGCCCTTCCGCCGCCGGGCGTCCTCCACGTGCCGGAGGCCCCCGCGCCTCTCGTCGTGCTTTCTTCGGCACCGCCCACTCCGCTGTGGCCCCCTGCGCCCGTCCCCGGCGCTGCAGAAGCGGTCCGCCCCCTCCGCCCCGTCCCCGTCTCGGGGTCGCGGAGTTTCCTCCCCCTCTTCTCGCCTCGGTTCCCCCGCCGGTCCTCGTACCGACGCCGACGGCCAACGAACCCCCCCCCCCCCCGCCCCTCCCCGCGGAGACGTTCCCCCCATTGGCTCCGGCCACCCGCTCTTTGCGGTGGCCCAACTCCGCCTCCTCCTCTCAGCCCCCCGGCTGATTCCCCACCCCCCGGCGGCCCGGGGCTGGCCTTTTCCTCTCCAGCGCCGGTCCCCCTCTCCAGCCTCCATCCTCCTTGGCGGCCATGCGGGAGCTCCTCCTCCTCATAATCTGGCCCCCCGGGCTTTCTTCGTCACCCGCGCTCCCTCGGCATGCCCTGCCTCCCCCGTCCCGGCGTCGGACGGTAGATCGAAGCCGTCCCCGTCGCATCCACGCCCCCTCGAAGGCCGATCGTCGACGCCCCCGCGTCGCCGCCCCCTCTCCAACTTCGCCCTCCGAAGCTCCCTTCGCCGCATGCTGCAGGCCAACCCCCACCGCCGGTGGTAGGCCTCCCCCTTCGTCGAGGCTGACGCCCCCGCTCCCTCCTCCATCCGCTCTCCCCCGCCGGTCCCCACCCCACCCCTCCTTCTCCCAACCCCCTCTCAGGCCCCTCTCCGGGTCTGCGTCCTCGCCGACGCCTCGGCCCCGCCTGCGCTGGACCTCCCTTCCCCTCCGTCAGCGTCTTCCCTCCTTCGGGCCCCCACCGGAGTTCCCGCCTTCGGGCCCCCACCACCGCCCCCCTCCTCTTCCCTCCCTCCCGATCTCTGGACTGCCGCTCAACCTCCGGCAGCCACCGGCGAGCCTTCTCCACGTCGGGCCGGCCCTCTCGCCTGAGCCCCGCCGCCCGCTCCTTTCTCGGCCGCACGCTGGGGGGGCGGCCCGAGGCTCCTCGAGCCGTGCGCCCACCCTCACCTCGAGTAGAGCGCCCACCTACCCTCCTCGGGCCGCGTAAGGCCATTGGGCTGCGAGCCCACCAACCCCCCCAGCGTGTTTCGAGCTCCGAATTTTCAAAATTTTTTTGAAGGTTTGAATTTCGAAATTTCGTGACCTTTCCCTATCGGGTTGACCACCCGCTCACTGAACCAGCACTCCGTTTGAAATCTGGGTATTTTGAAATTGTTTGTAATTTCGAAATCCAGACTATTATCTTTTGTCATTTTATACCTTGTTCAATAGAGGCCGTTTTGTGTGTTTCGGCTCTGTCAAAGTCTGTATCGCTCTCTTTGAGATCTCCTCTTTTTTCAATAAAATGCTTTTCTAATATATATATATATATATATATATATATATATATATATATATATATATAAAGTAAATTTAAAACTGTTTAGAAACTAAATTTGAAGGAAAAATATCAGATATTGTTTAACTTTTTTTTAATAAATCTTAATTCAAATATGTATTTAAATATTTGAACTATTTTTCAACAATGACATAAAAATATTTATACTTGACAAATTATAATTAAACTTTTATAAATTCTAATAAATATATATATATATATATAAATATATATATATATATATATATATATATATATATATATATATATATATATATATATATTCTTTACTGACCGATCCCCAGTGGCCAGGAGAGCCCTAAACCTAACCAAGGCTATGCTCAAATTCAGGCTCAAAGTGGAAACCGATTTCTGGAAGCAGAAAGCCAGACTGAAATGGGACAGCGAGGGTGACAAAAATCCAAATATTTCCACGCCTGCGTCAATGGCAAAAGAAATAAACTATCGATACACCATATAACTGACGATTGCGGCAACATCAGAACGGACCACCAGGGTATCCAAGCGGCGACCGCTGATTACTACGCCAAATTATTCTCCAAAGACACGGTCCACAAAGACACATCATTCCTCGACCAAATTCCCGCTGTTATTAACGACGCCGACAATGCTCTGTTGGAGCGCCCCCTGACCGAGCAGGAAGTGAAAGATGCGGTGTGGGCATTGAACGAGCACAGTGCCCCTGGCCCGGACGGCTTTACCGGAGTCTTCTTTCGCACTTGCTGGGAGATTATCAAGCGGGACATCACTGACGCGACTATCGCATTCCTAGAAGGAACTCATTACCCCAAAGCTATCTCCAGCGCCAATCTCATCATCATCCCAAAAAAAGACAACCCTAACTCCTTTAGCGACTTCCGACCCATCAGTCTTTGCACCTTCACCAACAAAATTATTTCTAAGATCATCGCTACTAGAATGACGGAAACTCTCTCCAAAATCAACTCGGAGGAGCAAAGCGGGTTCCTTCGCGGAAGGAACATCCAGGACAATATCATGCTGGCGCAAGAATTTATCACCTGTATGAAGTTTCCCGCCCGGGGGGCAACATCGCCATCAAAATTGACATGGAGAAAGCCTATGACAGACTCGATTGTCAGTTCATAATTTGGATTTTCAGAGCTTTCGGATTCTCAGAGAATTGGACCAACATAGTATGGAAATCCGTCAGCAACTCTTGGTTCTCCACTATAATCAACGGCCAAGCGGAAGGCTTTTTCAAATCTAGTCGCGGTGTCAGACAAGGCGACCCTCTATCATCCACGGTCTTCATTATTGCAGCCGACGCCCTGAGCAGGAATCTTAACAATATGGCCAACATCCCCAACTTCCAGCAATACCACACAGCCAGCGGATGCCCTTCCATCACCCACCTGGCCTTCGTCGACGACTTACTCATATTCTCCTCTGGGGACGTCGGATCGATGGAGGTGGTTCATAACACCCTGGAACGGTACTCTAGATGCTCGGGCCAGAAAATCAACCAATCCAAAAGCGTCATCTACGCCCACCACAGCATCAAAACCGAGAATGCTACCAGACTAACCAACCTTACTTCCTTCACGGTGGCACACCCCCCTTCAACTATCTCGGTTGTCCCCTTGTATACGGAAGATCCAACGCCAGCATCTACGAGAACCTCATCAGCAAAATCAGGAACAAGATCGAGGGCTGGCATAACACAACCCTTTCCCTAGGCGGCAAAATTATCCTCATCAAACATGTGCTCAACTCCATCCCCATCCACACATTAGCGGCTTGCTCCCCAACAAGGAAGGTCATCGCATCGATCGAGCAGATCTTTTGCAAGTTCTTTTGGGGCCACAACAAAGGACAAGACAAACGCCACTGGGCTAGCTGGGAAACCATGGCCACCTCGATCGCGATCGGAGGGCTTGGATTCACCAAACTCAACGACAACATCAAAGCCTTCTCTATGAAACTGTGGTGGAAATTACGGACGAGCGATAACCTATGGACTAGGTTTATGAAGGCCAGATACTTCAAATACACTCACCCGACGATGGCCAGAGCTAACAGCAGATCTTCCGCGGCTTGGCGTCGTATCCTTCGTGGCCATGATC
>JANAVB010009596.1:11684025-11686525 GCA_029216955.1 Iris pallida | reverse complement strand
AAAAGTGCCTTGTCCTCCTCGTAAAACTTTACTCCGAGACAAATGAGATCACTTACTAATTTGTTGAAGTTGTTCATATGACTAAGAATCTGGGTCCTTCCTTCAAGCAGAGACTGTAAAGTTGGTTCTTGAGATACTTGTTATTTAAGTACATTGTCATATACAAGTCTAGAACTTCAAGCACAACAGTCGTAAAAGTTTCTTTCATGACATCATATGTAATGACCTCATCTACCCTACAAATCTCAATTGTTCTTTGAGCCCTTTGACCTGTGACATCCCGCGAATTCTTTGCCATTTCTGAAGGCATTTTCTTCTTCCCCATGACGTCTTTAAAGACTCCCTCTTTCACAAGTAGAGCTTTCATCCATCTTTGCCACAATGAGAATTTCACTTTCCGTTAAATTTTTCTACCTCGAACTTTGCGCTATTAACTTTGTTACTAGCCAGCCCAAAAAAATTAAACTTATGTCAAACATTAATGAACCAACAATTTCAGAAGTCATGGTCTAGGAAGATATAAAGAGAGGACCAATGTCGTCTCACCTACCATAAGCTCATATTAAAGAAATTGAAAATTCGACGATTTTTTTTATCTCTGATACCAATTGTGCAACATGTGTGAGCGAGAACATGAATATATCCTTAATAGGAAAAAATAAAAAGCACAAAAATAAACAAAATATATACTTAATAATGACTGGTTTGGGCGGCTTTAATTGTTCGAAACAGATGGTGCTGGACGTTCAATGCGTATACACGGGTATACAGGCTCTCTTCTCAAGGTGGAGTTGGAGGCAACTACACGGATTAGCTTCAATGGTGGGTTTGATGAGCCCAAGGTGGAGAAAGGTATTGTAGTTGGCACACAAGGGTGGTGTGGATGAACGTGTTGGTTTGGTTTTGTAGTCGAACGGATCAAGATGACAATATGTTGGATCTCATGGGTGCTCGGCTGACAATATGCTCGGATGACGATTTTCTAAGAGTATAAAATTTACTGACATTATTATAAATTATTCTAAGAGTATAAAATTTACTGACATTATTATTGGAGATCCAAGAAAGTTTTCTTTGTTTTGTGGAACGTACTTCTAAAGAGCGTTTTCTATACATGCATATTTATTGACAGACATTAATCATTCCTAAATTCTTCCGTTCAGGTAACATTTGGTTAATTAATAATGTAAAGAGAACGTTCTTCAGAAAGTAGGTTTAGTTATGTATATGTATATCATGGACCATTTTATTTTTAAAAAATTACCGAAGATAAAAATTAATTTCTTCATCCACCATTGGTTAAAAAATTACGGATAAAAACTAAACTTCTCTCTTTTAGTTCGTACAAATATATGTATAAAAACTAAATTTAAAACTGTTTAAAAACTACATTTAAAGAAAAAATAGCAGAAACTATTTAAGTTGTTTAACAAATCTTAATTCAAATATATATTTAAATATTTGAACTATTTTCAACAATGTCATAAAAATATTTATACATAACAAATAATAATTAAAATTTTATTAAACTTTTGCAAATTTTAATTTTAATATAAATATATATACAATAAATTTTAATTTTAATTTAAATATTTATAATATTTTTTGATAAGATTATAAAGAAAGAAAGAAAAATAATTTAACGTGCAACGCACGTGCATCTTCTAGTATAATATATAATATTATAATTTGGGTCTCTAAATTGTCTGCCATTAGGGTTTAGGTTCTCAATCCACTGTTCACTAGCCTACGTGAACAGTAATTTGGAGACCCATAAGCTAACATTGTACAATTTTAAAATCCAAATTCTAATATCAACTATTATCTGAGACCCTATTACTAAATAACCTTTTTTACGAGCCTATTTTTGTAGAGACTATTAACTTCAGCATTTATTCCCACTAGATAACCAGTTGACCTAAGCCTCTGCATTTATTCTCACTAGTTAACCAGTTGACCTAAACCTGGGCGATGAATTTAGCAGAGCCTCACATCCTTCGATATGAATCTGCCTCTGGCTAGATTGAACATCAAGGGGATATAGCAATGTAATCGGATTGACATTCAACCTGGTTCTGTTCAATTAGGTTTGATGTTAATGGTTTATTTATATTCGGGTTTGATTCAATGTGTTAACAAACCAAGTTACTTGCTTCAAAAAAAAAAAAAAAACCAAGTTACTTGCAAGTGTTAGAAAAATATCATTTTGTTGAAATCTGCAAAAAAAAAAATATACAAGTTACCGCCAAGGAAGTCGCCAAGAATTACTGTCCTAAGAGTTGATCCGGATTTATATGCAGACTTTTTCCAAATGCTTCTAGTGGTAAAACATCCGCTCTACCGGTTTTCCATCATTGCACCCAACTCGGGAAGATCGACCTGACTTAGCCCTTTCCCAGAGCACAAAAATGATGAACAAGAAAGAAAGAAAGAAAGAAAGAAAGAAAGAAAGAGATGGAGAGATCTTTTGTGAATGAAAGATTCTCATATATTATCAACA
>JANAVB010009596.1:11629025-11679025 GCA_029216955.1 Iris pallida | reverse complement strand
TTCTTCGACCCGTCCATCCCGAAATGCTGAAGTACCCGGTAAATGTACTTCTTTTGGGACAAATGTAGCAACTTGGACTCTCTCTCTCGGCTGATCTCCATCCCAAGAATAATCTTCGCTATGTCCAAATCTTTCATAGAGAAGGCCGCGCCCAGTTGGTGCTTCAACTCTGCCATCCTAGTGGCATTCCGACCCACTAATAGTATATCATCAACATAGAGCAATAAAATGATGAAATCATCCTCGGTAAAATACCTCACAAATACACAGAGATCCGACGTCGTCCGTGCATAACCATGCTCCCCCATAAACGCCTCGAACTTTCTGTACCACTGCATCGGAGCCTACTTCAGACCATACAAGCTCTTCTTCAACCGGCAGACCAAATATGACTTGTCCTTCTCACAGAATTCCTCTAGCTCCTCCATGTATAACTCCTCTTCAAGATCACTGTAGAGGAATGTCGTCTTCACGTCCATCTGTTCGACCTCCAAGTCGAGACTGGCTGCTAATGCTAGCACCACCCGAATAGACGAATGCTTGACGACAGGCGAAAAGATCTCATCATAATCCACGTCTTTCCGCTGACCGTAGCCTTTGACTACCAGTCTCACTTTGTATCGAGGGCGAGTAGCATCATCCGTCTGCTTCACTCTAAACACCCATCGATTCTTCAAAGCCTTCTTGCCCTTTGGCAACCGCACCAGCTCATAAGTGGAATTAGTGTACAAGGAACTCATCTCCTCCTGTATGGCCTCCATCCACTCCTGCCTGTGTTCGTCTTCCATAGCCTCTATAAAGCTTTCGGGCTCTCTCCCGTCAGTCAATATCACATACTCATCCGATGAGTATCTCGTAGATGGTCGACGATCTCTGTCGCTCCTTCTCAGTGGAGCTACTGGTGCTGGCTGTATACCAACAGCCTCCTCCCCTTCAGGAACTGCCTCCCCGGCATACTCATCCTCCTGAGGGACACCCTGACCACCATCAGCAGGCTGATGATCAAGGTTGGGAGCAACTCCATGTACTGGCTCCCCCATAATGGGATCCTCTGCGATGTCATCTGGAAATTGCTCGATGCGAAATGACTCTAACTCAGGCAATTTGTGAAACCCAGTTTTATAGTATGATTATTATTAATATTAAAATATTATTATTATCATTATTAGTATTATTTTTGGGTTTTTAAAATCAATTTTGAAAATAATAAACATAGCTTTTGTTTATCGACCAGACCCGAGCCCGGATCCGATTTCCGAACCAAGACCCGGACCCAATCCTCTCTTTTGAATTCTGACTTCTATTTTTGTTAAAAAATAATAAACCATAGAGTTGGTCCACCCGTGGACCAACTCCTTTTTTTCCCCTCACCCACGTTCTTTCTCTTGACTTTGCTCTCCCTAAAATCACTCACACACACAGCACTCTCCCACTCCCCCTTATAACTCCTCACTCTTTCACTCACACCATCCCTCACCACTACTCCACCTCTCCCTCTACATCTTCTCCAGGGAAGAGTACAACACCCCATCACCTACTCTCCCCTTTTTCCAAACCCTCCAGCACCCTTTTCCCAAGCGGACCCCGCCCCCGGCGACCTTCCCGGCCCGACCCCGGCCTCCCAGCGGCACCCTTCGCCAGTCTCCCAGCGGAGCACCCGACGCCCCTGAGGCCCGCGACCCCGGCCCCGCCGGCCGAGCACCCGACGCCCCACGTCGACTCCGCGCCCCTCCCAACGCCGCGCGCGCACTTCCCGGCCATTCGCCGGCTGACCCCAACCCCGTGGCGCCTTTCCCGGCCGCCCCGGCTCCCCAGCGAGTTTCCTCGGCCGTCCGGTGCTCCACCGCCGCGACACAGCGCTGACCCCGAGGCTGTCCGCTGTTCTGGACAGCATTCTTCGCTGGATTTCAACCCCGATCTGTGGATTTGCGAGTCCCGAGTCCGAGGCAACCCTTCGGATTCCGTCGTTTTGGGTAATCCCTGGTTAATCACAGTAGTTCGTCCCTCCCCGGTGTCGATGATGAGTTGGTCCACGAGTTTCCTTTGGGAAATTCGATTTTTGGGGTGAACGTCGTTCTCGGGATTTTCTGAGGAACGTCGGGAAGTTTCTGTTGGTTGGTTTTAATTATTTCCGAAACTTTTGGAAATAGTTTTCTGGATATTTTGGTTTCCGGATTTTTTCGATATTGTGCTGTGACGATTTTAGGTGTAGTTTCGGACTCCCGAATTTGTTTCGGGTCGTTCCGAATTTATAAGTGGAATGTTTGTGGTTAGTTTTATATATATATTTTGGGATTCCCTAGTTTGGGATTTGCAGGAAAAATATTGGCATATTTCCCAGTTTTTGGGGTTGACCAAAATAGAGAAAATGCTGTCGGATTTTTCCGTAAATTTAATTATATTTTTTAAAAAATGATTTTTAAATGGATTTCGGAAATATATTAAATATTTTGGATTTTGGGCGACAACCGTATCGGTCAATGGGCTCCGGCTAAGTAAAAACGAAATCGGCTTCGCCCGGAAGTTGAGGCATTAGCCTAAAATGACGATTGGACCGTATCTGAGACTCACTAAATATTTAGTTTATTTTATTATTTATTTTATTCATAATTAGTTATAGGAAGTTTAGAACTAACGACCATTTCGTTTTATTTCAATTTATGTAAATAAATTGTAATGGGCATAAGCCCAGCTGGTTGTTGGCTCTGTGACTTGTAAATTGGTAGCGTAGGATTTTCTGTTGTTTTTTGGTTTTGCGAGTTTTTGTAGCATACGCGTAAATCGAAATATATAATTATTTTCATATAAATTAATAAAGTTTTATCACATAAAATTTACAAGTTTTAATATTAAACAACGATCATGTATTTCTCATTAAAATAAGAAATGTAGTTTTTATTTATAATTACGAAAATATAAAGTTTTAATCAAATTAATTTGGTATCGACGAGTTTTCCAAAATACCAGTTTAAAACGATCTTTCCCTCGTTATTAATTCAACGCACCAATAATCGTATTTTTTGTTCATGCTTTGTTAATAAAGAATTAAAATTGATTAGGACACAATTAGAGATTTCAACTAGCGTAGTTAGATTGGTAACCCTGGATTCTGAGTCAATTTCTCGAATGTAGAAATTCGAGGATGATCCTAAATTCCCATCTCGAAGTCTCCAACTTTCCAGTCCAGTTCATTTGAGGCAAGTACATTTTGTGTTAGTTTACAATTAATTAGTAATCGTTTTAATGCAAGTTTAAACCACGATGCAACACGGAACTCTCTTTGAGAGCACTGACTGTAACTGTTTGGGGACTGGGGGAGTAGTGTAATGATTATGACCACATCCAAAATAATAACTTAGGTCAGTATTAGCTTACCCCTCTTACACACGGGGATAAGCCGAATCGTATCAATAGGATACAACTGTACAACCCAAGTCGGTCATATCATTGCCTATTCAAATCACACTATTTTACTGCTAGAAAACTGTTTACTTCAAATTGTTTAAAAGTGCATGATTCTATTATTATCTTAATTATCAAATTAGCATGTATTGTACTTTGCTCCCTCCTGACTGAAGATAACTTTTTTAGGGAACATTGAGGATGCTGAGCTGTTATACTATACAACAGCTAATATGATCCGATTCTGTACCCTGTTGGAGGACGCAGAACTTGAGGCCGGCGAGCCGAACGCTTAGCTAGAATTTTTGTTTCTAGATTTGTTGTTTTAGAATTTTGTAATTTGATTTCAGCTTTTAATTCAGTTCTTTCACATTCCAGTTGTACTTATTTCAAATGTTTAATAAAGTTTCATTTCCCGAATTTTGAGTTGTGACAAATATAGATGTTGTTGTGGATTACCTGCTAATGGAACAGCTTACTGCCGCCATCTCAACAACGGTGCATGTTGGGCATGATCCGGTTCGACCCAATTATTTGGGATCGGGTCGTGACATATTTTTAGTGGTGGCCCATGCAGGTCCGTCAGAACAACAACTTAGGAAAACATACCTAGAAACAATTAGAACACTAGAACATTGATTTGTCACAACATAGGTCCGAGTTATATATAAATAAATATTTTTGTTTGATTATAGACTGGTAGGCTACCTTGCTTATGTGTGCATCCTAAACCTTCCAGAAAATGGCCATTGACAAGACCAATCCTGCTGGCGACGAGGTGTCATCTCCGGATCATACCCCATCTCCTCAACCAAGTCCAGGGTTTATTCCCTCGCAGCTGATTGATCGTCCCCATAATGCATCCAGTGAAGTTTTTACTACACCGACGGATCCTACCTCTTCTCAAACTGAGCTGCATTTCCTTGGTGAAGTACCCATTCCTGATGCTCCACCAGCACCAGCGAACACCTCCCAAATGGTTGCGCTACTTCAAGAAATCCTGGAGTCCCAGAAGGCTCAAGTTGAAGCCCAGCAGGAACAGATGGATATCACAAGAGAAGTCATGAAGAACGTCAATGATGTAGCCTTAGCTATCTCCAATCAAGTTGGAGCGGAACCTCGTCCTAGGAGGGATACCCCTGAATCTAGAATATATTTGGGTCCCATCAAGTACTCTACTTTCTGGAAGTCTTGTCGTAAGAGGCTATTGGCTTGTGACTACTGCAAGAGGCCTGGTCATCAGGCCGTTAGTTGCCGCAAGAGATTGGGACAATGTTTGGCATGTGGATCCGCTGAACATCGGGTAAAGAACTGCCTCTTATCTCCCCATTATACCAGAGCACCTATTCCGGCAACACCTGCTACGCTGCAACCTAAGGACTCTCTTCCTATCGAGCAGACCTTGCCTCCTACACCCATTGTAGGAGGTCATGATGCAGACTCGAGGATCTGCTCATGCAAGAGCCAGAACTATGAAGATTAGTACCTAGGACTGCTGTATAGCATTATCTATTGTTATAAGAAGTTGTAACAGAATGTCCTTAGATCAATCATAAGAGTTTTGCTGTAATTCTCCACATGAATAAATTTCTTAGTTACACCTTTATGGCATATGTTTTCCCTGATAGTCTTCCCGGATTACCCCAGGTCTAGACATAGAGTTCACTATTGACCTAGTCCCCGGCTCTCCCTATTTTTAAGGGATGCTACAGAGTCAACCTGAATGAGGCCAAGAAGATGAAGGACCAGATCAATAAAGGCTCTAGGATTTATCCAAGACGGAACTTCATCCTAGGGAGTATCTGTCTTGTTAGTGCACAAGAAGGATGGAACAGTGCAGATATGCATCAACTACCGAGCGCTGAACAATATCACCATCAAGAACAAGTATCATTTGCCCTGGATCGATGAACTATTTGATCAATTGAGCAGAGCCATGGTGTTTTTGAAGATTGATCTTAGATCTGGCTACCATCGGATCAGAGTCAGAAAAGAAGATTTTCCCAAGACGGCATTCAACACCAAGTATGGGCAGTTTGAGTTCTTGGTCATGCCGTTTGGACTAACGAATGCTCCTGCGGTGTTCATGAACCTTATGGACAAGGTTTTCCATGAATACCTAGATCAAATTGTCGTTGTCTTCATCGATGACATTCTGATCTATTCAAAGACGGAAGAGGAGCACGAAGAGCACCTTAGGAAAGTTCTGGAAAAGTTAAGGAAGGAGAAGTTGTATGGTAAGCTTTCTAAATGTGAATTCTTTCTAGACAAGGTGGATTTACTTGGCCATATTGTCATAGGAGAAGGAATTTCGGTGGATCCGAAGTAGATAGCCGTTGTTGAGAAGTGGTCTATCCCGAGCTAAATTGCTGAAATCAGGAGTTTCTTGGGCTTGGCTGTCTACTACCGGAAGTTTGTGAAGGATTTTTCCAAGATTGCTGAACCAATGACAAAGCTTACCAGGAAGGACGAGGAATTCATATGGTCTGAAGCTTGCCAGTCAGCTTTCGAGGAACTGAAGAAGAGGCTTACAACTGTGCCGATACTTGCGCTACCCGCAGGTACCGACGGTTTCTCAATTTATAGTGATGCTTCCGGTAAGGGATTGGGCTGCGTTCTTCAACAATACGGAAAAGTAATTGCTTACGCATCTAGGCAATTACGGACTCATGAGAAGAACTATCCCACACATGATTTGGAGCTTGCAGCGTTGATATTTGTATTGAAGCTATGGAAGCACTACCTTTATGGAGAGAGAGTGAAAATATTTATAGACCACAAAAGTCTAAAATATGTTTTGACTCAGAAAGAGCTGAACATGGGACAGAGACGATGGCTGGAGCTGATGAAGGATTTTGACATCAACCTGCAGTATCATCCGGGTAAGGCTAATTGTAGAAGCATGGAATTTCACAACCAGAAAGCCCATGCGCCAGACACTACATGCGCCAGAACTCGGACAGATCCACAGCAAAGTCAATAAGTATAGACATTGGAAGAAGGACTTTTTATTTATATACAAAAGTCTATTACATGTCTAGAAAAGGTTGTACAAAGAAGAATTTCTACAAAGGAAAGATCCTATGTCTACAACCAACGGCCACCATGCGCCTCTAGATAGGCGCAGCAGTCACCATGCGCCACCAGATAGGCGCAGCAGATACCATGCGCCTCCATCCAGGCACATTCTACCATCTTTTCAGCAGCTCAGTTATGTGCATCCAGCTCAGTTATGTGCATCCCTTCAGCAGCCCAGTTATGTGCCGCTCTTCCAGCCAGGCTCACCTGATAAGTGCTTCGACTAAACAAAGCATTTAACCCTCTGGCTGGAACCAAGGAAGAGAAGAGCACCGCAAATCTGTGGCCAGGGGAGGCTTCGAAAGAACCTCCAAAGACCAAGGAAGACCGTGATCGAAATACGGCTAAAGGAGCAGCTTTCAACACAACCAGAGTGGGCAGCCCCCACTTTGAAGGAAGAGAGAGCCTAGCACCGCCATTCCGATCTACGGCTCCTCCGGAATAACGGAGACGAGGCCCGAGCATCCCTATCTTTGGATGCAACAGGCACCTTCTGCCTGCCTCAGAAGCCCTCGACTCCGTCTTTTGGATGTAACAGTCACCTTCAAGAGCATCAACGACGACATGGCATCTCATCTTCACCCTCGGGAGCACTTCGTCAACAGAGTGCACCCGAATACTCAAGTTCATGTCGGAAGTACGTGAGGGAATGAGAAGCAAACCTTCTCTCCATGCCACTATTTATAGGCCGGGCAGATCAAACCCACGCGCCAAGTGGATGGCTCTACGAAATCCGTGCAATAAACTCACATTAAATGGATGAACCGGACGCCTCGACTTCAGCCAAACGGCTATTTAAAGGCACTCGAAAAGCGAAACAGCCGCATCATTAAAGACGTGTCGGATGCGCCGGCTGGACAGCACATCATACCCCTTCGAACACCAAGCGCCTTCCACAGATGTGCCCTGTACCGAGCACATCACAGGGGATGCGCCCACATACGTCCCCATACACCTAGTGGAACGTCAACCGATGCGCCCACTCAGCTGTCCATCGAATGTCACCAACATTAAATGCTGAACTGACAGAGTTGGCAGCACGCCTTCCTAAGTCTGAACGGTTGACAGCTTTTGCAGAAAACGAAGCGTCCACAACGTCAGCATCATCATAACTTTGCCCCGACGGCTACTGCCACGTGGCCACCCAACCATCCGCATGCGCCTCAAAAGCCATACACCTCAGACCCTTCACTGATCCCTAAAGACAGAAGGAGAGTCTCCAATTGAAGCTTTGCATGCGCCTCAAAAGCCATGCGCCCCAGACTGATCTCTGATCCCGAAAGACAGAAGGAAAGTCGCTTGCATGCGCCTCAAAAGCCATACGCCCAGAACCACTCGTGACTCAAAGGTCACGAGACAAAATCTCATCATGCGCCCAATCTAAGGCGCATCCCACCAAATCATCCCCCCATCAGATCCGAGATCTCCGAGCCATGAGTCGACAACATGTGTCCTTTGACTCAACTCATCCAAGATTTCAGCAACAGAAAGATCTTCTCCTCTGCTACGTGCCGGCTCACAACAGCAGTATGAAGAATTCAACCCCTCGAGTAGGGCGCATCATCCATGCGCCTCCATCAGCAATCTCCACGTGGCGTCCCTACGTACCGGCGCATCCTACATATGTGCGCATGAGCAGCCAACCTGCCCAGCTATAAATAGAGGGATCATTTCCTTCTTCTACACATACGGACAACACACAGACAAATACGAGCAAACATACCACCAGAGAGGCAGATACAGACATTCAACGTCTTCCTCCTCTCAGCAAGCTCCAGCACCCAGAGCAATCCAAACCTTCAGAGAACCGATAACCGTCGTCAGCCCGTCAATGGAGTCAACGCATTACCACTCGCTCCATTGGCACTAGGAACCCAGATTAAACAAAAGTGTACTCCTAGGACTACATCCAAGTCCTATATTGTAACACTGTTCTGTTTGTATTAAAGTTTTCAATCAAGCAATTTTAATGGCAAACAAGCTGGCGACTCTGCTGGGGACCTCTTTCTCTTCCTCCGAGAAAGTCATATCACAGGCCGACGACGTGAAGGTGGGCTCCTCCCATAAGACGATGGTCGTGCGCCTCAATCAACAGGCGTACGAGGAGTTCATTTCTGAAGGAAGTGCGAGTCCTTCGAAGCGGCTGCCGAAGCCGAAGAAGACCCGCCGTGTCTGGGTGCGCAAGGTCGACGCCTTGGGCACCACTACTGAAGGGAATGCGCCAATCCAGCCCTCCCTTTCTGCTGACGTTCTCAGCAACCAAGGTGCGCCCGCTGATGCAGCGCATCTCTCGGGGAAGCATGCAGCTGACCACGTTCTCCATCCATCTCCCTCTCAGGCGAGGAAGATGCGTCGACGGAGCAGGGGTGCAGCCAATGCCCCGTGCATCACCTCTGATGCGCCACACAAAATCTCTGTCTTTGACAGACTCACTCGCTGTAATGGCGAGGAGAATTTGGATGCTGAGTACTATGCACCCCAGCGGGCTAGTACAAAGAAATCCAAGGCGGTACGGGCCATGCGCAACAAACGTGCTATGGCAGCAGCAAGCCAAAAGCATGCGCTCATAATCATGCGCGCTGCTGATGGCAAGCTGTACAAGGTCGGCTCAGGTGCTTCGGTACCAAAAACGAGCCGATCTTCAAAGTCCTCATCTCACTTGGGCGCATCTGCTGCGTGCACAACCAAGTCAAGTGAGGCAAATTCAGTGGTCTTGAACTCCCGCGCCTCCTCTGGTTGTGCGTTTGAGGTCCGTTCAAGTCACTTCAAATGTTGTTGTTCCCTCACTACTGATCATGATGCCTGCTTGGTATTAGATCAGGGGGCGCAGCACTCACCTGTCCACCCCGACGTTTGGCCTTGCCATGCGTCTGAAGGGGGTGTGAAGATAGCACTCTCCTCCAATGACCTGCGTAACGTGATCACTCACAAGCGCCGGTCAGGAGAGCCGACCAACAAGCACGATGCGCCTCTCACGGGGCATACTTGTGCGGTGGTCACCATCAATTGCTGTTGCAAGGCAGCAGTACCACTAAGGCAGTCAGTCTTCCAGTGGCTGCAATTATCGACACCCCTCCGACATCGCCTCGGGATGAAGGTGTCAACAGAAGAGGAGCCAAGGGTTGCTTCATGCAACGTAACCTCCAACTCATCGTCAGTTCGGAAGACGACTGGCAATTCCTTGTCCTCGTCCAAAAGCCAACCGAGGAATATCAAGGCAGCTGTCTCGTCCTCTGGGGTGTTCGAAGGCACTCGGTCGAAGAAGAAGTTCTTGGAGGAAGCTGGGGGTAGTCAGACCCTTGTTGAGCCTCCTTCCGAAGACGAAGATGTCCAAAGCACAGCTGCGGCGGTTCTTCATCCTCGAGGCGAAGTCAGCCTCCCAGAAGCCCCTCGAAACGAGGATGTCCCCCAGGACACGGCTGGGGGTAGAGACGAAGGGGCCCTTCAAGACGGAGCTGAGGGAAATCAGGCCCTTGCAGATGCGCCCGTCGAGAATGACCTCCAGAATGTGGCTGGGGGTGGCCAAGGTGGAACACCAGGAGAGGTGACTCCCCCACATGAAAGTGAGGCCGAAAGTGAAGCCTCAACCAATCCATCCACTCCCGGCCGTGTCAGAACAGTATACGTGACTGGGGGTGATTCCGAGTCTGATGCGCCGCCACAAGACATAGTCCAGCGCATAGACTCATTAGAGGGAGGACTCAAAACCCTCTCTGCCTCTATGCAAGCATTGACTCAAGCAGTGTTTGATATACGGTCGGCTTTGACCAGAACACCTTCAACCGGTCCCGACCCAGGAGCCAATGGGGAGTCGAGTGTACCCCTTCAACGGGCACCCTCAGATACAGAAGCACCCCGGATGTCGGAGCCCTCAAACGCTCCACTCCAGATAGTGCCACCTTCCCCGACTCCTAGCTCCATGGAGGATGTGGTCGAAATGATCAAGGACTTGCGGGAACGCTTCGAGTCCAAAAACAGGCAAGAGGAGCGCCAGAAGATGGGCATTCCCCAGCCCTATCCCCTCGAGTGGAACAAGGTGGTTTATCCTCCAAAATATAAACCATAAACACTCACACCGTACGACGGGAAGCACTCTCCGCGTCGGTACCTGACATATTTCCAGTGACAGACTGGGCATCTTCCAAAGGAGGACGCGCTCCTCACCAGCATCTTTGTTGGGGCTCTAAAAGGGGTGGCGTATGACTGGTACTGCAGCCTCTCCGACAATTCTATATCGTCCTTCGATGACTTGACGCGCCTCTTCCTCGATCGCTTCTACGACAGCGGGAAGGACATGACGATGGCATCTCTCATAGAGATACGCCAGAAGGAGAAAGAAACGGTTCGGGTGTTCATTGAACGCTTCCGACAGGCCTGCTTCAGACTACCTTCAGGCAAGCCAGAACATGCGCTCCTCTCCTCTTGCAGCATGAACATGCTGCCTGCAGTAAAGCTCTGGCTCAACTCTACTCCCCCTCCCGACTGGAGCTTCCTGATCATCGAAGCTGAAGCCGCAGAAAAGAAGGCGGCCAATGCACGTCTTCTGGGTGTCAACTTCTCCGCCTTTGATGACAAGGGGAAAAGGTCTGCAGCCAACAACTCCGAACGAAAAGCAAAGGGGAAATAGGCATTGACTGTTAATGCCTCGAAAGGTGCATCTGCGTCTACTCAGAAGCCTCCACTGGCACCGAGACCCAAATAGGTGTATTCATTCAATGACGAAGACACCCTGCAGCTCTTTGAAATACTGAAGCAGGGTGACAAGATCAAGCTCCCGGACCCAAAGCGGCTCGATGAAGTCGGGAAAGTGGACAACCCGAGGTACTGTCACTACCATCGATTTGTCGGACACCCGACCAAGGACTGCTACGTCCTCAAGAATTACATTCAGCGCATGATCAATGTCGATGTAATCTCCGTCGACTATGAAGAGAAGACGGTGTCAGCCAATGTGGTGTCACTTCAGTTCGGCACCTTGCCGTCGACCACCACACAAGATGGTGTCGTCCCCATCCCTAAGGCGACAATGGAGATGGTGAACTTGCCACCTACCCGTGACAATGCGAGTGGACTCGTCCCACTCACCACATCTCGAGGAGAGGTCCTCTGGGTTCACCCCGACCTCGTCTCCGAGGTGACTGAACCGGAGGTACGCTCTACCTCCAAATCAAAAGGCAGAAAGATCAAGTTTTGCCGTACGGTCTCTTCTTCAACGGAAGAGGCACTTCCAGTGCAGACGCGTGCACAACAGAACGCCCAGCCCGGCGAAGCCGCCACCGAGGTGGTGCCTCCTGGCACCATCCCCGAGAAGGGTCCGTCTAAACCCTCAGCAGCCAAAAAGCAGAAGCAGGTGGAGGCTCGTTTCGACAGACCTCTACGGAAGGAGAATGCCTCGGGACTAGCCAAGCCCCACAACTTTGACATACTGGCACAACTGGCCAGTACTCCTGCACGCCTGTCCTTGTTTGAGCTCCTGCGTCTTTTCAAAGACTTCCGAGAAGCTCTCTGCGAAGCTCTGAAGGACGCTGAATCCTTTCTCAGTCAGGTCAAGCAGCCTGAAGACCTCCCAACTACTTGTGCACACTGTCATTATGCGAAGGAAGTTATCCCAAACATAACTTTCACCCAACAAAATATGCTGCTCAAGCACCACCGACATAACCGACCGCTGTATTACACAGGGTACATCGGTTCAGTCAAGGTGAGCCGGATTCAGATCGATCCTGGTTCTTCCTTCAGCATCATTCCGAAGGCGCTGCTATCGAAATTGGGTATACCGGCTGGCGCCCTCCAACACAACCATCAGTGGCTTCAACGCTAGCAAAAGCGAGCCACTGGGCAAGATCCGACTGAAGTATCACATCGGCAACCTCAAAACTGAGGTGACCTGTTATGTGGTGGATGCCGAGGTCAACTACAACATCCTGCTCGGCCGACCATGGCTACATGAGTACATGGTGGTGCCTTCCACGCTCCATCAATACATGAAATATGTATCCACCAACGGCGTCATCCGGACGGAGTTCGCAGACATCGATCCTTTCAAAGGGATTGAAGCCTACTTCACCGATTCCGACTTATACAAGCCACTTGACGAGGAGGAAGCCAACGATGCTGATGATGAGGCAGAGACGGCAACTGAGCCGGACACAGAGCCTGAGATGAATCCAGACGCCCCTTTGAAGATCCGACTGAAGGGCAAACCACCCCAGAAGGTGCCTCCAAAGAGCATCAAACTATCAGGGAAAGCACCGACTCCTGAGGCTCCCCTGAAAATACGCCTCAAAGAAAAGCCGCCTCAAACGTCGGCTCCTCTGGTGGCAAAATTACAGGGGAAAGCACCACTTACAGGAGGCGCAGTTGAGGCACCTCTGAAGGTGCGTCTCAAGGGCAAGCCCCCGCAGTCATCCAAGATGCCGGAGAGGGCTCACATAACCCTCTTAGACCCCAAAGTCAAAGCTGTGGTGGATTCTCCTGATCCGACCCCAGTGCTTACAGATGAGGAGCTTGGCGAATATATCTCTGCTGATGTAGATGCACCCTCCTTAGACAATGTAATCCCATGGGATAAAATATCGTATTTTATCAATAATAGAGTGTCTTTTAATTATTCTTGTCTTCCGTACTGGAATGCCATGTATACATTAGATCACGCTCTATGGTCGTTGCAAACACAAATAACGACCGTCCATAATGTAAATCGAGTAGTCCCGTCTCAAGGAGTCTGTTTCATAACCCCTCCACGAAGCCAGGACGAGAGATCCATCATTCTGGACAAAGGCGAGCGTCATCAAGACCCCCCGCCACTCGAGCCAGAACCCGATACCGACAGAGTACAAATCCATCGGTACACGGATACGGCAAAGCACATCATCCAAAAGATGGGCTACGACCTGAAAAGCAACAAAGGCCTAAACTACGGCAAGGGTCGTCGTCTCCCTCTCCGGCTTCCCACACCCAAAGGAAAGCCGCAGGACTACTACAACAAGACTCGACGGGGGGTAGGCTATGTCACGCCGCCATCAACTCCAGAGAGTTCAGACGCAGAAGACGTAGAACATTCCCACTCGTCCGAAGCATCGACTTGGGATTCCGATACCAGTATCGGATCAGTCTTCAGGAAAGTGCTGTCAGCTAACATGACATCAGCACAGCCTCAAAAAGATGAAGGCGAAGACCAAGCGCCGGAACCCTTTGAAGAAGAACCCTGAGCTCAACGCCTAGGACAACAATGGGAGTCCCGTTTTGAATTACGTGAACCTCCTACCGAGGATGAAGTCGAGCAGATCGACCTTGGAGACGGGTCTTCTTCCAAACCCATCTTCATCAGCAAAAGCCTAGAAGGAGAAGACCGAGAGTCTCTAATCCAACTGGCTAAGGAGTATATCGACGTCTTCGCCTGTTGCTACGAAGATATGCCGGGACTCGATCCACAGATCGCAATGCATAGGTTGAACATCTTACCTGATGCTAAACCTATCAAACAACAACAACGACGTTTTCGTCCGGACATCATGAACGCCATCGATCAGGAGGTAGATAAACTCTTGACTAGCGGCTTCATCCGTGAAGAGCAACACCCAGATTGGGTAGCCAACGTCGTACCTGTTACCAAAAAGAATGGAAAGATACGAGTCTGTATCGACTTCAGAGACCTCAACTCTGCTTGTCCGAAGGACGAATTCCCGCTTCTAATTACCGATGTGATGATCGACAACACATGTGACTTTGAACGCATGTCCTTCATGGACGGGTATTCAGGCTACAATCAAATCAAGATGTTCCCCGATGACGCAAAACACACGTCATTCAGGACTCCGAAGGGTATTTTCTGCTACACAGTGATGCCTTTCGGCTTGAAGAACGCCGGTGCAATATACCAACGAGCTATGAGCACCATCTTTCATCAACATCTTTGCAAGACAGTCGAATGTTATGTTGACGACATCGCTGTCAAGAGCCGCCTCAAAGGAGATCACCTACAGGTTCTGAAGACAGTCTTCGATCTCATGCGGGCACATCAACTCAAAATGAACCCCGCTAAATCCTTCTTGGGGGTTTCTAGCAGCAAATTCTTGGGCTTTGTCATCACGGTGAAAGGTATTCATGTTGATCCCGAGAAGACCAAAGCTATCCTCAACATGGACCCTCCGAAGAATCTTCGAGAACTTCGGGGCTTACAGGGACGTCTGGCATACATCCGGAGGTTCATAGCAAATCTCTCCGGTAAATGTCAACCCTTTACTCAGCTCATGAAGAAAGGAGTCTCTTATGTCTGGACAAAGGAGTGCCAAAAGGCTTTCGACGACATCAAAGCCTACTTGACGAGCCCACCAGTCCTGGTGGCACCTGTCGCCGGTAAACCATTTCTCCTCTACGTCCGTGCCATGGATCATTCCCTTGGCGCTCTGCTGGCTCAAAACAGCGATACAGGCTATGAGCAAGCAATCTACTACCTCAGTCGAACGCTCATCGGGGCCGAACATCGGTACAACCCCGTTGAAAAGGAGTGCTTGGCTTTGGTGTTTGCCATCCAGAAGACTTGTCATTATGTCTCGGGCCAGACAATTCATGTCATTTCCCGAGTCAATCCGCTCAGAGTCCTCATGACGAAGCCAGGTTCATTGAACTCCCGGCTAGCCACATGGGCGATCTTGCTAACACCGTATAATATGGTGTTCGTCCCGCAAAAAGCTGTTAAAGGTCAAGCTCTGGCTGACTTTTTAGCTGCACACCCCATCCCAGAATCCTCAAAACTCTATGAAGACATCCCGGATGAGGTCCAAGAATCCAACGTCATCGAAGGAAGCTCCGTTTGGCGGATGTTTTTCGATGGTGCTTCAAGAACAGGCCCCAAAGGCCAAATCATCGCAGGAGTGGGGGTAGTCTTAATCTCCTCCGATCAGTTGGTCATCCAGCGTGCTTACTCCCTTTCGAAGCCGTGCTCCAACAATGTGGCCGAGTACAATGCACTCATCATGGGACTCCAGCTCGCACAACAGCTGGAGGTGGACCATCTGGAAGCCTACGGTGACTCAAAACTCGTCGTGAACCAGATTCGGGGGCAGTACGAGGTTCGCCATAAAGATCTGATCCCTTACCATGAAGTTGCATTGAACATCATTTCAACCTTTATCGGGTTCTTCATCGAACACGTACCTCGTCTACAAAACTTGGAGGCTGACGCTCTGGCCGGCCTCGCAGCCTCATTGGCAGCGCCCTTTGGGACTCAATACTATGTCACAGTAACTGGTCGAGACTTGGTTTGTCCTAGAAACAACCTATGCTTACGAGTGGCTCACGTCATGCCGACGAACACTGGTGTTAATGTCCGGGACTGGAGGTTCCCGTTCATCGATTTTGCTGTCTACGGAATCCTTCCAGAGGACCCAAAGGAAGCCGTCTCAGTCAGGAGACACTCTCTTCGATTCTACTACGATACAGCTACCAAAACGCTGTACCGACGCTCCTTCGATGGGCTCCTCCTTCGATGCTTGTCCAACGAAGAAGCAACCGAAGCTCTTCGAGAAGCTCATGACGGAACTTGCGGAGCTCATCAACCCGGTCCTAAGTTGCAGGATCGACTGCGACGTATGGGCTACTACTGGCCAACCATGGCCGCTGACGCTGTTGAATATGCTAAGAAGTGTCACGCATGCCAACTTCATGCAGACTTCATACATACACCGTCTGAACCGCTACATCCTACAGTCGCCTCCTGGCCCTTCGAAGCCTGGGGCGTGGATATTGTGGGACCAATCACCCCTCCTTCATCAAGAGGACACCGCTTCATCCTGGCCATCACCGATTACTTCTCCAAATGGGCAGAAGTAGTCCCACTGGCAGAAGTAAAGAGCTCCAGGGTGGTCATCTTTATCAAACACCATGTCATTTACCGTTTCGGAGTACCCCGGCGGATTATTCATAACAATGATCCTCAGTTTATCAGCCACATTTTTAGTAGGTTCTGTGACAAGAATCGTATTCAAAATATGGCATCCACCACCTACAATCCGGCAGCAAATGGGTTAGCAGAGGCGTTCAACAAAACCATCGTTAGGCTGCTCAAAAAGGTCGTATCATCCAACAAACGCGACTGGAACGAAAAGCTTGGCGAATGCCTTTGGGCCTACCGCACAACGGTACGGACCCCAACAGGCAACACACCATTCTTTCTGGTCTACGGGAGCGAAGCGGTACTGCCTCTCGAGATCCAGATACCCTCACTCCGTGTAGCAATAACAAACAAACTCACGGAAGAGGACAATCAACGTCGTCATCTGCGGAAACTGGAGGCACTCGATGAGAAGCGTCTCCTGGCTCAACAACGCATCGAACTCTACAAAGCCCGTATATCACAGGCTTTCAACAAGAAGGTCAAACAGAGGACTTTCCAAGTTGGCGACCTGGTTTTAGCAGTCAGAAGGCCAATGGTGTTAACTCACAAGACACCAGGAAAGTTCGAGCCCAAGTGGGAAGGACCTTTCATTATAGAAACAATATACTCAAACGGTGCTTACCGTCTCGCCAAACCCAATGGGGACTTGTTTATGATGCCCATCAATGGCAAGTTCCTAAAGAAGTATTATTCTTGACATCCTTCAGGCATGTACTTCCCCAAAAGGGGACCTGTGGGCCCAATCATCTGGGCTCATACACAATCTCCTTCCATAAACTCATACGCTTCTGGAACCCAGCTGTTCCGTGGCATCCTTCAGTAGAAAGACAACCACGTCTACATCACCTCTGAGTTGTTCCTCTACACCCTACAAAGCGGAATCTTACGCTACGTAAGCCGACGCTACCCTTCATGTTTACCACGTCCACATTACCTCTGAGTAAACATCTCGTACAAACAACCCCTGCGTTGTCGTACATTGATCGCAGAACTTTCACGTCCACATCACCTCTGAGTTGTTCAGCGTATCCCCCAGGATCATTCCTACCACGTCCATAATACCTTTGAGTAGGAAGATTCTATCATTTTGAACCCAATGATTGCCATGTCCACATCACCTCTGAGCAAACATGTTGGTTCCTTCAAACTTATTATCTGTGCCTAAAAATCAAGGTGCGTAAAAGATAATAGGTCCACACAAATCATCAGGTTCATAATAACAAAAATGAACACATCACAAAAAGTTGCGTACTCCTTTATTTTTCGAGAATACAAAAACTACACTATCCTCCAGCAAAGGGTTGCAAAAGAACAAAAAAAATGAGAAGCTACAGTCCCTGAACCTCTCCAGGGTGGGCTAAAAGATCTCTGACTCGACATCTTAAGTCGGCTTTACGGGTCTCCACGGTTGCCAGGACTCGACGCTCAGCTTCTTGACGCATCAATTCAACAGCCTCAGTGGAAGTTTCGCTCTCATGCTTCTCATCAAGCTGTTGTCGCTGCTGAGCCAAGGCAAGAGTCCGCTGAGTAAAAGTCGCTTCCTCCTTCTTGAACGTTGCGTGTTCAGCCCGGACACGTTCGGCATCTAACTGGAGTCGGGCCCGTTGGTCCTCAAGGCGGCGCATCTGGGTGTTGATCTCTGTGATGTTAGCATCCAACGCAGCTCGTATCTCCATCGTCTTCTTCATAGACTGAGACAACTGCTCTACCGAAGCCTCAGTCTCAGCCACCTCGCGCTCCCAAATGCCCACAGTAGCCCGTTAGGAAGACTCGATCTCAGCAATCAACTGCCCCTTCTCCGCATCTATCAGGACGGAGAGGTCATTTCGCTGGATGCGCTGAAGTTCCGCAAGCCGCTCATCCAGCTCGATCACCGAAGCCTCCAGAATTTTGGCCATATGGTCGTGGCCTTGGTGAACGCGGATCAGCTAGATACAGGACATTGCCAGAGTTCTTGCCGTCGTAAAGCTCCCGTTGGCATCTATCACCGTAGATACACCCCTCTGCAATATTTTGTACACCCCTTCGACGAGGAATTTCATATATTCGTCTGCATCCGCCAGTACCTGCGGTGTCATAGCAGGAGTTGGAGGAGCTACTACAGTTAGCGGACCGGAAGAAGATCCGCCAACCTCAACCTGCGAGGCTTGAACCTCGGCATCAATAGGCTCTTCGTCAACAGGGGCTGGACTGCTAGCCCGAGGAACCGAAGCAACAGAGGAAGCCGACACAGGCGTCGAGATAGTTCTCCAAGTGGAGGGAGCAATAGAGGGTTCCACACTCTTGCCCTTCTCAAACCCGGAGGAACCACTGATGTCAATGGCCACTTCTTCAGCCCCCAACGTTCTATCGACAGCCAACACCTCCCCTGGCAGAATGGGGAGATCATCACTTGTCTCTTGACCCGCCTCAACAGTTGTGATCGGCAGACGGGTCTCGTCACCAAATCCCTCTACAGGGACAGAATCTGTCGCTACCTCTTGATCGGTAGCCACCTCAACTATTGAGGCTGGGGTAGGACTCGGCAATGCTGCAGCCGACCCCCCTTCATCAAGACAAGGAGGGGAATCAACCCTCTTCTCTGTTCCAACCATACCTGTTGCCCCCGCAACAGGTTCTTGCAATTCTGTTGGACCCTCGGCATCCAAGGCCGACGCTGTGGCCTTCATCTTCTTGGAAGCTACTGCATCCTCAGCTTCCCTTCTGACATAATCCGGGGATGCTGGAATCTCTACAACAACATCCTCGGGATTCTCCTCCGTGGGAGACATCATAGTTGATGGAATACGCACTTCAGACGAGCCTGCCATCTCCTTTGGCCTGCTTCCACCAGATTTTGGAGTGCGGGGCTTTCTTTTCAGCGGCTCCTACAATAAAGGGAGAAGCATTGATTACATAAGAAGCTAAACTTGAAACCAGACATTACGGGACACCTTACCTCTGCAGATGCTGAGTCCGAGGACACCGTCGGCGACGATGCCTTCTTCTGCTTCTTCGATACAGGAGAGTCGACCGTTGTATCTGTACGCCTTTTCGTTTGATCGATCGAGGGTTTTGCCTGACCTCCGGTAGATACGACGGGAGCGCCTCGATAACCCGACTCGGGCGGACGGTACGATCGAGCCTTCGCCAAAGTGTCTGCACCCGCCGCTAAATGGGTGCCTGCAATAAAACTGGTCTCCCTATCATATCCGGCGGGCGCGGCAGCCATATCACAGTAAAATTTGGTGACTGAGTAAAGAATCGACGGACGCAGATTCTGGACAGGGAGCGTAAAGCGGGCTCCAGTACATCCGGCATTATAGTAATGCCAAGCTCGTGCACCATCCAGCAAACTTCCAGCGTACCCCAAGGTGATACTGGGATTATCCAACATCAATTGAGCGTACCCGAATTGCCTTGCAAAGCGGCTCGGCAAATACGGTTCCAGGTAACACTGGTTCCTGTTCCGATATATCAAATGAGACGGCCAGATACTTTGCAACCAGCGAAAGCCCCATGGAGACAGGGTGGTGGCATCTTCACCCGAGTCCACCAGATCTTCGTTGGCCTCAAAATCGGAAAAGACAGGACCAACTTTGGCGATCTTCCATCCCTGAAGATGGGATAAAACTTTCCTGCAAACAGGAACACCAGTGTGCGACCAGTTCCTCCGATGGAAACGACGGAGGAATGCATCTCCGGACCTGTGGTCTTCCTCCGAACCCGGGCTCATCACATTGGGATGGTGTAAAATTAACCACCCTATCAAATAATGGAACGGCAGTTCGGCACGCGAGAAGTTGTTATTTTTGCCTCGCTCATGAACGACATCCCCCGCAAACTCTCGTAGACCCCACAGCAGGTTACACACCATTGCGGGGAGTAAAGCTAAAGGACGGCCGAAGGCCAACTTCACAGCCGGCAGAATTAAGTTCCGAGTTACCCTCTCTACAGAGCCAGACCCGTCTGAGAAGACATGGTCTCGGAGCCAAATCATGAGATACGCGACTAATACTACTTTTGACGACATCCGATAGGTGAGATGCCAAAAACAGCTATAAGAGCGTTCATCCGACTGCTGGTCCTCGTTCTCCCAGGGATTCTTCTCGCCTAACCTGCTCATTTCGACAAGCACCTCGTTACGAGAAAGTGCCGACGGAGTAGAAAAATGGGAAGGATCCTCTTTGTCCTGCCTAAAGATGTGATCTCTCCAAGCGGTCACATGAGGCTGTGTCCCGCCCCTATCCTTCTTCTGCATATAGTAGTGGTGACTCGCTACTTCTTTGAAGACAGCCATCATCTCATCAGCTTTGTCCCCCAAGACCTGGAATTATTCATTGGTCGGGAAGT
Organism: Iris pallida; assembly: GCA_029216955.1. Taxonomy (NCBI): domain Eukaryota; kingdom Viridiplantae; phylum Streptophyta; class Magnoliopsida; order Asparagales; family Iridaceae; genus Iris; species Iris pallida. The sequence continues at coordinate 11,658,315 of JANAVB010009596.1, read as the reverse complement.
ACTCCTCGTAAGGTTTCGATCCCCAGGGGAGTTTTGATACCTCGTACATCTCATGAAGCGCGAGCCCCAGCTCCCCCACTGGAGTGAAGAAGGTCCCAGTATGGGTATCAAACATCTCCAAAAGTGCAAGGAACATGTGCCTGTTAATTTCTACACCTGCCTGAGTGGCACGGATCGCGGTGGTCAGCCCAATCTCTTGGAGCTCAGTCTGAAACCGTGACAGGATCTAGTGTGTCAGTTTGTCCCATTTTGAAACATAATGACACCAACCCTCCACCCGAAACTCTTCCTTGGGGTATGATTGTTCCATCAACAACATGCGACGAGCAAAAGTCGAGGCACCCAAGGCAAAAGTATTGACGGGAACGTCACTATAAATACTCCCAGGACGAAGAGTCCGCCAGGTGAAAGAGGCACCAGCTCGCGAGGCGGCCAGAGTATCCTTCTGATTAGAAGAAGAATCAATTCTGATGATACCTGCTACCGCTTCCCCCTGAGATGGAGTAATGTCCCAGGACATTCTCCTCTTGGAAGCGAGACGACAGAAAGCTAATAAAGGCCACTGGCGTTCGAGCTGCCTGACGGACATATGCACACCCCTGGCTGTAAAGAACCAGTCTTCTTTGACCTTCAGCACCTTGGCTTCAGTAGAAGAAAGGCGGTCTCCGAACAGGAACTCAGGCTTTAAGAAGGTCACTTTATCGGAGGTGGCAGATTTCAGAACGCCACGTTCCATCATCCGTTTGAGGAACCCATGATGTTGTTTCCGAATTTGAGCCATTCTTTCGGGATGCTGATCCAGCATAATAGCCGCTTAAGCAGGATTTATCACCTCTTCATCATAATCTACTTCCATCTGGCAGAGCGCGGCGTCCAGGAGCACTTCGTTCAAGAGTGGGATGGTCATCGATACCGACGAAAATACAAAGATATTAGAGACGACACAAAGATCGGAGCTTCGTTCTCGTCAAAAGCGCATATCAAGCGCATCTGAAAAAGAAGCCTCGGTGCATCATCAGGGTTTAAACCCATGCACGTCAGCGGTAGAGCCTCGGCACATCATCAGGGTTTAAACCCATGCGCGTCAGCAGTAGAGCCTCGACGCACCATCAGGGTTTAAACCTATGCGCGTCAGCGGCAGAGCCTCGGCACATCATCAGGGTACAAAACCCATGCGCGTCAGCAACTAAAACCTCGGTGCATGATAAAGGCTTGAGCCTATGCACGTCGGCGGAAAAGATCTCACGATAGAAGACAATAAAGCTCACCGACTACCGCCGGCCGAACTTCGACAGGTGGACGAGGGATATCACTCACGACAGCCTCTACAGGATCCTTCTCTTTCCCCTTTTCCTTAGCACCACGAGGAGTCTTGGGAGCTATTTTCTCAAAGAAGAAATTAGGGTTTTGAAGAAGAACTCTAAAGGAGGCAAAGGCACAGAGAAGAAGAACTCTCTCTCTCCATCTCTCACCTATTTATAGGCCGTAGTCGCACGCGTGAACCGATGACGAGTGATCTCAGCCGTCGCCTCGGGTCCTGTGAAGATAACAGCAGATAAAACCAAAAGATCATCATTAATCTTTTTCGGTTACCGAGGCATTATCATATGCATTAACTGAGAAGAACATGCGCCCGAACAGGCATGCGCCCAACAACCATGCGCCCTGATCACCATGCTTCTTATTCAAAGTATTCCAAAACTTATTCAAAAGTTTTGAAAACTTTGAAGGGGGTCTTGTAGAAGCATGGAATTTCACAACCAGAAAGCCCATGCGCTAGACACTACATGCGCCAGAACTCGGACAGATCCACAGCAAAGTCAATAAGTATAGACATTGGAAGAAGGACTTTTTATTTATATACAAAAGTCTATTACATGTCTAGAAAAGGTTGTACAAAGGAGAATTTCTACAAAGGAAAGATCCTAAGTCTACAACCAGCGGCCACCATGCGCCTCCAGATAGGCGCAGCAGTCACCATGCACCACCAGATAGGCGCAGCAGATACCATACGCCTCCATCCAGGCGCATCCTACCATCTCTTCAGCAGCTCAGTTATGTGCATCCAGCTCAGTTATGTGCATCCCTTCAGCAGCCCAGTTATGTGCCGCTCTTCCAGCCAGGCTCACCTGATAAGTGCTTCGACTAAACAAAGTATTTAACCCTCTGGCTGGAACCAAGGAAGAGAAGAGCATCGCAAATCTGTGGCCAGGAGAGGCTTCGAAAGAACCTCCAAAGACCAAGGAAGACCGTGATCGAAATACGGCTAAAGGAGCAGCTTTCAACACAACCAGAGTGGGCAGCCCCCACTTTGAAGGAAGAGAGAGCCTAGCACCGCCATTCCGATCTACGGCTCCTCCGGAATAACGGAGACGAGGCCCGAGCATCCCTATCTTTGGATGCAACAGGCACCTTCTGCCTGCCTCAGAAGCCCTCGACTCCGTCTTTTGGATGTAACAGTCACCTTCAAGAGCATCAACGATGACATGGCATCTCATCTTCACCCTCGGGAGCACTTCGTCAACAGAGTGCACCCGAATACTCAAGTTTATGTCGGAAATACGTGAGGGAATGAGAAGCAAATCTTCTCTCCATGCCACTATTTATAGGCCGGGCAGATCAAACCCACGCGCCAAGTGGATGGCTCTCCGAAATCCGTGCAATAAACTCACATTAAATGGATGAACCGGACGCCTCGACTTCAGCCAAACAGCAATTTAAAGGCACTCGAAAAGCGAAACAGCCACATCATTAAAGACGTGTCGGATGCGCCGGCTGGACAGCGCATCACACCCCTTCGAACACCAAGCGCCTTCCACAGATGCGCTCTGTACCGAGCGCATCACATGGGATGCGCCCCCATACGTCCCCATACGCCTAGTGGAACGTCAACCGACGCGTCCACTCAGCTGTCCATCGAATGTCACCAACATTAAATGCTGAACTGACAGAGTTGGCAGCACGCCTTCCTAAGTCTGAACGGTTGACAGCTTTTACAGAAAATGAAGCGTCCACAATGTCAGCATCATCATAACTTTGCCCCGATGGCTACTGCCACGTGGCCACCCAACCATCCGCATGTGCCTCAAAAGCCATACACCTCAGACCCTTCCTTGATCCCTAAAGACAGAAGGAGAGTCTCCAATTGAAGCTTTGCATGCGCCTCAAAAGCCATGCGCCCTAGACTGATCTCTGATCCCGAAAGACAGAAGGAAAGTCGCTTGCATGCGCCTCAAAAGCCATGCGCCCAGAACCACTCGTGACTCCTAAAGGTCACGAGCCAAAATCTCATCATGCGTCCAATCTAAGGCGCATCCCACCAAATCATCCCCCCCCCCCATCAGATCCGAGATCTCCGAGCCATGAGTCGACGACATGTGTCCTTTGACTCAACTCATCCAAGATTTCAGCAACAGAAAGATCTTCTCCTCTGCTACGTGCCGGCTCACAACAGCTGTATAAAGAATTCAACCCCTCGAGTAGGGCGCATCATCCATGCGCCTCCATCAGCAATCTCCACATGGCGTCCCCACGTACCGGCGCATCCTACATATGCGCGTATGAGCAGCCAACCTGCCCGGCTATAAATAGAGGGATCATTTTCTTCTTCCACACATACGGACAACACACAGACAAATACGAGCAAACATACCACCAGAGAGGCAGATACAGACATTCAACGTCTTCCTCCTCTCAGCAAGCTCGAGCACCCAGAGCAATCCAAACCTTCAGAGAATCGATAACCGTCGTTAGCCCGTCAACGGAGTCAACGCATTACCACTCGTTCCATTGACACTAGGAACCCAGATTAAATAAAAGTGTACTCCTAGGACTACATCCAAGTCCTATATTGTAACACTGTTCTGTTTGTATTAAAGTTTTCAATCAAGCAATTTTAATGGCAAACACTAATGTTGTTGCAGATGCACTTAGTCGATACCCGATGGCAATATTCTTGACCAAGGAGCATCATTTGCTGGAAGACATGGAGAAGCTTGGATTGGAGATTGTACTGCCTGAAGAGGAGATAAAGAAACTGGAAAGAGAAGCCATCGTACCAGGAGCTGAATCATCATTGATGCAGTTGTAAGTGCGTTCAAGTCTGATGGACAGAGTCAAGGAGGCACAATTCCAAGACGAGATGCTTTGCAAACTCAGAGACCAAGTGCTGGCAGGAACACTTGAAGGATTCTCAATCGCCAGCGACGGAGCACTGAAGAATGGTACGAGGCTTTGCGTACCAACTGGCGAACTGAGGAACGAGCTGATGCAAGAAGCGCACCAGCCGCAATATTCCATACATCCTGGAGCCAACAAAATGTACCGGGATATGCGTACAATAGTGTGGTGGTACGGAATGAAGAAGGACGTATCCAGGTATGTTGCTAGATGTTTAATTTGTCAGCAAGTAAAAGCTAGCAGACAAAGACCAGCAGGATTATTACAGCCGCTTGACATCCCGGAATGGAAATAGCAGCACATAATAATAGATTTTGTATCGGGACTGCCTCGATCCCAAGGAGGGAAGGATGCTATTTGGGTTATCGTGGATTGACTGACGAAGTCAGCTCACTTTATCCCCTTTAAGGTTGGTCTATCCACCGAGAAGTTGGCAGCACTGTACATGCGGCACATCTACCAGATTCATGGAAGGTAAGTATTGTATCTGACAGAGATACTAGATTTACCTCTCACTTTTGGAAGAGTTTGCATGACAGTTTGGGAACACAACTGAAGTTCAGCACCGCCTACCATCCCCAGACTGACGAGCAATCAGAGAGAACAAATCCAGACGCTAGAAGACATGCTGAGATCCTGTGTCTTGGAATTTGGAGGGTCTTGGGAAGACCATTTGCACTTGGTAGAATTCTCTTACAACAACAGCCACCAAGCTAGCATTAGTATGATACTATTCGAGGCACTCTATGGACGTCGTTGCCACACTCCACTTGCTTGGGACGACGTCGGAGAACGAGTGTTGCTTGGACCTGAGAAGGTGACCGATGCAGCAGAGAAGGTGAGAATGATCAGAGACAAGCTCAGGATTGCCCAAGACCGACAGAAGCATTGGGTTGATAGTAGTCGTCGATTAGTGGAGTTTGTAGAAGGAGATAGCGTTTCTGTGAAGTTTCTCCTACCAGAGGAACAATCAGTTTTGACGGAACTGGGAATTGAGGCCAGGTACATCAGGCCATTTGAAGTTTTAAGACGAGTTGGAAGTAGCGTACCGGTTAGCTCTACCAGCAAATCTTGAGAGTGTGCAACGTCTTCTACGTATCACAGCTCAGACGCTATATTCCGGATCTGAGTCACATATTGGATAATTCAGAGCTGAAGATTGGACTCAACCATTCAGTGCCAGAGAAACCAGTTGTAAGCGTAGTCAGAGGTGAGAAGAAGATCAAAATTTGAGCCATCACATAGACTCCTATTTCTTATCTTTTCGTTCTAAACTTGACTGATGCTGCTAAGTCAACCTAGTTTTTCAAGCTATCTCTTTATCAAGCTTGATCATGACAGTATTTTATTGGGTGTACCCACTAATATATTGTCTAATCAGGACCGGTACATGATAGGTCTGATCAACCTCGTGTACTTTGGTTCGCTTTTGTATTTTTCTACATGGATGATATCATAAATGAAACTTGTCCCTAAACTGTCTCATCCACGACTGCCTAGAAAATTCTTATTGTTGGACCTGAGTTACGGGCGTAGTACCCGTACCCATTTGATTTGAGTTTATCCAATCCCCTAACCCTGCCTTTAATTTCGAGGACGAAATTTTCTAAGGAGGGAAGATTGTGAAACCCAGTTTTATAGTATGATTATTATTAATATTAAAATATTATTATTATTATTAGTATCATTTTTGGGTTTTTAAAATCAATTTCGAAAATAATAAATATAGCTTTTGTTTGTCGACCAGACCCGAGCCCGAATCCGATTCCCGTACCAAGACCCGGACCCAATCCTCTCTTTTGAATTCTGACTTCTATTTTTGTTAAAAAAATAAAATAATAAACCATTGAGTTGGTCCACCCGTGGACCAACTCCCCTTTTTTTCCCTCACCCACGTTCTTTCTCCTGACTTTGCTCTCCCTAAAATCACTCATACCCACAGCACTCTCCCACTCCCCCTTATAACTCCTCACTCTTTCACTCACACCATCCCTCACCACTACTCCACCTCTCCCTCTACATCTTCTCCAGGGAAGAGAACAACACCCCATCAACTACTCTCCCCTTTTCCCAAACCCTCCAGCACCCTTTCCCCAAGCGGACCCCGCCCCCGGCGACCTTCCCGGCCCGACCCCGGCCTCCCAGCGGCACATTTTGCCAGTCTCCCAGCGAAGCACCCGACGCCCCTGAGGCCCGCGACCCCGACCCCGCCGGCTGAGCACCCGACGCCCCTCCGTGCCCCTCCCAGCGCCGCGTACGCCCTTTCCGGCCATTCGCCGGCCGACCCCAACCCCGCGGCGCCTTTTCCGGCCGCCCCGGCTCCCCAGCGAGTTTCCTCGGCCGCCCGGCGCTCCACCGCCGTGACCCAGCGCTGACCCCGAGGCTGTTCGCTGTTCTGGACAACGTTCTTCGCTGGATTTCAACCCCGATCTGTGGATTTGTGCGTCCCGAGTCCGAGGCAACCCTTCGGATTCTGTCGTTTTGGGTAATCCCTGGTTAATCACAGTAGTTCGTCCCTCTCCGGTGTCGATGATGAGTTGGTCCACGAGTTTCCTTTGGGAAATTCGATTTTTGGGGTGAACGTCGTTCCCGGGATTTTTCGAGGAACGTCGGAAAGTTTCTGTTGGTTGGTTTTAATTATTTTCGAAACTTTTTGGAAATGGTTTTCTGGATATTTTGGTTTTCGGATTTTTCCGATATTGTGCTGTGACGATTTTAGGCGTAGTTTCGGACTCCCGAATTTGTTTCGGGTCGTTCCGAATTTATAAGTGGAATGTTTGTGGTTAGTTTTATATATATATTTTGGGATTCCCTGGTTTGGGATTTGCAGGAAAAATATTGGCATATTTTCCAGTTTTTGGGGTTGACCAAAATAGAGGAAATGCTGCCGGATTTTTCCGTAAATTTAATTATATTTTTTTAAAAAATGATTTTTAAATGGATTTCGGAAATATATTAAATATTTTGGATTTTGGGCGACGACCATATCGGTCAATGGGCCCCGGCTAAGTGCAAACGAAACCGGCTTCGCCCGGACGTTGAGGCATTAGCCTAAAATGATAATTGGACCATATTTGAGACTCACTAAATATTTAGTTTATTTTATTATTTATTTTATTCATAATTAGTTATAGGAAGTTTAGAACTAACGACCATTTCGTCTTATTTCAATTTATGTAAATAAATTGTAATGGACATAAGCCCAGCTGGTTGTTGGCTCTGTGACTTGTAAATTGGTAGCGTAGGATTTTCTGTTGTTTTCTGGTTTTGCGAGTTTTTGTAGCGTACGCGTAAATCGAAATATATAATTATTTTCATATAAATTAATAAAGTTTTATCACATAAAATTTACAAGTTTTAATATTAAACAACGATCATGTATTTCTCATTAAAATAAGAAATGTAGTTTTTGTTTATAATTACGAAAATACAAAGTTTTAATCAAATTGATATCGACGAGTTTTCCAAAATACCAGTTTAAAACGATATTTTCCTCGTTATTAATTCAACGCACCAATAATCGCATTTTTTGTTCGTGCTTTGTTAATAAAGAAATAAAATTGATTAGGACACAATTAGAGATTTCAACCAGCGTAGTTAGATTGGTAACCCTGGATTCTGAGTCAATTTCTCGAATGTAGGAATTCGAGGACGATCCTAAATTCCCATCTCGAAGTCTCCAACTTTCCAGTCCAGTTCATTTGAGGCAAGTACATTTTGTGTTAGTTTACAATTAATTAGTAATCGTTTTAATGCAAGTTTAAACCACGATGCAACACGGAACTCTCTCTGAGAGCACTGACTGTAACTACTGTAACGGTTTGGGGACTGGGGGAGTAGTGTAATGATTATGACCACATCCAAAACAATAACTTAGGCCAGTATTAGCTCTCTTACAAACGGGAATAAGCCGAATCGTATCAATAGGATACAACTGTACAACCCAAGCCGGTCATATTCATTGCCTATTCAAATCACACTGTTTTACTGCTAGAAGACTATTTACTTCAAATTGTTTAAAAGTGCATGATTCTATTATTATTTTAATTGTCAAATTAGCATGAATTATACTTTGCTCCCTCCTGACTGGAGATAACATTTTTAGGGAACATTGAGGATGCTGAGCTGTTATACTATACAACAGCTAATATGACCCGATTCTGTACCCTGTTGGAGGACGCAGAACTTGAGGCCGGCGAGCCGAACGCTTAGCTAGAATTTCTGTTTCTAGATTTGTTGTTTTAGAATTTTGTAATTTGATTTCAGCTTTTAATTCAGTTCTTTCACATTTCAGTTGTACTTATTTCAAATGTTTAATAAAGTTTCATTTCCCGAATTTTGAGTTTTGACAAATATAGATGTTGTTGTGGATTACCTGCTAATGGAACAGCTTACTGCCGCCGTCTTAACAACGGTGCAGGCTGGGCATGATCCGGTTCGACCCAATTATTTGGGATCGGGTCATCACACAATTCCTTAGCCTCAGAAGGCGTCTCGGAATCGTGAGTGTTGGTCATGGTCTGATCCTCGACGGACACCACGTCCCTGCTTCTGTAGAGCTTTCTTCCCACCGAGTTGTAGAGTCTATAGCCAAACTCATCCCGACCGTAGCCGACAAAGACGCATCGCCTCGTCTTCGGCTCAAGTTTGGTCCTCTCGTCCTTCGGTACATGCACGAAGGCCTTAGAGCCAAACCCTCGCAGGTGATTGTATCATGGCTCTTTGTCGTACCGTACTTTGTCAGGTACATCACCCTGCAAAGGAGCACTAGGAGACAAATTAATAACATAAGCGGCTGTGAGAAGAGCCTCACCCCAATAACTGCCCGGCAAGTTTACTTCTGACAGCAAATACCGTACCCTCTCCATCAGTGTCCTGTTCATGCGCTCCGCTACACCATTGAGCTGAGGTGTCTTTGGCGGAGTCTGCTGGTGTCGTATCCCCTGCTCTCTGCAATAAGCATCAAAGGGACCGATGTATTCGCCGTCATTGTCGGACCGAACACACAATAACTTCTTGCCCGTTTCTCTTCCAACAGAGGCCTAAAACTCTTTGAAAGTAGGCAGCACCTGATCCTTAGTCTTTAAGGCATAGACCCAAACCTTCCTGGAACAGTCATCAATAAAAGTTACAAAGTAAGAAGCACCACCAATAGATTTTACCTTTATTAGACCGCAGACATCCGAGTGAATCAACTCGAGCAACGCCGGCTTCCTTGAACTTGGGTGACTTTGGAAAGACACCCTATTTTGCTTCCCAGCTAAGTAGTGTGTGCACTTCTCCAACTTTGTAGACTTGAGCCCTGGAATCACCTTCCTGTTCACCAAGTGGCTCATCCCCTTCTCGCTGATATCCCCTCTATATAGTAGAGACCGGACTTCTTGCTTCCTCTGGCAATCACCATCGAACCCCTGGAAAGCTTCCACTGACTATTCTCGAAGAGACCGAAGAATCCCTCGTCATCCAACCTTCCAACCGACACCAGGTTGAAACGGATATCAGGGACATGACGAACATCTTTGAGAACAAGAACCGCACCCGTCTTCGTTCTCAAATGCACATCTCCAACGACAACCGCCTTCGACACATTTCCATTGCCCATCTTCAACACTCCATAGTCGCCTGTCGTGTAAGTAGCAAATAGTGTCCTGTTGTGAGATACATGCGCTGAAGCTCCTGAGTCCACCAGCCAAGAATTATCATCGCAGGCGAGGTTTGTGATAACCTCATCACCTACGATGATCACATCGCCTCCAGGTATCGAAGCCGCCGCTGTAGTGTTCTCATCTTGCTTTCCCTTGTCGCCCTTCTTCTCTCTCTTCCAAGCAAAACAGTTCCGCTTGATGTGGCCCTTCTTGCCACAATGGTAACACTCCGAGTCCTCGTACCGACCCTTGGACTTTCCCCTGCTCTTGTCTCTGCCACCACCTGGACCCCTGCTTTTGCTCCTTCCGCGGCTCTCCGAAACTAGTGCCTCTGAGTGATGGAATGTGGATGAAGTGCCCTGAGAATGTCTCCGCATCTCTTCATTCAGTATCCCGCTCTTGGCAAACTCCAGACTGACCACGCCTTCCGGAGCAGAAGCGATCATAGATACTCGTACGGTCTCCCACGAGTCTGGCAATGTACATAGCAACCAAAGTCCTTGAACCTCGTTGTCGAACTTGACTCCCATCGAGGATAACTGGTCCACCACGCCCTGAAACTCACTCAAGTGATCCGTAATGGATGCACCATCTTTGTACCGCAGACCCATCATCGTCCGGATCAGGAACAATTTGTTTACCCCGGTCTTTTTCGCGTACAAAGATTACAGCTTCTCCCACAACGTCTTCGCATGCTCAATATTGGCAATGTGGTTGTACACGTTCTCGTCAATGAACTGCCGCATGTACCCACACACCTGTATATGCTCGAAGTTCCAGTCCTCATCGGATTTGTCACTGGGCTTCTCGGATGCAAATACTGGAAGATGCAGCTTCTTGACGAACATCAAATCCTTCATCTTGCTCCGCCAATAATGGTAGTTGGTACCGTTCAGGCTCACCATGCGCACCGGCTTTGCGTCCATCTCTGATTCCTGGTTTGACTGTCAACTCCTGACACTTCTTTGAACCCAAAGCTCAGATACCACTCTGTTGGGAACGAAGCGCGGAAACCGTTCCCTCAAACCAGAAAGTCCTGCGAGAGAACCGTGCAAAAGCACACAAACCAAAAATGCCAAACACAACCGCAGAGACAAAGATTTTTGACGTGGAAAACCCTTGCGGGAAAAACCACGGGACGATCGGAGTCCAACCATGAAGAACCTCCACTAATGGAATAAAGAGAATACACCCTCTACAAGCTCCTCCCGATCCAACACGGATCACCACAACTCACTTGAAAGAAGAAATTTTTTTATTGCGGACTCCGAAGAACAAGAGATGCCGAAAAATTATTCGAAGCAATCTCTCCTTCACAATAGTCCTTAATCCTCTCTCTCTCTCTCTCAAAGATTGTAAAGCACTCTTTGTTTTGAGATAATTTTACAACTAGCATGCATCACCCTTTTATAAGCCCTTGGTAACCCATACATGGAAGGCCAATATATATGGAAACTTCCAATATAAATCAATCATATATTTAATGGAAATCCAATCATAATTAGCTTACCATAATTGGAAACCCAATAATATGGAAAGCTACTATATGAAGGGTCCAACCATAAATATATAATCAAAGTAAATATGGAAATCCAATCATATATTTTCTTACCATATATGTACCAAAATAAAATCTATGCACTCCCCAAGCTTCTCCGACACACTGATGGCGCTCATCGCTCTCCGGGATATTCTCCACATAGGTGGGAACCCCACCCACTCCAACATCTCTTTCCTCCGATCTTACTCTTCGACCTTCCCCTTTCGCTAGAGATCAACCCGGATGACTTTATGAGGTTTGACCTCATTATAATCTCATCATTAAGAAAAGTAGTATTTACCTCTTTCATCTCGAGAGTTACTTTTCCATAGTGAATTATTGCCACTAGATGGTCATCAACCATAGAAGTGAAGAAAGAAACAAAAGTGCCTTGTCCTCCTTTTAACTCCGAGACAAATGAGGTCACTTACTATTTTGTTGAAGTTGTTCATATGGCTAAGAATCTGTGTCCTTTCTTCAAGCAGAGACGGTAAAGTTGGTTCTTGAGATACTTGTTAGATAAGGACATTGTCGTATGTACAAGTCTAGAATTTCAATCATAAACAGTCGTAAAAGTTTCTTTCATGACATTACATATAATGACCTCATTCATCCTACAAATCTCAATTGTTCTTTGAGTCCTTTGATATGTGGCATCCCCTGAATCCTCTGCCATTTTTTAAGGCATTTTCTTCTTCCCCATGACGTCTTTAAAGACTCACTCTTGCACAAGTAGAGCTCTCATCGTTCTCTGCCACAACAAGAAGTTCACTTTCTGTTTAATTTTACTACCTCGAACTTTGTGCTATTAACTTTGTTACTAGCCATCCCAAAAAAATTAAAATTATGTCAGACTTTAATGAACCAACAATTTCATAAGTCATGGTCTAGGAAGATATAGAGAGAGGACCAATGTCGTCACCTACCATTAGCACATATTAAAAAAATTAAAAATTCGACAAATTTCTTATCTCTGATACCAATTTTTGTGCAACATGTCAGAGCGAGAACATGAATATAACCTTAATAATGACGAAAAATAAAAAGCACAAAAATAAACAAAATATATTCTTAATAATGACTGGTTTGGATGGCTCTAATTGGTTCGAAACCGATGGTGCTAGACGTTCAATGCGTATACATGGGTATACAGGCTATATTCTCAAGGTGGAGTTGGAGGCAACTGCACGAATTGGCTTCAAAGGTGGGTTTGACGAGCCAAATTAAAGGTGGAGCAAGGCATTGTGGTTGGACACAATGGTGGTATCGATGAACGTGTCAGTTTGGTTATGTAGTTGAACAGATCGAGATGACAATATGTTGGATATCCTGGGTGCTCGGCTGGCAGGAACGAATAATAAGGTAGCAAGGAGTGCTGAAGTTGTTCGGCTGGCGGTAACGAACAAAACGTAGCAGGGGTGCTAAGGTTCTTTGGTTAGCGGGAACGGACAAATATAGCAAGGTGCTAAGGTTATTCGGCTAGCGAAAACGAGCTAAGGTGGAGATTGTTGGGTTGAATCTCGTTTCCGGTTGTGCGCTCAAATGAATGGTGACAATGGAGTCGGTAATTTAGTCCCACATCGGTTAGGATGTGGGATCATGTGGTGTGGATAATTGAAATTTGTTCAGGCCTTACATGAGAATTCCCCTTTATGGCATATGGGCTCAAAAGTTACAACTGCATGCCACAAAGTAATCATGTCCTTCAGATATCTCCGTCGAAGTCTTTCGCTATGTCAAAGACTCCTTCATTAATGACTTCTAGCATAATCCAAAAATATCTAGCTCTTATGGCCATCATGTAGCCTCAAGCAACCCACCAACCCCAAAGGGAGGTTAATTCGGTATATTAAATTCCTCTCTTAACTTAACCTAAGTCTCAGAGTAATTTGGATCATCAAAACGCCAACTTTAGATATGAATTGTGCACAAAAAATGAATCAGCCCCAACCAGACAGTATGTCCCATGATCACGAAAATTATCCAAAACTTGTTTGACAGTTTTTGTACCATAAGTATACTGTAGGTATGTTATCATGCTGATCCTCCTTATTTTTTGGCTAGTTTCAACTCCTCTCGAGCTTCTTCGGATCTTCGTAGGACACTCGTAGCTCCTTTATGAACGTCAACCATATTCAACAGCTCTCTTGTTTCAAGTTGTTGACGTCTACTAACATTGTTTTAAGTTTTGAATCCTCTATAATAACCCTGTCCATACCTTTGCTTATTATGATGATACACGGGAACAAGGAGCACAATTCAACATGTGGCAGTTCTCAATCACATCATTCAAAATTATCACTACAAGAAAAAACTCCTTTTACAATGTTCTATGTACAACATTTCCTAAAAACGTTGTAAATATAGGGGTCTTCTACAACCTTTACTGTAAAAGCGTTGTGAAATATATGTGCAAACAACATTTTATATTCAAACGTTAAGGTTTCTACAATGGTCATTCACAAAAGTTGTGTATTACTATCTTCAACAACGTTTTATTAACATTGTAGAATTTATTAATTTTTACAACGTTTATTTTACGTTGTCCAAGTTATTAATTTTGACAATGTATTTAAAATATTGTTAAAATGTCATATTCAACAACGTTTATCAACTGTTGCAAAATTTTCATGCTTCACAATGTTTGTTAAATGTCGTAAATTTAATTTAATTTTACCACTTTATATTAACATTGTGTATGTAATATTGTTTTACAATGTTTAAGAAACATTGTAAAAGGATTATATTCAACAACTTTATAAAATGTTGCAAAAGATGTGTATTTCACAAAGTTTAGACAATATTGTAAATTTATCATCAAATGTTGCTAGGATGATATTATTTGAAAAGTTTGTCTTATTAGGTCGACACCTCACTTGGTAGTAGCTCATGATTAAATGTATCTATCCTTAAAACCCATCCCTTCCACTGCTTCGAAAGATAAGCCTAATGTATCAGCTTCTTGCACCAATCCCTTCCACAACTTCTTGCTCATCCTATATTTGTAAAAATCATCACCCTCCATCTCTATTTTACTGTTTAAAATACCGATTTAGCTTAGGTTGTATCATATATTTAATTGATGAATCATTAAAAATATTTAACCACTATGTGAATTTTAAAGTCTAATAACTGAGATAAATAAGTTTTCTTTATTTATAGGCTTTTACAACTTATTATGCTTTTACACGTTGATGATTTGTTTTTTTTTTTTGTTCAACTATCTTTGATGAATTGACTGGGAAAGAGATCGCCAACATTGATATCAGTTAGTATCAGTAGTGACGATATCAGATTAGGACTAGCCAAACCATATCAGTATCAGCCGTATCGTATCAGTATCAGCCGACACTACAAACTATAGGGTAAAAGATTTCAAGTCGATGGTGGAGGGATGATCCCTCTTGCCCAACATAAGGGTTGTTTGATCTTTGGCAAACATCTATGTCCTTGATTGATATTCTCAACTTTATTCCTAGCATACTAAGTAGTGAAGTAGTTAATTGCTCTCATGAAATAATAGGACCAACCTATTTTCAAAGAATTATATAGTGAAAACATTGTTGAGGTCCCTACCATTTGAAGTAGATTGATGGAACATTTCCAAATTAATCCATGTAAATATTTTTCATCTTGTTTTAGGATGTGTGTTGAAGAACATTTAACTTGTGCGATGCTCGACATGTCTTAACTGATTGGTATTGTACGTATACTATACATTTATGGTATAAACTTGCCTATTGATTATCTTCATTGATGGAATGCAGAAAAGGTGCTCATTCAATTTTTTTTTCCATCTTTTCATACATCACTGCTATAATTATTTGGTACTCATAGGTCATTATACATAAGGAAACTTTTGTGAGGCTTCTTCATAACCTTAAATCACAAGGTCTAACTTTTAAATGCCAAAGCTATAAAGATCTTTGACCGAGAAGAGCTTAAGAAGAAAGTATGGATCTGGAAAGAGAGAACACTATATTGCTAAATTTTTTTTATGTTTCTACTATAGTTATTACCGGATCTCGATCCTAATCTTATCAGTTTGATTCAAAAATTATGTTTTGGTATTGGTAGGCATAAAAGTTACTATACAAATATCTTACTGCCAATAATGTGTATAGAAGGATTATATATTTTAGTCCTATCAGTCTGCTCAATTCTCTTTTGAGTTCTTTTTAAGATCTTATAAGTGAATGAATAATATTATGATTTTTTTTATAAATAAATCAGAAATTTGTTTAAAAACAACTTAGGAATTTGAGTAGACATTATATTTGTTTTTGCAATAGACTAATTGTTCTATCCCTAGCCGATCCAACGTGATACAATATACTCAATATACTATTCATTATGCAAGGTGGTAGTTACTAAGGGTGAGCATTCAGTTTATTCGATTTCAACCGAATCGAAATAGTGAAAACCGAATAAACCAAAATTCTAAAAATCTAAAACTAAAATTGGAACAAAATTAGCCAAAATGGAAATCAAATTAAATCGAACCTAACCGAATAATCAATTCAATTTATTAGGTTAAAATATTTATATTGTTTATTGGTCGAGTCAAATGTTGGGATGTTGGTTAATTTATATTAAATTTTTAATTTTTATACACATATTTGTTGTATTTCAAAGTTGCATCCAAAGTTGGACTAGTTGTTAAATTATTAAAGTTGGAATTTAAAACGTATACATAGAATTATTATTTTCAAAATATACACATTTTTATTCGCAAAATATGCATAAAATTGAGGGTATATATAAATGTATAAGTCTTATTCGACTTTCGTGTTGGACCTAAACCGAAATCTAAAAATCTAATCCAAAATCAAATAAGAAATTTTCATATTTTTCAAACCGAAAATGAATTGAATTTTTTTGTCAAGGGTGTGTAGCCCGTTGGGTACACCGGGGGGAAGGGGAGGTGTCCCATGGAGGGATGGGCAGTTCGTATCCCCCAAGACGTTGCTCGCTAGTCCGAAGAAAATGGCACCTATTTTTTTAAATTGAATTTAGAATCTTAATTCGAATCCATAATGACTCACAACTGGCCCTAAACTCGTGTGACCAGTGAGAAAAAATTGTAACACCCCCACCCCCCCCAAATTTTTTTTTTTTTTCATCCCGCCTCCCTTTCAAGCAGATCCCCTCTCCCCCAAATTTTTTTCGTCCCGCACGGTTTTTCGTCCGCACGTCGTTTACATCCCCTCTTACAACTTTTCATTTCCTACTTAGTTTTAAGTTTCCATCTCCCCAATTAGTATGGCCTTCATTTCCCCATCCCCTTTCCTCCCCCTCCCCTTCCCCCACAGCCGTTTCTCCATTGCTTATCTTTCGCCGTCGCCACGCCCCATTCCTCCACCGCTTTCAGAGCCATTGTAACCTTCCTTGATCCGGTTAAGCTTTGGAATATCGCCATCATAGCCCACATCGATCACGGCAAGACCACTCTCATGTACTGCCTCCTCCGTTAGTGTGATGCCGACATTCCCCACGAACGCACCTTCAACTCCATCAGCCTCGAGCGCGAGCGCAGCATCACCACCGCTTCTAAAGTAACCATCTAAAGCTTAAAGAATTATGCGTTTTGAAAAAAAGGAATATATTGATGCTTCTGATTGTTTTTTCTTAGGTTACATCCATTTCATGGGGAGACATGGAGCTGAACATGGTCGACACTCCCGGACATGCCGATTTCGGGGGCGAGGTATGAAAACTAACGCCTTTCGGACCATGGAATCAACTGCTTTTATATTGCAAATTGAAGATGGGAGGGAAGTAGTACTTGAAAAGTGATTCCGTTCATCGATTCCAACTTAGAAAACCATGGCCTTAGTTGATGGAGTTGCTAGAAGACTAGAACTAGGGTTAAAACATAAATGAACTTGATATTTGAGGCTGTAAAAATTGATACGACATTTGGTAATGTTAGGATGACTCTTAGATGACCATAATGGAAGCAGAGGATTCACGTATCATTGCCAAAATGTTTCGAGTAAAAATCTTTTGTATAATAGCTAGAGAGGAAGAGCATTGGTAAGAGTATCCACTTTTGTTTCACTTTCTTATATAGGCGTAGAATGTTGGTAAGTTGTAGCCATCCATTTGTCTTGAGGTCTATTGAACCTGCATCATGCGTAGTATGTGTAATACAAGTAATTATCATTTGGTTGGGAATAATCAGAGATCATGTTCTTTTAATTCTACGTGGGACAGTTGATTTCTTATGTAAACCTCACAGTATTTTGTGATAAAGACTTTTTTTTCACTTCACGGGTTTTACATTAAGCTTGTGTTATATGGTTCAGCTTACTGTATACCCTCTTTGAATCCATTATAGGAAATAGCTTATAGAAATTTTCTTTCAGGAAGATGTAAAGAAGCTGCCACCTTTACGACCATTGTGTTTGATTTTAAAGGTTTTTTACAGCAGAGTGAACTGAATGAGGTGTAGTTTGTTGAACTTTTGAAATTTGGAAAATTGACATTTGACCATTAAATCCATTATGGTCATTCTTCATTCAGTATCTTTTTGTTTCCAGGTATATTCAGGTGACATTGGCTTATATACCCTTCTTTCAATGCTCATAGCACATTTGCAGGTAAAGTGATTGTTGAGAACTACTAAGGTTGTTTGTTCTTTAATTGCAACTTTCCTTTTGTTCATACATATAATTTAGGTACAAGAAGTCTCTTTGTTACTTGTTGTTTGTGTGAATGAAAGTGTTTGATAGTCTTTACATTAGAACTATTTTCTTTCAACTGTTTTCTTTCTCTACCAGCTTGTAGTCGAAAATTAGCACTAACTGGCCTTTACATATTCCACTACATGTTCAAAATTTGACGATAAAGAAGTTTATCACCACTATCTTTCATAAAGTATGAATTGAAGTATATATATATTTTTGAAAATAATAGAATATGTTTCTATAGTTGAAACAATGGTGAACAAAAATGCTTCTATATTTTGGGCCATAAGCAAAATCGTATTGAAATTCCCAACAAGCATGGAATATTTCAAGACTTTATTCACGATCAAATCCATTTTCTTATTTGAAGAAGTTTTCTATCATGCAGACGCTTTGTAGAGGACAGGATATACAGGGTTCCCGAGAGACTATGGAACATAATTTGGGAATTTTTTTGGTATGTGCTCAGCAGTTGGATATGCCTGTGTTCTCTATTTAAGTTTTATTTATATTAATTCCATTTGTGGAAAAACTTTGGTAATATTCATGTTGGAGTCAAAATATTGTGCCTGGAGGAGGCGGCTTACTTATGTAAACCCTTAAGCCAAATACAAATGAAGTTCTTCATGGGTCATAGATTGTGCACAATTATCCACCGGCTGATGTTGCTCTAGCTTGCCTGTCTCTAGGACTGTAGCTTTCAACCTCAAGCCTCTTAGATAGGATGATTCGCACGCCAGAATGATCCATCATAGCTGGACTAAGGTTTTCAAGCTTGTACAACCATCGGTTTCATAGATAGGAGCTCTAGCCAAAGTCAAAAACCAAGGATCCGACTTGCTGATTTTTTACAGTGTAGATCCTTTTGAGGCTTGATGATCGAGTTTTTATTAAGTGCCCCTTTTCCTGCACTAACTTTGATCTGACGTACCTTGTGTGAAGGTGGAATAGGTTGGGCTTCAAAGTTAGGACTTTTTGTAATATAATATTTTATTTCAATTATGTAAATCTGAATTTTTGATTTTCTTTTCCTTTTAATAATGCCTTCTGAGTCCTTTGAAAGAAATTAGACTTGGCTTCTTGTTTCCTTATGTACTTGCATCATCTACCTACTCATTTGATACATAATTGTTTGGAGAGTATTGTCATCATTATTTATCGTTCGTTTTTGATAGATTTTGGTTAGTGTCGCTATCGATACAGATGTGAACATAAATTTTTAATGATTTATTATGTTTAATGTATCATTTTACAAGTTTCCACTGGGGTAGCAGGTCATTTTTTTTATCTCTATGGATGCAAATTGAACATTTCAGATGTGGTTGTATCTTGTAACTCAGTAGAGACTTTTTTTAACAAAATTGATACTTAACCTTGTCTTTGGTTATGCAAATTTTTGTGAAAGCCCTTTATATTCATTTGTATTTGACTTTAAATGAATTATATGCACCGGGTTTTTTTAACTCACAACAACCATATCTTCTCTCTGTTGAGGATCCACAGGTTTACTTTTTTTCTTTTTTCTTTTTCTTTTCCTCTTATCCAGTTTTCTAAATCAATGACACCAGTAGGTATCGAAACTAATCTATTTGAATGGTATTGTCAATGGAATAGGCACCGAAGAATGACATTGGGAGGAACTCCTATAACTTTTTCAAGGTCATTTATGCATCTAGAACTTTATATGTTTTGGCAGTAGTTTTCACCTAAAGATGGGTTAGTACATGTAATGATAACGAGCGGTGTTTGAAATTGAATATAAATGGAATCCTTAGTTGTCCTAATATAAATTGAATATAAATGGAATCCTTACGTGAAGTTTTTCATTTAATATCACCTAATATAAATGGAATCCTTAGTTGTCCTGGCAATATTAGTTCCATATTAATTTTTTAGGTTTGTTTTTCGTGCAACATAAAATTTTATGAGCATCAATGCTTACTTGTTTGATCTTGTTGTTGTTATTTTGATTGACAGCGATATTGATATTACTGAAGCATTGCTGCGACCTCAGATGGAACTTCAGAAAAGGCTTAATGAACAACTTGAGGTACATATGTAGAAGAACTCTTAATTTTGGCTTGGGTTGCTGCATTTTTCAAATTTATCTTTGAAACCCGTAATCTTTTTTTAATAAAATTCATGAGGTAAATATATTCCCGTTCAACAGAAATTTTAGCTTGTTTCCTTTCTTACCAAAAAAAAATACATGTACGCCAGTGCTATTTTGTTTCTCGGTTTTGTTTGCAACAGGAAAGGACTGGATCCAGAACTACGTGAATCAAAATTGAGCTTAGCTTTGAGACCCAAACCCCACTTAGAAATAAGTTTGATCCTATAATATGGTCAACTATTGATCCTAGGTCTAGATGGGGATGGATCCACATTCAGAGGAGTGGAGGCTCAAATTCCTACTAGATTTCTTGTAAAATAGTTTCTAGTTATTTGTCAAACTATTTTTAGAACTTGTGGATATATTTGGAGCATTAGATCCTAATTATGGTCTAGGTCATTTGATAAAGTATTTGCTTGTAGCTGACCCTAATTATGGTCTAGGTCAAACTATTAAATTTATATAAGAAATGAGTTTTTGAAATATTTTTGGAGAACCTAAGGTAAAACATGCACATTCTCGGAAGTTTAAACTGTTTGGATAGGAGTTCTTTATATTCAATTTTCCTTGGGTTCTTTTCACCTTTCATATCATTGAGTGTAATTTTTTCAGGTCAATTCTCGGCCATCAACAAGAGAAGCAACATCATTGGCGGTAACAACATCAACAACAACAATGGGAGCAGGAACTGAAGTAGGAATTAGAAGAGTTTATTTGTATTTTTATTTATGTATTATAATTGCAATAAATATATATTTATTTATAAATAGGAGCATAAGCGGAAATTAGAAAACGTATTTGTATTTGTGTTTGTATTTGTATTTCTATTATAATTGCAGTCAATATATATATTTATAATTGTATATTTTTTAGAGTAGAAATACAATCAACAACGTTTTGAAACTGTTGTAAGATAACATTTTAATAACTTTTCGAAACGTGTAAACTTCATTTATAATACTTTTAAATCGTTATCGATATTACAATTACAATATATAAATATTATTTACAACGTTTGCTAAACATGATTGAATAATATATACAATATTTTTCATTAGTTGTATACTTTTTTTACAATGTTTTTACACAGTTGTACAAAATTTAGGCACAACATTTATTGAATGTGGTATATATTGTTTTTACAACAAGTACAGAACTTTATTGAAACTATATTTACAATACTTGCATACGTTGTAAAAAGAATTTTTTAATACATGAAAAACGTTGTAGAAAGATTTTTGTCAGATTTTATAAATTTTAACAATGTTTGTAAATTGTCGTAGGAAGAACTTTTACAACATTTTCACAATGTTCAAAGAAACATTGTGGAAGATACCCTCCCTTTTTACAACCCCTGATATAACAACCTTATAGTAAACGTTGTAAAAGCCTTTCTACAACGTTTTTCTAACGTTGTAAAATATTTTTTTTCTTGTAGTGTATGTTGCATAGCTTATTAAATCACGCTCAATTATGAGCCCCTTCTATTGGGTGGAATGATACTTTCGTGGGGAAGTTTGAGTGCTCCTTTTCCAAAGTCATTCCATAAGGCCATTGGCAACTAGTTTATAAGATGAACAAAAAATTGCATAAAGAACATCAAAATTTAGAAAAATTATTCTAAGTGCATAAAATTTACTGACTTTATTATAAATTATTCTAAGAGTATAAAATTTACTGACATAATTACAGGAGACCCAAGAAAATCTTCTTCGTTTTGCAAAAAAAAAAGAGTAATGTTATATGTATCTCCAAAAACTCTATCACAATATGTCCCTCCGCCACATGGCGCCTCCTTATTGACCCAAGCTAATAAGACGGGTGGTTGGAGAAAAACATGAGCCAATAAAAGAGGGTCATGTGTCGGAGAGACATGGAGGGATGAGATTTTGGAGGTACACAAAGCATTTTTCGCAAAAAAAAAAGGTTTGGTGTTTTCTATACATACCTATTTATTGGCGGACATTAATCCTTCCTTTGTTCTTCTGCTCAGGTAACATTTGGTTAATTAATAATGTAAAGAAAACGCCCTTCAGAAGAAAGTTTAGTTATGTAATTGTTAGTTATGTATATGTATATCATAGACCATTTGATTTTTTTAAAATTACCAAAGATAAAAATTAACTGTCTCGTCCACCATTTCTTAAAAACTACGGATAAAATCTAACCTTCTCTCTTTTAGTTCGTGTGTGTGTGCGTGTGTGTATATATATATATATATATATATATATATATATATATATATATATATATATATATATATATATATATATATATATATAAAGTAAATTTAAAACTGTTTAGAAACTAAATTTGAAGGAAAAATATCAGAAACTGTTTAACTTTTTTTTTAACAAATCTTAATTCAAATATGTATTTAAATATTTGAACTATTTTTCAACAATGACATAAAAATATTTATACATGACAAATTATAATTAAACTTTTGTAAATTCTAATATATATATATATATATATATATATATATATATATATATATATATATATATATACAATAAAATCTAATTTTAATTTAAATATTTATATTATTTTTTGTTAAGATTAGAGAGAAAGAAAGAAAAATAATTTAACATGTAACGCACGTGTATCTTCTAGTATAATATATAATATTATGATTTCGGTCTCGAAATTGTCCGACATTAGGGTTTGGTTTTTCAATTCACTGTTCACTAGCCTACGTGAACAGTGATTTGGAGATCCATATATTAATATTGGACAATTTTGAAACTCAATTTCTAATATCAACTATTATGTAAGACCAGGACCGGAGCTGAGATTCGTCAAGGACGATTGGGCCCAGTGCGAAAAAATAAATGAGGCCTATTCTCATATAAAAAAAATTATAATAAAAAATTTCTAATAAAAAAGTTCAGAAATTAAATTATCCAAAATTAACATCAATTAAGAAAAATCATTCAACTACAATATCTTTCAATTGAAAATAATAACAATTCATGTTGTGTCTGTGTCATATCGGACACGCCCGAGAAACTCCACATACGTCGCGCTCGCACGATCAATTTTAATTCCGTCAAATCACACACATTTGAAAATACCGTACGTGTGTTTTGATGCACACGGTTCGAGTCGGGGTGGTCCGATTTGTTGGAACAACCCTCGATCGACAAGTTTTTATATAAAATTATAATTTTGGGAGTCCTACTTGGCTAATGATTTAATGTATTTAAATTTTGAATTAACCTACAAAATTTTAGAGGATTAAATTAGAGTGATAGGAGATCGTACATGTAAAATTGTTTTGGGATTTCGTTGAATGAGTGTGGAGATATGCTCCCACGAACTTTCCGAATACCCACCTTATTCTGTGTAACTGTCTTTTTTTTTGCACAACCTTCTTCGGCGGTTGACGGACGGGCTCGTCGACGGCGCTGGGACTTCGGAGTGCTCATGGGGTATTGGCGAAGAGTCCTCAATTGAAGACGAGGAGGTGGTTTGGAATATGTGGACATTTTTTTTGAATTGGTAGGGAGTTCGAATTTGTGGGTGTTTTGATATAGAGTCAAGGATACATAGGATTTTATTTGAATAATATAAGTTTTAGGATTTTCTACTAAGTCTTAGGATTTTCTATTAATTTTGAATATGCATGTGATTGAGGAAAACTTTGACTTAATTCTTTAATTGGAAACGATAGAAGCCTTGTTAATTTATTTCTTATTGGAAAACAAATATAGCCTAGTTAATTGAGAGAATCTCCATTTGATTGGCTTAGTATATATAAGGAAGACCAATATATTTATAAATTATTTATTCATAAGTTAGTTTAGTATGACATAGTATGCATAATAAATATGCGTATATATTTTTTAAATTACTTATTCATAAATTTTAAATTGTTTATTCATAAGTTTGAAATCTTTGAATTTTTAAAATTATGTATCCATAAGTTAGTTTAGTATACATAATACATACGCATATAAAAAAAATTGGAGGCCTACGAAACATAGGCTCAGCTCAAAGCAAACTACGGCTCGAAAGAAGGAGAGAGAAGAGACCACTACCTACCAATGGAAGACATCACGACTGAAAATCAGCCAAGTCTCAGAAGGTCTTTGCGGATCAAGAAGTCTAATCCGAAGTATATGCAGGCCTACTTTGCAAACGCTGTGTCGCTCTCACAGTCTTGTGTGTCCGAGATCGGGAACGATAAATGTCTACTTTATTATGGAGTTTAGAATTTATCGCAGTCATATTAGCTAGCCTGACAAGGACATGGAGCCTGATTTTGGATATACTATCCTAGTTATAGAATTTAGATTTTCTTGCAGCCATACCGGTTGGCGTGGTAAGGAATCTAGATGACATGATTATAGGACGTATACCTTGGTTATGGACTCTATCGTTTATTGCAGCTATGCTTACTGGCGTGGCATAAATTCTGGCAGCATGGTTTTGGATAGACGTGTATGGTTATCAGATCGTATCTTAAATTGATTCACTTCTTTTTGACTAAATGATGAGGACAATTCATACCCTTATTTCTTGACTTACCATTCATTTCTTTTCGTATGATGATTTCCTCATCTTGCCATCATTTTCTCTGACTTGCTTAGCCATGTCTTGATTACACCAATTACCTATCTCGTATCTACTTCTGTCAGCCATACTTTGAAAACCTTGAAAATTTTAGAATTTTTATATCTTTTATCTTGGGAGAAATCGAGGAAGTATCGTAATCATCCGTCTCGGAGTAGACATTGTTGGTAGTAGTCGAAGCAGAGCGAGATGATTACCCCGGCTTCCTCCTACGATCCCATATTCTGGTTTCTATGATAACAGAAGCAATTCAATTCTACATCCTTGATTTGTTTATTATATTTAGATATCGTGAGATTGATCCTCTCTGATTGACCAATCGATTCTGGTTGTCTAGTTTATCGTGCCAAAGAGTCTTGATTGTTGATTAAACTTCAATGGTTTCGAATTCCATTGTGATATGATTTTCTTCTTAGATGCTCGTGTCCAGACTTCGTTGATCTTATTCTCCATCTGGCCCAAATTCTGATTTACTCAAAACTTGATCAATTTAAATCGTGCTGAGACTAAATTATTTACTTTTATCGTGATTGGACAATGCTATCATCACTCGTGCCTTAAACTTTCGATTCAATTCTGGCAAATAACTAAATTCCATTCCAATCACGATTTGGCTTCATACTATCCTTGATTATGCCGGAGTCTCATGTTGGTCATGCCTAAACCGTTATACTTTTGACCAAGGTTGAGCTGACCGTATCTATGATCGTATTGAGATTCAATTTTGAGCATGTTTGGATTTTGAAACACTCGTGCCTATACTCTTTTCGACCTTGATTTGATTTTCTGATTGTATCTGAAATTTCCTTGTGCTTAATCATGCCTATCTCAAATCTTAAATCAAATTTCAGTAAGCTGAAATCCTAGTATCAATATTTTGTTGATTGTAACCGGATGAAGCTCAAGTTTTGATTTTGTTGTCATATCTCTATCGTGCCAAGTGATCTTAGACTATTTCCAATTTTATTCACGCTCGAACTTGGAGCGTATTCTATGATTTTATTAATCATACTCTTCAATCTTGATCAGGTCTATAAGACCTTGACTTCGATTTTGTTGTGTCTGAAACTCCAGCTCAATCATGCCAGGCCTTATTTTGGTCATGATTATCTCTCATCTTGATCAAGCCTGTGTGACTTTCAGGCTGATTATCCGTTAACCCGAGTGCTACATGTCGCCTCGTACGTGGACTTCATCTATAACTTTCGTTTTCCTAAGTCATTTCTGAATCGTGTCCCAAATGACTTAACTTATTTATAATCGTGCCCATATGATTCTGTTCATATTTTGATTCTATTGTGCAAAAAAATTTCATCGTGCCTGAAAAATTGTGAATTGATTATCTTAATCGTGCAAACTTGTCATTCTATGATCGTGCCTAAGTTTTTGCCTAAAACGTTGTATCTTGTTTTATCCTACTACAACCTTAATTTCGAGGACAAAATTTTTATAAGGTGGGTAGGATGTAAGCCCCCTGAAATTCCCGAATTATTTTTCGAATTTCCTAATGAATTATTTTCAATAATTTATTTCTATTTAATTAATTTTGATCATTAAATGCTCTTTACCGTGACTTGGAATTCTAGAGCATCAGGGATGCCAGTCTCTGGAAACTTCCTTCTTGAAGTTTGTAGTAGACGAGATTATCTTCATATTGATATTTTGTGTCCCACTCGAACTTGTTCCCTTGTGCTCCATTTGCTTCGTACAACTTTCGGGTCAATTTAGACCAATTTATCGTCTGCCGTAATTCGTGATTTAATTTCCAACTTAATTTCCGGACCCGACATCTGTCCAATCCAGTCGACCCAATATATGGCCCTGGCCTGTTTTGAGTCTACTATGCACGTACCACTTGCGTGCCACCGATTTGATCTCCCTTGTGCTCCTATTCCATCCATGATTTAATTGATTTAAATTTATTATTTTAATTAAATCTTGGTCCCGAGCATGTCCAAACTTGGCCCAACACCCAGTCTAATTGGGTGTATGCCCTATCATGACTGCCCATACACACCACTTTTGTGTTTGTCTTTTTCCCTACTCTAAATATCCTCTCTACACAAATATCTTATTTTCTTTCTATTATATATATATATATATATTTTTTTTTCTATTATATATATTTCTTTCTATTAAATATCCTCTCTACACAAATATCCTCTCTACACAAATATCTTATTTTCTTTCTATTATATATATATATATATATATATATATATATATATATATATATATATATATATATATATATATATTTTCTATTATATATATTTCTTTCTATTAAATATCCTCTCTACACAAATATCTTATTTTCTTTCTATTATATATATATATATATATATATATATATATATATATATATATATAATATATATATATATATATATATATATATTTCTATTATATATATTTCTTTCTATTAAATATCCTCTCTACACAAATATCTTATTTTCTTTCTATTATATATATATATATATATATATATATATATATATATATATATATATATATATATATATATATATATATATATATATATATATATATATATATATATATATTTTCTATTATATATATTTCTTTCTATTAAATATCCTCTCTACACAAATATCTTATTTTCTTTCTATTATATATATATATATATATATATATATATATATATATATATATATATATATATATACATACATATATGTATATAATACACACTCTCTCTCTCTCTCTCTTTTTACATGTAACTCTCTCTCTCTCTCTCCTACTCTCCCATCAGGACAAACCCCCCCATCACAGCCGACTTCACCCACTCCCTCTCTCTACTTTTTCTCTATTCTCTCTCCTCTAAATATCTCTCTCTCCCACTCTCATATATATATATACTCTCTCTCTCTCTCACACACACCTCACCCACTCTCTCACCATCACCCCATCACTTCTCTCCCTCTCTCTTCACCTGGCCGAGAACAGCCCCCTTCTAATTTCTTCATCATTATTCTCACTATCACCATCATCTTCTTCTTCACTCCTTCTTATTTTTTCCATTCAAATCATCAACACCACCACTCTTCATCAACACCACCTCCACCCGAGCTTCTCCTTCACCCTCTCCATAACCATCGCCACCATCACCCAAACCACCTCCACCATACCATCTCCGTCACGGCCACCCCGCCGGACAGCCAATGCCACCGCCGCGTGTGCAGCCACGTGCTGCAGCAGCTGCGCCAGCAGCAACAACAAACAGCAGCGGCAGTAACATGTCGCGTGCGAGTGCGCGCACAGTGGCCACGGTGCCGCCACGGCCGTCGCCGCCTCCGACGAGCCCCTCCATGGCCGAGCGCACCTTCGGGCAGGCCCCCATGGCCACCACCTTCTTCCCCGACGAGCCAAACGCCCGATTCGTGCGTTTTGCACTAAATCCCGTCGGCGCGAGCTCGGCAACGAACACAGAAATTGTGTTTCAGGACAGCAACTTCGCACCGATTTCCTGGAAGATCCGACCGTTGGATCAGCGAACTCCTTACTCCGTCTCAATCTCGGTATATTCCTTTTCACCTCTGTCAAGTTTGAACCGTTAATTTCTTCGTTTGATACATCAAAACCGGCCACCAAGTTGACGTTTTAATTTATACTATTTTTGGACAGTTTTGCGATGCCAACTTTGCGGGTTCGTATCTTCGTCGTCGCAGCTCCGTTTTGCGCGCTACCAGTTCCGGTGCACAGCTGGTATAACCCTCTTCCTGTCCCCTTTAGATTTCATTTTAGTTTGAGCTTGTTAGGTCGGTCGAATTCGACGCCAAAGTTGGTCGTTCAAATTCTTAGTGTTGCACTTGTAAAATACTATTTTTGAACCCGGAACTCCGGATTCAATTTCTGACACCACCAGTGGACTCGTGGCGTCGTTCTGGCATGTTTTCATATAAAGTTTGCTTGATTTGGAGAACGTGGGCCCTGGCACGTATTTCAGTGCAAAGCGGGTCCCACTTTCTGAGTCAACGGGTCACTTTGAGATCGGCTTATCGGAATCCAATTCTGGATATACCGTTGAGTTCGTATCGTCATTATGGACTCATTGACATATAATTTGCTGAGTTTTGAGGACATTGGCTCCGACACGCTTTTCCGTGCAAATCGGATTTCAATGTCCCGGTCAACGGACCAATTTGAGATCGGGTCATCGGAATCCAATTCCGGATATACCGTTGAGTTCGTATCGTCATTCTGGATTCGTGGACATATAATTTGTTAGGTTTTTTGTACTTTTATTTCGACACGTTTTTTCGGTGCAAAGTGTGTCCAACGGCGGACACCATTTTGGCCGAAATTACCGTTTTTGCCCCTGTGTCCAAATTGGACTTTTGGACAGGCTATCCTAACTGATTTGACCATTCTGGACACGTTGGTGATATTTATTTTATCATCCGACAACATCTGTAGGTTTTTACCCTATTATTATAGTCCTTCTCCTTTGTGGTATTTTAAGAACCATCGATTCCAGTGATTTCACAACCACCTGAAATTGAATGTGTTGACCCCGTAGATGTTT